>CAUYUJ010000384.1:108896-114488 GCA_963575745.1 Prorocentrum cordatum | reverse complement strand
TGCGAGATGCGAAGGTATTCTAATGCATTTGGAGGCCAAGAGCTCCAAGGCGGGTCTCTGCGACCACCTTGGAGCCTCCCAGGTACCCTGACATCTTCGTGATGACGGGCGGCGGCAACGTGGGTCTGCGGGAGGTGCTTGGTCCAGACGCCGTGTCCGCGCCGCGCTCAGCGTCAACGCTGCTCAGCACCGTCTAAACGGTTCAAACGATCCCCATGCCCACTGCAGCCATGGTATCTCAGCCCCTCCAGTCCACCCGCAAAGGTGGGGATGTCCCGCTAGACCCGAAGGGAACAGTATACATCCCCACTTGGGGGGGGAACTCGGCCAATGGGGCCAAGGCCATGCCAGCGGGGATGGGGATCGGTGAAACGATGCTCAGCTCGAAGTAGGAAACACGGGGGCCATGACCACAATGTCGCGGGATTCCGATGCTGATCGTGGTCATGGTCATGGTCCATGCCGGCCGTCGCCGCCTCGCGAGGGTGATCCACGAACGAAACGACGCTGACCCAATCGACGTTTCCGCCTTCAGTCCTGGTCATGGTCCCCGTTCTCTGCCCCATCTGCCCGCCGGCGGACGGCAGGACTCCTCGAGAAAATCTGGGGCGGAGTTCGAGGCGGGGCCTGCGCCCTCCAGATGACCGGGTGGGGGCCCCAGGCGGGGCGGGCCACAGCCGTCACGGAGAGACCAGGCCTAGTGCTCGTGGGACCACCGGGGGGTTCTCACCGACGTGAAGGGGAGGGGGTCCCCGGGGTCACAGCGACAGATGACGCTGCCACCTGCATACACACACCTCTACCCTCATACTTTTCAGCGGCGGTCCGTCTATACAGGTGGGGGTGGCCGATTGCCACCAAAAGGGCAAATGTAACGGTGTCCACAGCTCACCTGTGCAGACCGACCGCGGTTTCAGAGAAGACGACGGCGGTCGGTCTGCACAGGCGGGTGTGTCTTGCGTTGCCTTCGTGGCGGGGGGCGGGACCCGGAGGCTTTTTTCGCAGCCCGGGCTCCCAGGGCCCCTTTCCGCGGGCCCTGGGCACCGTCCGAGAGCGATGCACGATGAGACGCCGGTCCTGGAGGAAGGCAGCGGGCTCCGGGACTTTTCTCCCAGCGGGGCCCGATTCATTCGGCTCTCTTCCTCACCCCCGCGGCCGCCTTGCCTCCCTGTTTTTCCCTCGTGCACGCTGGCCAATTCGCTTTACGGCACCCTCGTCTAGCTCTTCGCTGGTGCAGCCAACTCTGCCTCGCCGCCGACGAAAAAAGTGTTCCAGCTTCGGCTGGCAGCAGTGTGAAGATGTTCGGCATGTTCGCACGGTGCCTTCCTACTCCAGCACGCGCAGTGTTGCACGCTCCATCCTCTTACCAAGGCCTTGCAGTGGCCTTCTGTTGCACGCATGCGTCACGTTTGCACTGCGCCCCTCCATGATGCGTATTATTATTATTGTTATTATTATTATCATCATTATTATTAATATTATTACTATTATTATTGTTATTATTCTTGTTATTGTTGTTATTATTATTATTGTTATTATTATTAGTATTATTATTACTACTACTAGTGTTATTATTACTACTATTAGTATTATTATCATTATTCGCTTCCCTTGCTCTGCGCGTCTCAGTGTTGTGCGCCCCCTGGAGGCACTGGCAATGCCCCGCGCGGCTGGTGCGAATTCGCTCGCTCGATGTAGCGGTACCCGTGATTAGCGCACATCCTCCGTGCTTTCTTGTGCTCACTGAGTTTCGGACCCCGGCGTGGTCATACGTCATTTCGGGGTAGGATCCACCGTCAGAGCAGGTCATGCATCGTATCGACATCGGCCGCTTCGGAGTCTTGCCCAGAGACCTCGAGTAGTGGTGGATACTAATGTTATGATCCTGGCCTCAGGATTCGCGGGCCCCTCTCCCACTCCCCCCCGCTTGAATGGGTCTCTGGGTTATTCGGGCCCACGCCCTCAGTTGCCCCGCCCCACGGGCGGCAGGAGTGGCGGACGCACAAAACACAGCGTAAGCAAAACACCTCGGCACACAGTACACAGCACCACAGCACTCGCGTTGACGCACGCCTGCCCACCCCCCACCACCGCTCCACACCCGCCGCAACGGGTGGGGGGGGCAGGACCTCTCCTCTCTGAGGGGAGGGTGGGGGGTGCGAACTCCTTGTCCTGTGGCAGGGAGGAGAGGGGGATAAAAGAGTGGACCCCCTTCGTTTTCGACACCGTATTCGCCCCCCCCCCCCGTCCCCGCAGACTCAAAGTTGGCGTCCGGCCTGCTGGAGGCCCTGGGGATTCCACTTTCTTTGTCCTTTCGAGCCTGTGCTCCCGCTCCCCAGAAACCGCTCCCCAGGAAATTCCAGATCCACCGCTCCCCAGGAACCCAAGAGGTCAGAACTCTGGAAGATCTGGGCATGGATGTTTCCTGTCGGAGTATGGGGGTTCACGCTTGCGCAGGGGTGCGTTGCCTCAAATGTAGAAGCTCGCCTGCAGGCTGCTGTCTTGTCCTGCTCGTGCGCATCACCTGTTCTCGCGCCTCCTCGCGCCGGCGCCTGACGCCGAGGTGCCGCCGCCACCGCCACGCGTGCCCAAGTCGCTGCGCGACGAGCAGCTGCTGAGCGGAGAGGCTCTGGAGCAGGTCGAGCTCACGCACCAGGAGCCTCTTTTTCTGGGGGGGGGGGGGGGGCATTCCCCAGACGTCGCGGGAACATCACGACGAGCGTTGCTTCGTGAGTCTGGAGTCAGGGTGCCGTTTTATTTGACGCCCTTGGGCAAGGAAACATGCGAGAGCCCTGGGGGCCCGCGTCATGAAGAAAACATGATGTCGGATTCCGAGGTTTGGGAACATGGTACGACTGGAGGAACAAGGTTGCACTATTTCGACGCTGATGACAAGATATGGAGACGTCTCTCTCTCTCTCTATCTCTCCGTCTGTCTGTCTGTCTGTCTGTCTCTCTCTCTCTCTCTTTTTTTTGTTCTCTCTCTCTTTTTCTCTCTCTCTCTCCATTGCCACAGGGACCCCACAGCAGTGAAAGTGAGCGCGCTCACCCCCAGGGTCCCCATCTTTCCTCGTGTGTGCCTCTCAATGCGCACGACGACTCTCAACGGCGAGGCCGGGGGCCGCGCGAGGGAGCAGTGACAGGCTGCGCTCCGATGCTTGGCCGCAGTGGTGCAAACGTTCCAGCGCTACCCGGACCTCCAATGGCCAATGGCACGGCTTGTTCGCGAGGTGTGCCCCACGGCACCCTCCACCCCGTGCCGTCTTCTTGGCGATGGCCCCGGGTCCCCTCACGGGCCTTCAGAGGCCGAGCGCGTGGCAACAAAGCCTTCGCGGTCTTCTCTTGGCCAGACCTCCTGAGGCTTGCCTCCGCAGCGTGGCTGGCGTTGTCAAGAGCCACCGCAGTGCCAGCCGTCAGCCAGTCTGCGGGGTGGAGTGCTGGCGCGTCTTGGGTGCGCCTTGGCTCCCTGTAGGCCAGGCAGCCTCGCGGACCGAACAGAAGACGGGAGGTGAAGCACTGAGGAGGAGGAGGAGGAGGAGGAGGAGGAGGAGGAGGAAGAGGAGGATACGGTTCGGGGGGCCGTGGGGACTTGGTCAAGCCAGGGTACGCTCGAACACTCACGCCTCATGGAATGGGACACCACTCTTGGGCGACAAAACCCTCGACAAACGACTGAGCACGCCCTTCCCAGTCGTAGAGGGGTGGGTAGGATATTGCCTGTTCAGATTCACAGAATTTACTGCACCATAGCCCCCACAATGGGCACAAAACAAAAGTCCACGCGCCACGGCTAACTGATGAGAACCGTGGGCCCTGGGAAACAGAGGGTGGTCCAGGGGGGTCCCAGGGGTCCGCACTTTGGGCCAGAGCACGGACTAGGGAGAAATCTCCTCAAGGGACCCCGCAACAAAAACTTCCGAGCACAAATCTGACAGATCTAATTCTCACCACGCTTGGCACAGGAGTGCCCCGCCTCTCTGAGACGGGCCCGCCTGGTGCCGGGAGAAGAGAGCGCACGGTGCCCGGGTGCAGCACGCCCGACTCGGTGAGCCGCCATGCGCTTGCACTGGGTGGCCACCTCCATGTTGGTGGCCAGCAATCTACTCAGGACGGAATGAGTGAGGGCACCACAGTCGGCAATTTGCTGCACAATCTGGGGGGGGACAGCCGACGATTCAGCCACCCATCCAGCAAAGAAATCTACACTCCAATTCAGAAAGAATTCATCGGACCCAATGACGATTGTTTCTCGCAACTCCTCAGTCGCATGAGACTTAGTCCACATCACGGTGATCCTGCCAGGACCTCTCTGATCGATCGCATCCCAGATCCGAGCCCACAGAGGGAGGAGGAGGAGGAAAGAGGTTTGTCTTCTCGGATGCTCTGCTGTGCCATGATTCGCTGTTTGCCGTGCCTTGTAGCGATCAACATTGTTCCCTGAGAATGTGTCGCAACAAAGTGTGGCCACTTTTGTGCTCCACGTGGGAGGGGGGAAGTACGACAGGGATGGATACGGAGGTGGAGGAGGACGTGCGTGTCGACCGATGCGAGCGTGTTGACCGCCAGAGCTAAGCTTTGCCACATAAGGCCAGCCAGACCGACTTGACCAGCCTTGATATTGAGGAGGGCGGGCATACGAGGTTATAGATCGGATAGTCGGGGGGGGGGGGAATAACACAATGCGTCTGCCTAAGCTCTACGGCTACCTATGCAGGCTAGCTTTCGGACTGACTTCCGCTTTTACTTACTTGCACCCGTATTTCGTTCACTGCACTGTGTATCTCCTCCTTCCTTCGTTATGATTATGTACGTTGCTATGGTTATGTGATGCGTTACTGTCCTCCTCCACTCCTGAACTGTCTGGCAGGTGTATGATTTGTGCCCGCCTCGACATGCATTATTTAGCCCTATCTCTGCTGCACTTGCCTTTTCTGCTTCGCCTGCCAGGCTAAATTTGTTGGCCCCTTGGCCTGCGTTGGCACTATCATGCGTTTTTTTCTTGCAGACGATACAATCTTAGGATTACAATCCGCTCAACGTCAAGCATGGCAGAGGAGCAGGAGGAGCAGGAGGAGGAGGGACAGCAGCACGCCACTGCGACTCGGAACCGCCAGTGGGCGGCAAATCCCTGCGGTTGGTACCAACTGTTGCGTCTGGGACTGGCGTGCGTTCCCCCTGGCGAACGGAAGGCGCTCGCGTGCGGCCCGGCCTCCGACGCATGGGCGAGGGGGAGGACACATGGGTGCGGACGGGCTCGAGCCGAACTTGCAGGAAACCCGTGTGGGGCGCTGCGGCGAGAGCACCATTTTGCCCCCGCCCTCTCGCGCGGCCAAATTTCCGAGGAGCGCGGCGAGGACGAAACGTGCACCGCGCCGGAGCAGCCCTGCCTCTCTCAGGCAGTATTTGCGCGGCGTTTGGGCGAGAATAACAGATCGCGCGCTCTCGCGCGGCCAATTTGCGCTACCGCGACTCGGCGACCGAAGACCAGGCGTCGCGCCAGAGCTGGAATGCCACTTCAAACGAGATCTACATTCGGGCCGTTGAAAGAAGAACCCTTTTCGTCGGGGAGGGGCTCAGTGCTCCCTAATGGTT
>CAUYUJ010000384.1:73896-103896 GCA_963575745.1 Prorocentrum cordatum | reverse complement strand
CCGCGAACTCTCAGAGCTCCGAGGCGCGGGCTCGACGGTCCCTCTTTGGTCTTTGCTTCAGCAGGCCCCTGTGTGAAGAGAAAGATCTGTGGGCACGGTCAGCCCACACGGTAAGGATGAGCGACTTTTCAAGGTTACCCTTGCATCCTTCCACTTCGGCCCATCCTTGGCCGCTTCCGCTGGCCGCACCCCGCTCGCAAAGTGTCGGCATGGCCTTCCAAGTCCCTTGCATCCTTATCGCTTGTCCTTATTTCACGGGTTGGCCGTACCAGCATGCCGAGGTTTATTCCGACATCGCCGCGCAGATCATGCAGCGGGCGCGCTTGGAGGCTAGCGATGCCATCGCTGCTGCTGCCAGCAAAGCGGAGCTTGAGCAGCATGTTTGAAAGAGGGCGCCCCGGTTCTGAGGATCTGAAGGCCAGGTAGAGTTACATGTTCGCTACTGGATCGTACCTCCATGGGGGCGGCAGGCTAAATATAAGACAGGAGCGGCCGTGTGCGACCAACGCTTTCTCTAGGCCATCCGTTCGTAGCCATGTTTACTCAGACTGATTCGGCGTCAATTCGGTGGCTGCCCCACCGTTCGCGGCCTTTTGCGGCCCCACCGTTCGCGGCCTTTTGCGGCAATCGGTCCTGTTGTTGACGGGAGCGATGGCAGAGTTCCAGAATCTCATGCCAAGAGCCACGCGCCGATGGCAAGTTCGGCCCCTACCTCTCCGCTGCCGACGTGGAACGCTTCAGGGAGAAGGGTCCCAGGGTTCTTGGCCGCTGGTGAGACGGGATCACTGCACAATGCCCTCATGCTCCTTGAGATCCGCGGTAAGCTGGCAAGCGTTGCCACAGACGGTGACGGCACGACGCAACGGCGACGGCTAGGGCCTTACAGCTATGACCCCTCTCGCCAGAGCTACCGATCGTCCGGTCTCTGCCAGTGATGCCGAAGGCCGCGTCTGCCGTGGCCCAGCTCCTGTGCGACGACCCAGGCCCTGCTAGTACTGTGACGAGGCCATGCTCCAGTATCTCTAGTCGCCTTCGACCCATCAGTATTGAGCGCTCTCAAGACCGAAGAAACAAGAAGGTAATACCAAAGAGCATCTCAAGCATGAGGTTTGTTCAACGATTTTAGCCTTCTGTGGCGGCTCCCAGAGCCTCCAAGAAGGTCCAAGAGGAGCCCAAATGGGCTCCAGAAAGGTCCCCAGGACCATCTTACACCATGTTGCACGCGCTCCATCCCCGCTGCCCTCCCGAGGCCATTGAAAGCAAGCCGCCCTGGAAGCACCCAGAAGCGCTCGGAAATCTATGCCTTGGACCCCTTAAGGGTTTTGACAGTTTCTAGTACGGAGAACTCGAAGATCCTGAGGACGCTTCCTAATTCTAGACGCGGGGGCGCCGGGGTCGCGGGGGCGCCGCGCGGCCGCCGCGCGATGGCGCCGTCGCCGGGGCGATGCCCCGCCATGCAGGCCGACGGGGGCGGAGGCTGCCAGGGGACAGCCGCCGCAACTGGGGGGAGGCCGTGCGCATGGCGGAGGACGACGCGGAGTGCATGCTGGGGCAGGGCCGCCCTGCACTTGTTCGTCTCCCTCGCCGCCCTCGGGCAGGTTTCACCGGTCGCGCAGGAGCGCGCGACTGCCTCTTTCGCACCGCTGCCGCGCTCGCCATCATCTACTTCCAGTCGTGCAGCCGCCGCCCGTGAGCGGGCGCGTGTTCGCCGCTGGTGGGTGGAGCGTGGGCGCATCGAGCCCGTGGAACGAGAGGTGCCCTGGAACCCACTCGCGGGCCTGCATGTGCCCGTTAGGATCCGATGGAGGCGCTGCCGCGTGCTGCTCCGGACGTCGAGTTCTCGTTCGTTGACTTCTGCTGGCCGCTTCGGGGAGCTCAGGCTCAGGGGGGCTGGGCAGGGAGGCTACGCGGGCACGCGAGTTGGCGAAGCCACCCACCCTGGGCCCCTGCAGGCAGCACCGGGCACGCCCCTGGGCGGAGAGAGACCTGCTCGGCGGCAGGACCGCAGTCGGAGCGGGGAGAGAGGGATCTCTTCGCCCCCCTTGGGGCGTGGCGCGCCCACTGAATTGCGCGCTGCGGTCAGGGGGGGTTCAGTCCCACCGCAGCGGCGGCCTCACCAGGGCGACCCAGCGGTCGACGCCTTGCAGCAGAGCGTCCGCAGGCTGGATTTCGACGAGGAGATGGTTCCTGCCGGCGCGACTCCAGCTAGCGTGCCCTCTCGGCCGGGAGCTGTCAGCGCAGACTTCCGCGCATCTGCAGGGGCGCCCCCGCCGCCGCCGCCGCAGCCTGCCGAGGGGTTCCTGGGAAGGTGCAGATCCCGCAGCCGCGCGGACCCACAAGGCACGGATGTGGTGACCGCGGGAATGCGCAGGCTGGATGTTTACGAGGCGATGCCGCAGGTGAGCTCCAGAGTTCACTGCCCCGTCGTCGGCTGCCCGCGACATGACCGCCGCAGCCGCCCGTGGAGCTCGGTGCAGAACATGAGGGCGCACCTCGAAGCACATCGGAATGGCACCTTACAGGGAGCTATCCCGGAAGAGTTTCTTCGGCAGCATCGGCTTGTACCATGCGCGGGGTGTACGCGGCTGGTGGTCGGCCCCGTGGGCTCGATGCACCCTTCTTGTCGGCACCTCGCTAGGTCAGCAGCGGGTCCGCCGGGACAGCCAGCGCCTGATCTCGGCCGCCTCCCTGGCTCGGGTGCCGCGGGCTTGCCGGCCCTTCTCGACATCATGCAGGCCAATGTGCGTACTGTGAAGAGGGTGCCGGGCTCATGCAAACGCTTATGGTCCACAATTCTGACTCGAGCTATGGCCTCGGCAATGTTCCTGAACGTGGCGCCGGGGGTGGATGCTCCCGAAGATGCAATGCAGCGCTCGCGCGATGCTTGGGCCGAGCTTCTGATGCTGCCCAAGTGTGTCCTAGCAGCGGCCACGAGGTCCGGCAAGAAGCACAAACATGTGCAGGATCGCCTCATCAGATCCCGTTTGCAGCAGTGGGCAGATGGTGACCGTTTAGAGTTGTGGCGCGCCCGCACTGAGGCTAAGGCACAGCAGCCTACGACCGCTTCGGAGGAGCAGAGGAGGCGCCGTGCCATCGCCTTGGCCGAGGAAGGCCTCGACGGGCAGGCGTGCAAGGCTTTGCTTTCCAAGGGCATGGCTGACACGAGCCTTAATACGCTGAGGGCTCTGAAGAGGAAGCACCCTGAAGAATCGGAGGCGCGTGATCTCAGACCTCTGCAAGGTGTGAGCGGACCACAGGAGGACTTCTTAGATAAGGAGGTTCTGGCCGCCCTGAGAACCTTCCCGAAGTGCTCAGCCAGTGGGCCTTCTGGATTGAAGGCGCAGCACCTTCTTGATGCCGTGGCAGGCCCGGACCAAGCCTCTTGCCTTGAGGCGTTGACAGATTTGGTTAATCTGCTGGCCCGTGGACAGGCTGCTCAACATCTGTCACAACATGTAGCCGGCGCCTCGCTTACCGCACTGCCCAAGGATGACGGCGACATTCGGCCAATCGCGGTGGGGGAAGTCCTTCGCAGACTTACCAGCAAAGTTCTGTGTGCTGACGTCAAGGATGAAGCGCGCCGTCTGCTCTGGCCTTTGCAAGTTGGCGTGGCAAGCCCACTCGGAACAGAGACAGTCGTGCACACATTTCAACAATATGTAAGTCGTCACAGGAACTCGCCAGACAGAGCGGTCCTCCTCATTGATTTTCGCAATGCGTTCAATAGCGTGCAGCGGTCTGTTTTCTTGGACGAGGTCGGCAGGCACATGCCAGGCTTGGAGGCTTGGGCTCGGTGGTGTTACGGTGGCCCATCGGACCTGCTGTTTGGCAGCCACGTGCTGACGTCCAGCAGGGGAGTCCAGCAGGGCGACGCCCTTGGACCTCTCCTGTTCTCGTTGGCTGTTCATCCTCTCTTGCAGGAGCTGAAGACCGATGCTGGGTTGGACATAGTATGCGGCTACCTCGACAACTTTTGCGTGGCGGGCGAGTTCGGCGCGACGCTGCGGGCGTTGCGGCTGATTCAGCGGAAAGCAGCAAGCCTGGGCCTTGAGCTGAACTTGGACAAATGCGATGTAATCGCCACGGCTGGGCGCAATACGGAGTGCAACCTGTCCGAGTTCCCCGCAAGTGTCCAGCGGAGAATCGACGGTTGCTTCAAATTGCTCGGCGCCCCTGTCGGTGACCAAGAGCATTGCGCAGAGTACGTGAAGGTGAAGAGAGTGCAGAAGCTGACCGCGATGCTCGACGAGGTGCCATTATTGGAGGACGCCCAGGTCGCCCACAAGTTGCTGTCTCGATGTTTCGGCGTCTCAAGGCTTATGCATAATATGCGGACTACGCGGCCTGACTGGATAACACATGGTCTAGAACAGAGCCAGCGGGCTCTCAGGTCGACATTCCAGACCTGCACAGGCACGGCGCTAAACGAGAGCCAGCGGCAGCAGGCGCCCCTGCCCTTGAGCAAGGGAGGACTGGGATTTCGGTCTGGAAGTTACCACGCTGCCGCGGCTTACCTTTCCTCCCGCACGGCGACGCGACACCTATGCGGTCAGATCGACGCTGCCTTCTCGTGGGGCGGGGCCTGTGATGGCGGCGCCCTGACAGCAGCAGCCGACCTCTATAATGGGGGCGTCCTGCAGGAGCACCGCATCACGAGCGAGCATTTGGCTGCCGAGGACTCCTTCCCCAGCCAGCGGTCTTTGTCAATGCACGTGGACGAAAGACTCCTGGGCCAGCTGATCGCGGCAAGCCCAGACGCGCACAAGGCGAGGCTCCTTGCGACCAGCGCGCCGCACGCGAGCGCATGGCTGCAGGCCCAACCGTGTAGCGCCCTCGGGCAGCGCATGTCCCACTTCGAGTTTGTGGCGGCTTTGCGTTTGCGGCTGGGGTGCCATGCCTCTAGCAGGGACGACTGGTGCCCGAAGTGCGACCAGGTGATGGACGCGCAGGGCCTGCACCCCCTCAGTTGCATGGCGGGTGGTGACGCGGTCAAGGTACACAACGCCTTGCACGATCAGGTCCATTCCTTTGCGCACGCAGCGGGCCTCCGCGCCGAAAAGGAGGAGAGCGGGCTGCTGCCAGACGGCCCCCGCCGGCGGCCCGGGGACATCCATTTCCCGACCTGGCCGCTCGGCCCCTCCCTGGCTCTCGATTTTGCTGTCACGTCGCCTCTCAGACAGTCAGCGGTGCAAGGGGCAGCCGCCAGACAGCTTAGCGCGGCCACGTCATGCGAAGGGGCGAAGCTTGCAGACAGAGATACTGGCGCGCGCTGTGAGCAACTGGGCATTCGCCTCGTCCCCATGGTGGTGGAATCCTTCGGCGGGCGGGGCGAGATGGCGCAAGACGTGTTCCGGACCCTGATTCATGCCCGTGCAGCGCGCAGTGGCGAGACGGTGAGCAATGTCACCACTTCCTTATATTCTGTTTTTTCGCATCACTCTGATGCGTGCGAACGCACGCGCTTTGCTGGCCAGGATCCCTCAGGAAGTCGGCGTCCATGCTGACCACGTCGGCCGCGCGGCGACCTTGCTGCAGGCGGGGCGCCAAGACGAGGCCGATGCCCAGATAGTATGAGGGATTGGTGGCCCCACTCGTTTTTCTGCCGTCTCCTGCTGCCCGTTGTGATTTTCCCCCCACTGCAGGCCTTGACGGTGGCATTCTCCGTTTTTGCTGGCGCCCGGTAGCGCCATTTGGCCCGCTTCCTTTCTTGCCTTGGCCCCGGCCCTCTCTCTCTCTTCGCTTCCCTCTCCTCCTTCCCTCCCCTCTCTCCTCCCCCTCTCCGTGTCCTCCCCCCTTGCCCTTGTGTTTCCTTGCCCTTGTGTCTTGCGTGCTCTCCCTCCGTCTCCTCGCTCGGTTTCTCTCCCTTTCCCCGTCTCCTCGTCTGTCCGTCCGTCGGCCTGGTCTGTCCTGTCCTGTCGTCCTCCCTCGCCCCCTCCCCCTCTCGCTCCTCGGCTCCTCGCTTTCCCGTCGGCCCCGGTTCCTTGCCTTGCCCGCGTTCTCTTCGTCGGCCTGTCCTGTTGTCCGACTTCGAGAGCGTTGTTTTTCCCGCCGGGTGCTGTCGAGCACACTTGGGGTTGGAGGCCTCTCCTGAGGACGCTCCGCTCAGAGCCTACGGTACGGTGGCGGATCTGGCATAAACGTTCTGAATCCGCCGAGGCAAGGTTTGGGCATTGGGTGCCACCAAAACAATGCTGACTTTAAGGTTCCCGAGGCCATTCTGGCACCGGCAAGTAGACGGCTATCCACGACGCCAGTATTGAAAACGGTGGCCTACACGTGGCGAGCGGCTACCACAAGGGGGTGCTGCCCCACAACCGCGATCAGACGAGCGACCATCACATGATGTTCGCCGCCGCGGTCAATTTTGCCAGGGAGGTTCCCGTTGAGGTCAAGGCAGGAGGCGCTGTTCCCTTCAAATACAAAGCCCCTCACAGAACAACCACAAAATTTGACAGAGAAACCCCGTGCGGTAGTTGCCTACTATTCTTTTCATGGCGCTCAATTCCGTGAGCGAGCATTTCCTCTGTCGGGCGATTGTGATTATATTTGTCCGCTTGTGCATGGCAGGAACGCTGCCAACTGCATTGCAGAGAACGACTACCAGCACGGCGTCGCCACTTGGGACTTGGGATAATCCGATAGCCCTTATAACGGCGACGATGGAACACAGTGCCGGGGAACTGCTTTGAACATCACCAGTCGTTCAAAGCAGTGCCCCGGCACTGCTTTGAACGATGCGGAAATGCGATCAGCAGGAGCCTTCGTCTGTTCCTTCTCCTCTTCTCGTCGCTGTATGCTCTTCCTTGTCCTCCCTCCTCCCCCGTTCCCTCTCTAATTAAGTACCTCGTTCTCCCAGTCTCACGCGCACTCTTCCTCCCCCCTCTCCTCCTCCTCTTCCTGCTTCTCCTCCTCGTCCTCCTCCTCCTCCGCCTCCTCCCCCTCATTTGTTATATTTCTCCGTCCTTGTCCTCCTGTCCCCGTTCTCCTTCTCCCTCTCCTCCTCCTCCTCCTCCTCGTCGTCGTCGTCCTCCTCCTCTTCCTCCTCCTCCTCCTCCTCCTCCTCTTCCTCCTCCTCCTCCTCCTCCTCCTCACCTTCTTCCTCCTCCTCCTCCTCCCCCTTTTCCTCTCCCTCCTCCTCCTCCTTCTCCTCCTCCCCCTTCCCCCTCTTCCTCCTCTGCTATCACTCCTCCATAATTCCTGTCCGCTCCTCCCCTTCACTGATCTTCCTCTTCGTCATCATCATCCCTTTCGTCGCACGCCTCTTAATCTTCAATCGGTTCCCAATCTTCTCGACTTTCTTGTCATCCGCGTCCTTGGCTGTTGGAGGGGCCTCAGGAATTCTCAGGGCTCTTGTGTTGCACGCGAAGGCACACCTCCCAGGAACGCATCATCCTCCTCACATTCACCCTCCTCCTCCTCATCCTCCTCCTCCAGGCACGTTCGGCTCAAGCCCGCGCCGACGGTAGGTTTCACGGCGGTTGGGCGGGCTCGCGCCCGCCTCCGCGGCCTGCAGTCGGGGCAGAGATGCGTGCAGGGTGGGATGACAAAGCGGAAGAGGAAACACGGGCCGCAGTTGCGGATTCTTCAAAGAGCAGCGGCGGCGGTTGGGAAACAAGTGGGGGTTGGGGCGGCCGCAGTGGCGGATACGGCGGCGGAGGTGACCGCAGTGGCGGCTGGGGCGGCGGAGATTCTCTTGGCGGATGGAGAGGAAAAGCGCAGGATGGCGGCGACGGAAGTGACCGCAGTCGCGGATGGGAGGGCGGCGGATGGGGCGGCAACGGATGCGAGGGTTGGGGAATGGAGGGCGCCCGCTGGTGGGGCGACGAGGGTGGCTGGTGGAATGCATGGGAAGGTGGCCGCTCGAGTGCCTCGGCAGGTTCTCCTGCCGCGGAGCCCGCGGCCGCAACAGCGGCGGGCAAAGGAGGCGGTCCCCTGCTTCCCCCAGGGCGCGAAGCACAAGGCGCAGTTGCGCTGTTTCAAATTGTGCGCAATGAGCCGCTGCCAATTTTCAAGTTGGAATTCTTCGAGAACTTCAGGGCGAACTGGAACGGCAATTATAAGCAGCACAACGCGGCATTGAAGTGGTTCCGAGACGAGTACGAAGACCGAGAAAACCCTTTCGGCAGCCGCACGCCCGTCTTCGGAGGTACCGCAGTTGCGGAGGAAATTTCGAAGATCCTTAAGGACCGCGCAAAGGGGAAGGCGCAGGACAACAGGGATTGGGACTGGGACCACACTGTCAAAGTGCCGTGGTCTTGGCTGGAGATGGTCGCGCAGATGGATGGACCTACAATGCTGCGCGTCGTGTGCGGCCCTGACAATGACCGCAGTCGCGGTTTGGTCCGCTGCGAGTGCCGCCCGTGCCCTAGCAGTCTCGACAACATGAGGCACACGAAAGGGGTGGACAGAGGACAGGCGCAAAGAATCCCTCTGCCCCAGTGGGATTTCGTCCTCATCCGCGACGACGGCTCGGGCATTCGCGTCCACCCATCCTGGTCTAGCCCGAAGTTCAACACGTATGAGGTGGAGCCGCACTCGCATCCCGTGCGGGGCCCGAGGGCAGGTCTCGGCAAGAGCGATGGCCACGGAACGTTCACGTTCTGGAAGATGCTGCACGCCCATCCGAATCCTGGGCGGTTCGACGCGAGCAAGGGGGCGCAGCTGCAACCGCGGTGGTCCGCGCAGCCTTGACACCGCAGTTGCGGGATTGCGCAGCCATGGAACCGCAGTTGCGGGGACCGATCGCGTGACGCCGCGCTCGTTTGACTCACTATGCGCGCTTTCGGCCGCAGTTGCGGCGCTGCCTTCTAGCGACTTCATACAGCTTGGCCGCAGTTGCGGCGCTCCCACGACTGACCGCTGTAATTAGGTGCTTCGGGCGCGCATCACCTCCGTTGAAGCACTCGTGACGTTAATTAGCGCGGCCGCAGTTGCGGAGACAGGTACTTAAACAGATGGATCCGCAGTTGTTCGTCGTCCTCGTCGCCCCTTCCCCGTCGTCCTCGTCGCAGTCTCCTCCCTCCGCCTTTCCTCCTCGTCGCAGTTCCTTCCGTTGGCCGTAGCCCGCCTCCGTTGGCCGAGTCATTTCCCGTCGTCCTCGTCGCAGTCCCCCCCGAGGGCCGCAGTTGCGGACTTTGTTGATTCCTCCTCCTCCGTTTCTGCCCCGTCATCCTCGTCGCAGTCCCCTTGCTCCTTTCACCCTCGTCTGAGCTCTTCGCGCCATCCTCTTCCGTCGCGTCCTCTCCATCCTCCTCTTCGCCTTCCTCGTCCTCATCCCCGCCGTCTCCCTCGTTGTCCTTCCTCTCCCAAGCCGGCCGCAGTTCCCCCGTCGGACGGGGGCCGCGCGCGGCCACGCCATGGACCCAGGTCGCAAAGCCGAGGTCGACAAGCGGTTCGCCGAGCTGAAGCAGCAACTGCGGGAAAGGTTCGGCCTGCAAGGGGCTGCCGCGGATGCCGCAGTCGCGGAGCCGACGGAGGACCGCAGTTGCGGAAGCCCCGAGCGACCGCCGCGCGAGGCCTCCCCGCAGTCGTCTAGCTCCTCGCGGGAATATCGGCCGCCGCCGCCGATAAGCGCTGCGAGTGGGAGCTCTGCTGGTGGGAGGCGCGAAGAGGCGCAGTTGCGCAGGGCGCACTTGACCCCCAAGGCAAAATGGGGGCCTCGGGCGCAGACGCCGACGAAGCAGCAGGACCAACCAGCAGTGACGGGAGCCGCCACCGAGACCGCAGTTGCGGGGGTGGCCGGCGAGCCAGGTGCCGCGCGCGGCTCATCTGGGAGCAGCGCGCCCTCGGCCGTGCTGCTCGCAGCCGAGTCCAAACGAGGCGCCCAACCCGAAGACGAGGCCGCCTCCCAGGAGAAAGCCGCCGAGACAATCGCCTCGGCCGATTCGCGGCCGAGGAAAAGGCCGCCTCCCACGGAAGGCTCGCCGCTGTCAGAACCGCAGTCGCGGGGTCGCGCGGGGCCTCCGTCGGAACCGCAGTTGCGGGAAGATGCGGGAGCACCGCGGAAGAAGCAGCGGACCAGGTCCCCTCCAGGGATAAACTACGTTGGGGAACGCCCCAAGTGGAACGAAGGATTCCTTCGTACAGCAGACGGCAATCGGGTTCCGTCCACCATCGCTTTGGTGTTCAACGTGGTGGTCATCACGAAGGTGGCAACAAAGGAAGATGTCTTCAGGTGCATCTTGCACCAAACTGCGGCGGTCGTCTTCGTCGTATGGGACCCCGAGCTGTTCCGCACGGGGAACGTCGAAGGCGCTTGCAGCTACGACGTTCCCGTTGGACTCAGGACTGCCGTCGAAGACGCTGTCACTTTGAAAAACAACACCGCGGAGCCTTACTGGACGACGGTTGGCCTGTTCAGAGACACGGGCGTGGTGCTCGTGCGCCCGCGCATCATCGCAGAGACCGCAGTTGCGGGTCATGTTGTTGGGGCCACCCACGCCGTCACGATCCTGCGCTTTCGCCTGAAGGGCTCCGACATGAATCCTGCCGCGGTGATCCGTTTTGCCGTCGTGTCCAGACACGCAGTCACCGAACGTCTCCAACAGAAGATCACGCAATCAGAACAAACAGCGTGGCATCCAAGTTTCTTCAAGGACGCGGTTGCTTCCATCCATAAAAATGATGTGCGGTTCTTGTGCGGCCTGTTTGACATCCCGCCTGAGCAGCTCCAAGCATTTGGCCGCAGTTGCGGAGCCAGCTACACCTGCCCGATGGGGGTGGTGCTCAGGGCTGGACCCGCCCTGTTCGGAGGCCTTGTGGAGGGCACACGCGTCATGCATCGAATTACGTCCTCCCCATTGGCCCGTGCGACGTGCGCATTGCGGACTACAACACGGATTCTGCAGGGAGGCCGTCGAAGAACGATCCCCAGTGGCTCCCTGATTGGATGCATCGAACAAGCGACTCCATCATCTCTCGGCGCTGGGTCCCAGCGAAGTACATGCCCAAGTGGGAGGATGACCCTGACCGCAGTAGCGGAGTCAGAAGAAAGCTCGGCTTGGCAGCGCTGCCCCCAATCGGCAAGGTCATTCAGAAGGAGCTCAACGAGAAGACCTTCAGCACGCACTGGTGCGAGGGCATCCACCAAAACGTCGTCTTCGTCGGCCACGGACGCCAGAGTCGGGCGAGCAAGCGGAAGCACGAAGAGGCGCGATCTGCCGCAGTTGCGGACGAGCGGTGAGTGCGGCAAGACCGAGGAGCCGCAGTTGCGGAACAGAGCTCGGTACTAATTACTGGGCGCCTGCTGCCTGCGTAGTGCATCCCAGTGTAGGATAGCCCGCAGTTGCGGTGTTGCGGTTGCGGTGTAGGATAGCCCGCAGTTGCGGGGTTGCGGTTGCGAAGCCGCAGTTGCGGTTGCGTATAATAGGAGAGCACGCGGTTGCGAAGCCGCAGTTTGCAATAAGTGTGCGCGCGCTGGGTCATCATCATCGTCGTCGTCCGTCCTCGTCGTCGTCGCTGCCGTCGTCGTCGTCGCGTCTGTCGTCTGTCGTCAGCAGTCGTCGTCGGTCGTCGTCGTCGTCAAGTCTGTCGTCTGTCGTCAGCAGTCGTCGTCGTCGTCGTCCCTCCTCCCTCCTCCCTCCTCCCTCCTCCCTCCTCCCTCCTCCCTCCTCGTCCTCCTCCAGGCCGCATCCCCCCGCCACCTCCGTCCTAGCTCTCCTTCCCCTTCCCCTCCTCGTCCTCCTCCAGCTTGCGCCCCCCTCCCTCCTCCAGCCTGCACCCCCCCCAAGCTCTCGCCCGATATTTTGGATTAAAACTGAGCCTTCAGTCGTCCGCAGGCATTCGGCTCAGCAGGTCGTTGGGCTCCTGGCACACACGCCTCCACCCTGAGCGACGGACGTCGTGCCATAGTCCGCCACATCGGAGCTCCGGGCCCCAGTGGCGGACAGCGTCGGCACAGATATGAACGACAGCGTCGGCACAGATAATGCCGCAGTGGCGGACAAGAAAGCCGCAGTGGCGGACGAGACAGCCGCAGTTCCAGGCGGAACGCAAGGGATCTTTCAGAGGGCCAACGCCTTGAGGTCTAGATTCAGGACAGGGGACAAGGTGCGCCTCCCTGTGCTCATGCTCGCCCCGCACACGGGCAACCGAGGCGGGCACTACCCTCAGCAGGAAAGGGTTCGGGAACTCGCTGTGAAAATCTTCCTGGCTGGATTCACGCAAGCCGAAGCTGACCACGAAGGTGTCTGCGTTCAGATGTACCCAGCACAAGAGCTGGTGCTGAGAAAAAAGGAGGACCCGAAGTTCCAGACGTACACAGAGTACAATCTGGAAAAAGCGACCGGCCACCTCGCTGCGTGCTTCGACCGCAGTTGCGGAACAGACGTTGCGTATGGGACGTGTTCGCACTCCCACTTGTGCCTCGTGTTGCGGGCGTGCGCCCTGGGAGCCAAGTGGCCCATCCCCCAAGGCATGGAGTTCACGGAGGACGAGAGCGCGAGGCTGAAGCGCGTGCTCGATAAGGACGGCAATCTCGACATGGCCGCAGTGGCGGAACATGACCCTGTCGCTAAGAAACTCGTGCAGGGGGTATGCTCATGGAAGTGCTTAGCTGGAAAATCATGGACGAGGAACCCACTGGTGCTTCGCTCATCAGCCAGTCCCTCAATAAAGGAGCCGATTTTGCGTTGCGAACGACTGAACTCACCGCGCTCCGTGTTCTGTGCAAGGCTGTTGACGCGGAGCTGCACGCCGCAGTTGCGGATCAGGTTGCCTTTGACAAGGTCAAGCTCTCCGTCATGCACGAACTCGATCGAGTCGTTCAGGACCCAGACTTCATTGAGCTGTTCTCGTTCGTTGTTGGGCCCGGGAGCACGAAAGCGCAGTTCATCCCCTTGCTGCTCCAGTTCTGCGAGGTCTACGTGAACTCCAGGAGAAGGGCCCTTCGGCTCGGTGCCTTCGGGGCAGCCAGCGAGCTTCCCGACGAAGTGCCGTGGGTCAAGGTTGCCGTGGTGATGCGATGCTACAGGAACGCGCCTGCGAGGAAGAGGGGCGTTGACACTCCTGTGTGGTGCCCTGACCCAGAACAATCGTGGAAGAAGAAGGAGTTCCGAGACTTCCTCATCGACATGAACTCGGCTCTCCGTTTGTACTTGTTCACGCTGAGCAAGGCCATCGACGGCATGGGCCCTGAGAAGGCGATCGAGTTCAAGGCGAACCTGTGCATACTGACCGCAGACGGCTTCATGCAGTACCTGAAGGACACCCACGTCAAGGAACGAAGTATCCCAGGACATCGTCAGGCGCTCCTCCGCGCTTGCGCGGAGGCCACGGGGAAGGTGGAGCAGAAGTCCAATCGGGACGCCCTTGAGAAGGCCCTCGGCGAAGTGGGAGTCGGAGGCGGGAAGCCCGATTGGTTCGATTTCAACGCGTTGCCGCGCCCAGAACCGAATGAGCCCGCAGTGGCGGGGAAGACAAAGGCTTCCGCAGAGGAGCACGAGTTGATGCCGACGGTCATTTCCTTTGACCCCACGACGCAATTACCAACGAACCACCAGCGCAGCAGGGACACGACGGCCATTCCACGCGGATCCTTCCCTTTGCCAATCGCCGAATGGAGGCGTTCAGCGGCAGCGAAGGAGCTGGGGCGGGAGCCTGCTTTGGTCAGCGCAGTGTTGCTGTGCCTTTGGGCGCGCCACATGTCCGCAGTTGCGGAAGCGCAAGTAGAGGTGTTGCAAGACGCTGACACAGAGAAACGCACCGTCAAGGCAACCGCTGCAAACGACGAAAAATGCATCGAGTTGTGGCCGTGCGTCCCAAAGGCATCCAAGGTGCACGCCGCAAGCACGCACCCCGAGAGGGTGGCCGTGCAAGTCTGGGTGAAAGGAGATCCAAATGGGGCCACGCCCACGACCTTCTACTTGCACCCCGAGTTCAAGCCGCCTGCGGACAAGACGCCCGCCGACGTGGCTGACCACGATGTGCGGTTGAGAGCATGGAAGTGGGATGCGCAAGAGACAATGCACGTCTTCTGGGCAGTCAACAGAGTCACGGAACAGGAGATCCAGCAGAGAAACAGCCGTAATGAAAGCGCAGTTGCGCGCATCAACATGGAGCTGGAGACGAAAGAATTGGCGGTGTGCGTGCCTGGGACAGGCGGGGTCGTGCTCGCCGTGAATGTCCCTGTGCTGGTGAATACCACGGCCGTGAAGAAAGGAGAAGAGCTCCTGTGGGAGGCGAGACCCAAAACCGCACCGAAGAAGAAGGCGGCCGAGGAGACGTGGAAGACGGACGCGGCCAAGAGGGCCAAAGGGAAGCCTTCGGGCCAGCCCGCGCCGAAGAAATCGAAGAAAGGGTTCGACGAAAGCGGGAAGATGTCGCTCTAATTAAGAAGCCGCAGTGGCGGCAGTCAGGGCGGCTTGCTCGCGTGACCGCAGTTGCGGGCAACAGGCCGAAGGGGGGGGCGCACGCGTGACCGCTGTTGCGGAGCGCTCGTGTAGTTTGCAGTGTCACTGCTTCTGTTAGCTGATGCCGCAGTAGCGGACCGCTGACGATCGAGCACGGAGGTTCGAAACGGACCTCCTCCCTCCCTTCTCCCTCTCCTCCCTCGCCCTTCCTCCACTTCCTCCCTCTCTCCTCCTCCTTTCTCCCCTTCCTCCCAAGTTGGAAGCCGAAACTACTCATTTCCTCACTCCCTCCCTCCCTCCCTGGAGGCCCTGGAGGGCCTCCGCCCTGGAGGGCCTGGAGGGCCCTGGAGGCCCTGGAGGGCCTCCCTGGAGGCCCTGGAGGGCTCCCTGGAGGCCCTGGAGGGCCTGGAGGGCCCTGGGCTGAGGGCGGAGGCCCTGGAGGGCCTCCGCCCTCAGAATGCTTCAAAGCAGTGCCGCGGCACTGCTTTGAAGCACCCAGGTGCTTCAAAGCAGTGCCCCGGCACTGCTTTGAAGCATTCTGAGGGCGGAGGCCCTCCAGGGAGGCGCGAGGATCGCAGGGACCGAGGGAGGCCCTCCAGGGAGGCGTTCGTCTCGCCATCTGGCTCAACCGCGCGCGGCCCCACTGCCCGCACCTCCGCCTTGCCCGCAGTTGCGGCTGTGTCCAGCGCAGTAGCACACATGCCGACTTCGAGCGAATGGAGCCCTGTGTGCGTTGAGAAGGTCTTGTGCATCCGTGGAGGTTGGCTTGCGCAGACCACCCCCATCCCCGAAAAGGATGTCAAGGTGCTCCACGCAGGGCCCCTCGGAGAGATAAGCTTCGTGCACGTGAACATGCAAAAGGCTTGGCTGCTCAAGGTGTGCGCCAAAGGTAAACCGACCGCAGGGGCCTTGAAGGCCTCCAAGGCCTGGGACGCGCTGAAGAAAGAACTCGCGAAGCAGGGCGGCGCCGCATTTGCGGACGAGGAGAGCGACGGCGACGCGGGGGACGAAGCAGATGACCCCATGTCGGCCCTGGTCAGCTCCACGGACGCCACGAAGAAGCAGGCAGCGACCCCGACCAGCGCCAAGAAGCAGAAGACTGGAACGCGTGCGGCGACTACTGGCCTGCCCAGGGGCGAGGCCGTGGAGTCGACCATAGCCACTGTGCACTCCGTACAGATGCCCGCAAAGAGCCCCATGAAGTTTCCGCACGACACGGCCGTTCGAAACGTGCGGGTGGCCAGCTTCAAGCGGAGGACGTTGTGGCTGGACGCTGCAGACCTTGGGTGGCTGATCGACATGATCGTGGACGACGTGAGCCTCGGCGGTGTCCCCGACATCGACGACGGCGACAAGGACGAGGCCGCAGTGGCGGACAGGGACTGGGCAACGGCGGTTGACCCTGCCACCCCGCTGGCGAAGCAAAAGGAGGTCGACTCCCCCGTGGCGCAGGGGAGCGGCTCTGGCTTCACCGTCGCTTGGGACTTCAAGGGCGCTTGGGTCGCGACCATCACGCGAGAGTGTGCCAGCAAGGGCAAAAGGATCGAGATGGATGTGAAGAAACTTACAAAGAAGAAGTGGCAGTCGGCGCAGTCGGTGAAGGGCTACGACTACGAGTGGGAGGGCATGACGCAGCACCAGCGCAAGCAAGCGGCTCTGGATTACCTCGAGCTCCAAATCCCCAGTCTGTTCGACTGAGGCCCGAAGCCGTATGGGCCGCAGTTGCGGTGGGGCTACTGAGTGCCCGCAGTTGCGGGGTGGCTGGGTGCGCGTGAACACGCGGAGGGCGAGGCGGTGTGAGGAGGCAGGCGGAAGGTTTAGGGTGTTCCACGGGTGCACGCCTTAGTGCGCCAACTTGTGTGGGCGAGCGTTTTTCTTAGAGAAGCATGGAGTGAAGCATCGAAACCCTGTGCGCGCGATGATTGGGGCTTCCGCGCGGGCGTTGTTGAAATGTACCTCCTTCTTCGCCCCTCCGCATCGTCTTCAGTTGCTCCTCCCTCCTCCCCTCCCTCTTCCTAGTTCTGTAGCCCGCAGCCGAGTGCCCGGCCCGAGTCGTTCGCCACGCGACCGCTCATGGATGTTCCCGTGGGGCGGACATGGTATGGCGAGGAGGACGGAACGCATTTCGAGGTGGAGTGGCTCCATTACGACAGCGGCTGCGCACCGAGGAAAACGAAGTATGGCACCACTGGGCTCGCCAACATCTTGAGCCGCAGTAGCGGCGTTCCGTGCCCCAAGAAGATAAAGGTGCACGCATGTGCGGATTTTCCGTGCCTAGCGAAGTGGCCCGCGTCGCAGTACGGCCTTGCTGAGCCGCCTCGCTTTCATTTGCGGCCGTCTGCTTGGCGACCGGGCGCGACGCCACCACCCGCAGTTGCGGCTCCAGGCGGCGCCGCAGTTGCGGCTCCCTCGGCCCCTGCACACATAGCACCAGCAACACCAGCAGAACTCGCAGCTCCTGCGCAAGAAGGACACGCAGCTCCAGCACCAGAAGCACCCGCAGAACCCAAACCTCCAGCAGCCCCTGTGCCCGAAGCACCCGCAGCAGCAGTCCCTCCAGCTCCTCCAGCTCAAGTGCACGCAACACCAGACCCGCCTGCTGCGCAGGAGACCGCAATTGCGGTTGAAGCTCCTGAGGGAGTGGAAGCGGACAAAGACACACCACTTCCAGCACGCTTGCCACCAGCGCGGCCGCTGCCAGAGAACTGGTCGAAGACGCAGGTCGCATTCTTCCCGTGCCCAGACCCAAAGGCTGCAGCACGAGTTGCGGCGCCTGTTGGCGACGCCTTGCGGCCACGAGTCGCGGCGCCACCCCTGGCGCCAGAGAAAGGTGTACCTGTGGAAGACGCGCCAAAGATCCAGGCCGCAGTGGCGGCGACGGTGCCTGACCGCGTGATGGCTCTCCTGAGGCAGATTCTGTCCGAGAATTCCTACATAGGGTATTCAGCTTTCATGCTGTTTGCCTTGCGGTTCGGGCGTCAACCTTACGTGTGGGAAGGCGAGAACCGCAAGGACCTCCTTGACTTCTACATGCCTTGGGCAAAGGAGAAGTGCACTGAGCCATGCGCCGTCGACGGCGTGGCGTGCGTACTCGCCGCCGCTGAGGATCTGTTCGGGGAATGGACAACGGTGGAACTCAGGCCCGTGACTCCCGAGAACCCTCTCCATGAGGTGCGCCACTGGGTGGCCGCAGTTGCGGTGGGTGGCGTGTGCTCTGAGGGGGCGGACGCGTTGAACAGGTTCTACGGTCCTCTGGGACAATGGTCCTAGGGACTGTTTGCGATGGAAACTGCGGCATTGACCTTATGGCGATGATGTTGCAGAAACCGCAAAATGCCGAGACGCGCAAATGGCTTCGGGAGGAACTGTACGATTTCGGGGTGCGCCGCTGGGACGAACCGTGGTTGCACGACATGCTCGTTGTCACGCAGGAACTAACCTTGGAGGAGGTGCGGGCGTACCGCAGTTGCGGGGCCAGCGGCCCTGCTGGACCCATGGTCCTGCACGACTCCGAGGGCGAGGGCGAACCAGCAGAGGCGCCGAGAGAGGCGAGCGCGCCACGCCCCGCTCTCATGGCGGCGTTAGAGTGGCAGACGGGCGTGCAGGACATGGGTATATTGCTTGCCATGGCTGAGGCTATGCCCGAGGCGTTGCAGGAGGAGCAGATCAGGGCGCACGCACTGGCCAGCGCACGCCCAAAACCCGAAGTTGCGGAACAGAAGCGGCGCGTGTGCCCGCACATGCTCAGAGACCGCGAACTGGTTTGCAAAGACCTGGAGGCGCACGCACGCAGTTGTGGTTGGATGGGCGAGGGCGTTCTGCCACGGAATTCAATCGCGTCTTTTTGCGGGCGGTTCACGTGGCCGAAGGGCATGGGGGTCGTCCAGCAGCGCCAGGCCGTCTCCAAGTGGTTTCAAAACTGGCGCACACAAGGTGGACATGGCACGGCGGGCGTGCATGGCCGACGCCGCGCGCGGGGCAACCAAGGGCGCCCGAACAAGGCTCCATGGCTGGAAGCCGCTCTGTACGAGTGGTGGTCCCACATGAGGTACTCCGTGGACTGGAAGGCGGTGGCCAAGCGAACCGCAGTTGCGGAGGAGAGGCCCAAGATGTTGGCCAGGTTCTCCCAATCCCTGCTGGTTACGAAGGCGAAGCAACTCGTCGCGGACTACTGCGTGGAGACAATGAAGCGGGGAGGCAAACCGATGGTGCCGCAGTTGCGGCCTCGGTGGTGGGTGAAGTGGCGGCGCTCCTACGGCCTGAGCATGAAGAAGCCGAACCGCAAGTACAAGGTGCCAAAATGGTTGCTCCAATCTCGTTTTGAGACTATGATCTTGAACGTGGCCAGGGTCCGCGCAGCTGCAGAGGAGCTTCTGGGGTACGACCCGCACATCCTGAACTGGGACCAGTCGCCCTTTCACCACAACGAGTCGTCGTCGGCCTCGAAGCCGACCTTGGCTGTGAAGGGTGGCATTGTCCCGCTTGTCGAGGCGCATGACGACAGCAGGGCTCGGTGGACAGCGAACCTGACGGTGTCGAGCGACGCGGAGGACATCCGCAGTTGCGGACCACCGCCGGCGGAGCTAATGTTCAAGGGGGGATCTGTCATCGCTGAGGGCTTGGCCGCACATGCCCGCAGTCGCGGCTATCCGTCTTGGGTGAGCACGGCGACGTCCGAGAAGGGGTCCTACCGCGCAGACGACGTTGTATCATTCTTGCAGCGGCACTTGCGGGCCTGGCCCGACGACCCGCAGTTGCGGGGAAAGTGGCGCATCCTCATGGCCGACGACCATTCCCCGCACAAAGCAGACGCTGTGCGGAGACTCGCCTGGCAGCGCGGCTACGTGCTGATCATTCACGGCGGGGGGACGACCGCAGTTGCGCAGCCCGTGGACACGGACTTGAACCAGCACGTGAAGCGCCGGTACATTGCCCTCGAGACCAAAGCGCTGGTGCAGCAAATGGCGTTGGGGAAGCACGTGCCGCAGTTGCGGCGTTCCGATTGCGCCGACTTGATGCTGTCAGTGTTGGAGAATGTGCAGTTGCACTTGGACGCCGCGAAAGGTTTCCTGAAAGTGGGAATTCGAGCGCCCTTCGACAAGTCAGGAGATCTCGAGATTTGCCGAGAGGCGGCGGAACTCTGGGAAGCAGGGGGGCTGCGAGCAAAAGTGGACACCGCAGTCGCGGAGGTGAGGGAAGAATGCGAGCAGAAACGTTTGAAATGGTCCTACAATGACGTGCTGCGTCTCATACACGAATACGAGAAACACGACGCCACAGATTCCGTGTTGGAGAAGCTCGGCGACGAAGCGCTAGGCCAGGAGCCAGGCCACGAGGAGGGCGATGAGGAGGGCGGGGAGGAGGAGGAGGAGGAGGTGCACGAGGAGCACGAGGAGGACGAAGAGCAAGAGGAGGCCTCGTGGGCCGAGGCTCTTGCGGAACAGTGCGATGCCGCAGTTGCGGCACCTGGGCCTCAAGGATCCTCGGTATCCATGGACTGCGTGGTCGACGCAGAGGCGGCCGAGCAGGTGGCAGTGGCGACGTCCTTGGCAGAAACGCTCCGCGAGGCGGAAGATATGCTGCGCCAAGTGGGCATGGAGAAACTAGCGCAGGATTGCCGACAGCAACAACACAAACAAAAGAAGCGGTTGAGAGAGCTGGCGCGGGAGGACAACGAGGTCCTACGAGCGTTGACTGCCCAGCGAGACCACGAAGCCGCAGTGGTGGCGAAAAAGCGGCGCCTGGCTCTGGAAGCGAACGACAGGACGAAGGCGTTGCACGATCTCAAGAAGCAGATTCGAGAGGCCGAGGCCGCCTTGAGGGCAAAGAAGGAGGCCGCAGTTGCGGTGGAAACGGCTTTGGCTAACAAACACGCCCTAGCGCAGTGGAATCCCGAGGAGTTCAAGATCAAGAAAAACAGGATGGCAGCTCTGGATCGCCTGGCTCGCGGAAAAGGCGTCCTCTCAGACGAGCAGAGGGGGGAGTGGGCATGGTTCAAGACGCATTGGGACGAGGAGATGTGCAAGCAGCACAAGGAGCAATGGCCGCTCACGTTTGCTGGGTGGCTGCAAAAAGTCGCGAACGACGCGGCGTCTGGGAACCGTTCGGCGCTGTCGCAGTTCGTGCATTCGGAAACAGTGAGAACCCTGGGAGGGCAAATGGCGCTGGTAATCCCAGCCCTAGCGTGATGCAGGCCGCAGTTGCGGACCCACAGGAAGTCCAGAGGGAAGTTGTTTTTCCAAGCGGCTCCCGCGCGGGCAGGAGATGAGGCAAAACCGCAGTTGCGGTCTTCCTGCTGCTGTGAAAATAATCCTTTCACAGTCCCTTGCAATCGTCGCCCTCCTTCTGCTTCTCCGCCAGTCCATTTGTTGTTCTTTCGGTTCCTTTGAGTCCTCGCCCTCCTTCTGCCACTCCTCGAATCCTCTTTGTCTCCTCCCTCCATCCGACCCCATGCCCATTCACGATCCATTTCCGTAGCCACCGTGGCTCGAGGTGGCGCACGCGAAGACGCAAGCATGTGGCCGCCCGCGCGCCCGAGCGCATCCTCAGGGAGTATGGACCGTGGACTTCGATTCGCCAGAACGGTGTTCATCCACAACGCTGAGGAGGAGGAGGGAGGCAAAGACGAGGAAGCCGCAGTTGCGGATGATGACGACGACCAGCGGACGCAAGATGGCGACAGCACCGTCGCGTCCTCGGCTGCCTCCGCTGACGAGGCTGAGTCCCGGGGAGGTGCGGGAGCCGCAGTTGCGGCAGCACATGACTCCTACATGCCGAGAGTGTTGTCGTCGCGGAGAACCTGGAAACGGGTGCCCATCATCGAGACAAGCAATCTGTCGGAAAAACAAAGAGCTCTTGTCGACGCATGGGAGGAGAAAACGGAGTTCGAAGCGGGACGGGTCGGCTTCTACGTGGCCAACTTCGGAGGGACTGCAGCTAGACCCACGCAACGCGCGGACGAGTGGGCGCAGCTCCGCGCGAACCCTGCCCAGATCATCGCCCTCTGCGAGTGCGACGACGAGACCTGCGCGGTACTCAGTGGGGAGCACGACGCGAGGGACAGTGCAGCCGCAGTTGCGGACGATAGGTTTCGGAGTCGGACTCAATACAACTACCTGTGCGTTAAGGGCGGCGAGCCATCAGGGACCCTCCTTGTTGGCATGAGGGACCGCAGTGGCGGCCACATTGAACACGTAGACTTTGCGAGACTCTTCCACAAGCAGGAGAAGTCCAAAACGAAGAAGAAGAAGAAACAGTCCGCAGTTGCGGAGGCTCCTGCGCCAAAGCTGCACAACAAGTACTCCAGGGCGATGGTGGTGCGCGTCCACCTGGACCAGGCCGTGCCCCATTTGGGGGGCTCCTTCAACGTCATGGCGGTGCACGTCCACCACAGCTTGGCCAACCAAGACTGGGGCGTCACGAAGCTCCATGAGTTCTACAACTGGTTCGTCGCCTACGTCAGGGAATGGGACGTGAAGGTCTGCATGGGGGACTTCAACATGTGCATGTTCCAGCTTGTGTCCTGGTGCCGCAATTGCGGCCTGACTGTGGACGTCGCCGCGTGGACCCCCTGGAAGACAGCAGGCGGCCAGCCCAGGGCAGACAGCATGGCGATTTTGTTCATAAACTGTCCTGGGCAGTACAAGCTTCACCATGGCCTGAGTGTTCTGCACGACCGTGAGGGCGGATTCTTGACGACCCAGCATGATCCGTCTTTCCCTGTCTTCGACTACACGAATGGCCCTGGGAAGATGCTTCAGACTTACGTGCCCAAGGCTGAGCCCGTTGAAAACAAGATGCGCGCCTTCCTGACGCCATCTGGCGAATCCTTGACCGCAGATGCGGAGTTCGAGCAAAGGATGGCGCGCAGGGAACGCGACGATTGGGTGCGCTATCCCTTCAGAGTGAAGCAGGGCAACCTCGACGACAAGATATGGCATGGCGCCTTCGGCAGGGCGAGGCACGGAGCGCACTTCCCTCTGGTGGCTTTCACGCACAATACGTGCCGCAGGTCACCTGAAAGACTCGCCGCGAGGTTGGAACGCAGGAAGGGCGGCAGGAAGGGCGGCAAGAAGGGCGGCAAGAAGGGCAGCTACGCGGACACCGCAGTTGCGGGGAAGGGCGTCCGACCCCAGATGGGAACCGCAGTTGCGGGGAGAGACGCTGGGGCTGAGCGAGCTGGGAACACGCCACCGCCGCAAGCTGCCAACGGCGACGATGCGACCCCTTCTTGTGCCGCAGTGGCGGCTGGGTCCTGGGACGCCAGCGGCAGCGGCGCATGGGAGGCGCGCAGTCCCGCCACGAGATGGCAGGGCTGGTCCTGGTGGGACTGGAGCTCGAGCGAATGGGGCGCTGATGGCGCGCAGTGGTGGCCCTCTGATCATGCCGCAGTTGCGGACAATGCCCCTGAGGGCTCGCCTCCTCAGCGTGAAGTCGAGTGGGGCTCGAGCGGGCGACCTGCCGAGCGCCCTCCGTGGAGCTTCGAGGCGCAGCGTTGGTGATGGCCGCAGTTGCGGGCAAGTGGAGCATGATGTTGATTGCCGCAGTTGCGGACAGTGTACGCTGGAAAAATCATCATCATCATCAATCATAATCATCATCATATCATCATATCATACGTTCAAAGCAGTGCCGGGGCACTGCTTTGAACGCGTTCAAAGCAGTGCCGGGGCACTGCTTTCGATCGTCGCCTCGTCGCCGTTATAAGGGCTTTCGGATTAGCTTCCGCTGCGAGCCTCTCAGGTCTTGCTGCGCGAATCATTGTGCTGCGCATAGCGCCTCTGGCTTGCAAAAGCACCCGTGTCGTCCGCCCTCGTGATCGCAGGGGTCGTCAATCTTGCCCACAGGACGGCCAGAGGTGGCCTCTGGTGCTTGCTACCCGAGCGCTCAGCCCTCATTGGCAGTGCTCGGCCACTATCGTCTGCTCCGGACAGAGCCTGCCACCAAATCATCCGGGGCGCGTCTCTCCGGACAGAGCCTGCCACCAAATCATCCGGGGCGGGTCTCTTGCAGAAGGGCTGCTCTCGCCTCAACGGTGGTGACAGCTTCAAGGAAGCACGCTCTGGGATTCTGCTGGGATCGTGTCGATGCATCGGGTCGGACCAGGGCAAGGTCCCCTCGTTGTGCAGCATCTAGCTTCCGCCGCGAGCCTCTCAGGTCTTGCTGCGCGAATCATTGTGCTGCGCATAGCGCCTCTGGCTCGCAAAAGCACCCGTGTCGTCCGCCCTCGTGATCGCAGGGGTCGTCAATCTTGCCCACAGGACGGCCAGAGGTGGCCTCTGGTGCTTGCTACCCGAGCGCTCAGCCCTCATTGGCAGTGCTCGGCCACTATCGTCTGCTCCGGACAGAGCCTGCCACCAAATCATCCGGGGCGCGTCTCTCCGGACAGAGCCTGCCACCAAATCATCCGGGGCGGGTCTCTTGCAGAAGGGCTGCTCTCGCCTCAACGGTGGTGACAGCTTCAAGGAAGCACGCTCTGGGATTCTGCTGGGATCGTGTCGATGCATCGGGTCGGACCAGGGCAAGGTCCCCTCGTTGTGCAGCATCTAGCTTCCGCCGCGAGCCTCTCAGGTCTTGCTGCGCGAATCATTGTGCTGCGCATAGCGCCTCTGGCTCGCAAAAGCACCCGTGTCGTCCGCCCTCGTGATCGCAGGGGTCGTCAATCTTGCCCACAGGACGGCCAGAGGTGGCCTCTGGTGCTTGCTACCCGAGCGCTCAGCCCTCATTGGCAGTGCTCGGCCACTATCGTCTGCTCCGGACAGAGCCTGCCACCAAATCATCCGGGGCGCGTCTCTCCGGACAGAGCCTGCCACCAAATCATCCGGGGCGGGTCTCTTGCAGAAGGGCTGCTCTCGCCTCAACGGTGGTGACAGCTTCAAGGAAGCACGCTCTGGGATTCTGCTGGGATCGTGTCGATGCATCGGGTCGGACCAGGGCAAGGTCCCCTCGTTGTGCAGCATCTAGCTTCCGCCGCGAGCCTCTCAGGTCTTGCTGCGCGAATCATTGTGCTGCGCATAGCGCCTCTGGCTTGCAAAAGCACCCGTGTCGTCCGCCCTCGTGAGCGCAGGGGTCGTCAATCTTGCCCACAGGACGGCCAGAGGTGGCCTCTGGTGCTTGCTACCCGAGCGCTCAGCCCTCCCTTGCAGTGCTCGGCCACTATCTTCCGCGCTGAAAAGAGCCTGCCATCAAATCATCCGGGGCGGGTCTCTTGCAGACGGGTTGCTCCGGCCTCAGCGTTGGCGACAGCGTCGAAGGAGCACACTTGAATTCTGCTGGGGTCGTGTCGATGCATTGGGTCGGACCAGGGCAAGGTCTCCACTTGTGCAGCATCTAGCTTCCGCTGCGAGCCTCTCAGGTCTTGCTGCGCGAATCATTGTGCTGCGCATAGCGCCTCTGGCTTGCAAAAGCACCCGTGTCGTCCGCCCTCGTGATCGCAGGGGTCGTCAATCTTGCCCACAGGACGGCCAGAGGTGGCCTCTGGTGCTTGCTACCCGAGCGCTCAGCCCTCCCTGGCAGTGCTCGGCCACTATCTCTACTCCGGACAGAGCCCGCCACTAAATCATACAGGGCGGGTTTCTTGCAGACGGGTTGCTCCGGCCTCAGCGTTGGCGACAGCGTCAAAGGTGCACGCTCTGAGATTCTGTCGGGGTCGTGTCGGTGCATCGGGTCGGACCAGGGCAAGGTCTCCTCGTTGTGCAGCATCTAGCTTCCGCTGCGAGCCTCTCAGGTCTTGCTGCGCGAATCATTGTGCTGCGCATAGCGCCTCTGGCTTGCAAAAGCACCCGTGTCGTCCGCCCTCGTGATCGCAGGGGTCGTCAATCTTGCCCACAGGACGGCCAGAGGTTGCCTCTGGTGCTTGCTACCCGAGCGCTCAGCCCTCCCTGGCAGTGCTCGGCCACTATCTTCTGCGCCGGACAGAGCCTGCCACCAAATCATCCGGGGCGAGTCTCTTGCAGACGGGTTGCTCCGGCCTCAGCGTTGGCGACAGCTTCAAGGGAGCACGCTCTGTAATCCTGCTGGGGTCGTGTCGATGCATTGGGTCGGACCAGGGCATGGTCTCGTTGTTGTGCAGCATCTAGCTTCCGCTGCGAGCCTCTCAGGTTTTGCTGCGCGAGTCATTGTGCTGCGCATAGCGCCTCTGGCTTGCAAAAGCACCCGTGTCGTCCGCCCTCGTTATCGCAGGGGTCGTCAATCTTGCCCACAGGACGGCCAGAGGTTGCCTCCGGTGCTTGCTACCCGAGCGCTCAGCCCTCATTGGCAGTGCTCGGCCACTATCGTCTGCTCCGGACAGAGCCTGCCACCAAATCATCCAGGGCGCGTCTCTTGCTTTGCCACTATCTCTACTCCGGACAAAACCTGCCACCAAATTATCCGGGGCGGGTCTTTTGCAGAAGGGCTGCTCTGGCCTCAGCGTCGGTGACAGGTTCAAGGAAGCACGCTCTGGGATTCTGTTGGGATCGTGTCGAAGAATCTGATCGGACCAGGGCAAGCCTCGTTGTGCAGCATCTAGCTTCCGCTGCGAGCCTCGCAGGTCTTGCTGCGCGAATCATTGTGCTGCGCATAGCGCCTCTGGCTTGCAAAAGCACCCGTGTCGTCCGCGCTCGTGATCGCAGGGGTCGTCAATCTTGCCCACAGGACGGCCAGAGGTGGCCTCTGGTGCTTGCTACCCGAGCGCTCAGCCCTCCCTGGAAGTGCTCGGCCAGTATCTTCTGCGCCGGACAGAGCCTGCCACCAAATCATCCGAGGCGAGTCTCTTGCAGACGGGTTGCTCCGGCCTCAGCGTTGGCGACAGCTTCAAGGGAGCACGCTCTGGAATTCTGTTGGGATCTTGTCGATGAATCGGGTTTGACCAGGGCAGGGTCTCCTCGTTGTGCAGCATCTAGCTTCCGCTGCGAGCCTCCCAGGTCTTGCTGCGCGAATCATTGTGTTGCGCACAGCGCCTCTGGCTTGCAAAAGCACCCGTGTCGTCCGCCCTCGTGATCGCAGGGGTCGTCAATCTTGCCCACAGGACGGCCAGAGGTGGCCTCTGGTGCTTGCTACCCGAGCGCTCAGCCCTCCTTGCCAGTGCTCGGCCTCTATCTTCTGCGCCGGATAGGGCCTGCCACCAAATCATCCGGGGCGGGTCTCTTGCAGACGGGTTGCTCCGGCATCAGCGTTGGCGACAGCGTCAAAAGAGCACGTTCTGGGACTCTGCGGGGGTCGTGTCGATGCATCGGGTCGGACCAGGGCAAGGTCTCCTCGTTGTGCAGCATCTAGCTTCCGCTGCGAGCCTCTCAGGTCTTACTGCGCGAATCATTGTGCTGCGCATAGCGCCCTTGGCTTGCAAAAGCACCCGTGTCGACCGCCCTCGTGATCGCAGGGGTCGTCAATCTTGCCCACAGGACGGTCAGAGGTGGCCCCTGGCGCTTGCTACGCGAGCGCTCAGCCCTCCCTGGCAGTGCTCGGCCACTATCTTCTGCGCCGGACAGAGCCTGCCACCAAATCATCCGGGGCGGGTCTCTTGCAGACGGGTTGCTCCGGCCTCAGCGTTGGCGACAGCTTCAAGGGAGCACGCTCTGTAATCCTGCTGGTGTCGTGTCGATGCATCGGGTCGGACCAGGGCAAGGTCCCCTCGTTGTGCAGCATCTAGCTTCCGCTGCGAGCCTCTCAGATCTTGCTGCGCGAATCATTGTGCTGCGCATAGCGCCTCCGGCTTGCAAAAGCACCCGTGTCGTCCGCCCTCGTGATCGCAGGGGTCGTCAATCTTGCCCACAGGACGGCCAGAGGTGGCCTCTGGTGCTTGCTACCCGAGCGCTCAGTCTCTGTTGGCAGTGCTCGGCCACTATCTTCTGCGCCGGACAGGGCCTGCCACCAAATCATCCGGGGCGGGTCTCTTGCAGACGGGTTGCTCCGGCCTCAGCGTTGGCGACAGCAGCGTCTGAGGAGCACGCTCTGGAATTCTGCTGGGGTCGTGTCGATGCATTGGTTCGGACCAGGGCAAGGTCTCCTCGTTGTGCAGCATCTAGCTTCCGCTGCGAGCCTCTCAGGTCTTGCTGCGCGAATCATTGTGCTGCGCATAGCGCCCCTGGCTTGCAAAAGCACCCGTGTCGTCCGCCCTCGTGATCGCAGGGGTCGTCAATCTTGCCCACAGGACGGCCACAGGTTGCCTTTGCTGCTTGCTACCCGAGCGCTCAGCCCTCCTTGGCAGTGCTCGGCCACGATCTCTGCTCCGGGCAGAGCCTGCCACCAAATAATCATCCGGGGCGGGTCTCTTGCAGACGGGTTGCTCCGGCATCAGCGTTGGCGACAGCGTCAAAAGAGCACGTTCTGGGACTCTGCGGGGGTCGTGTCGATGCATCGGATCGGACAAGGGCGAAGTCCCCTCGTTGTGCAGCATCTAGCTTCCGCTGCGAGCCTCTCAGGTCTTGCTGCGCGAATCATTGTGCTGCGCATAGCGCCCTTGGCTTGCAAAAGCACCCGTGTCGTCCGCCCTCGTGATCGCAGGGGTCGTCAATTTTGCCCACAGGACGGTCAGAGGTGGCCCCTGGTGCTTGCTACGCGAGCGCTCAGCCCTCCCTGGCAGTGCTCGGCCACTATCTTCTGCGCCGGGCAGAGCCCGCCGCCAAATCATCCGGGGCGTGTCTCTTGCAGACCGGTTGTTCCGGCCTCAGCGTTGGCGACAGCGTCAAAGGTGCACGCTCTGAGATTCTGCCGGGGTCGTGTCGGTGCATCGGGTCGGACCAAGGCGAGGTCCCCTCGTTGTGCAGCATCTAGCTTCCGCTGCGAGCCTCTCAGGTCTTGCTGCGCGAATCATTGTGCTGCGCATATCGCCTCTGGCTTGCAAAAGCACCCGTGTCGTCCGCCCTCGTGATCGCAGGGGTCGTCAATCTTGCCCACAGGACGGCCAGAGGTGGCCTTTGGCCTCTGGCGCTTGCTACCCGAGCGCTCAGCCGTCCTTGGCTTTGTTCGGCCATTATTTGCTGCACTGGACGGAGCTTGCCACCAAAATATCCAGGTCGTGTCCTTTGCAGACCTGTTGCCCCGGCCCCGGTGTGGGCGACAGCTTCAAAAGAGCACGGTTTGGGATTATGCTGGGGTCGCGTCGATGCGTTGGGTCCGAGCGGGGCGAGGCCTCTTCGTTGTGCAGCATCTAACTTCCGCTGCGAGCCTTTCCGCTCTTGCTTTGCAGATCAATATTGCTAAGCTCAGCGCCCCTTGATTGCACAAGCACCCGTGTCGTCCGCCGTCGTGATCGCAGGGGTCGTCAATATTGTTCACAGGACGGCCAGAGGTGGCCTCTGGTGCTTGCTACCCGAGCGCTCAGCCCTCTGTGGCATTGCTCTGTCACTATCTTCTGCACTGGGTGGAGCCTACCACCACAGTATCTGTGGCAAGTCATTTGAAGGCAAGGTGCCCTGGCCTCAGAATGGGCGACTGCTTCAATGGAGCATGCTTTGGGATCATGCTGATATCGCATCGATGCGTTGGGTCAGAGCAGGGCGAGGTCTCCCCGCTGTGCAGCATCTAGTTTCTGCTGCGAGCCTCTCAAGCCTTGTTGCGCGATTCATTATGCTGCGCAGAGCGTCTCTGGCTTGAAAAAGCACCCTTGTCGTCCGCCCTAATGATCGCAGGGTCGTCAATTCTGCCCACAGGACGGCCACAGATGGCCTCTGCAGTTGCTGCCCGAGCGCTCAGCCCTCTGTTGCGTTGCTCGGCCACTATCTTCTGCACCCGGCAAGGTCTGCCACCACGTCATCCTTGGCGGCTGCAGTAATTTTCAGACAGGCTGCCTTGGCCGCAGCGTTGTCTGCAGCCTCAAGCGGGTCCGCTTCGTGATTCTGCTGAGGTCGCATCGATGCGTTGGGTCGGGGCAGAGTGAGGTCTCCTCGTTGTGCAGCATCCAGCTTCCGCTGCGAGCCTCTCGGGTCTTGCTGCGCGAACCATTTTGCTGTGCGGAGCGCCTCTGGCTTGCACAAGCACCCGTGTCGTCCGCCGTCGTGATCGCAGGGGTCGTCAATCTTGCCCACAGGACGGCCGGAGATGGCCTCTGGTGCTTGCTACCCGAGCGCTCAGCCTCTAGTGGCATTGCTCCGTCATTGGCTTCTGCTCCGGACAGAGCCTACCACCACAGTATCTGTGGCAAGTCAGTTGAAGACGAGGTGTCCTGGCTTCAGAATGGGCGACAGCTTCAAGGGAGCACGCTCTTGGATCTTGCTGGGATTGCATCGATGCTTTGAGTCGGCGTTGGAGCAGGGCGACGTCTCCTCGATGTGCAACATCTAGCTTACGCTGCGAGCCTCTCAGGTCTTGCTGCGCGAATCATTTTGTTGCGCACAGCGACTCTGGCTCGCAAAAGCACCCGTGTCGCCCGCCATCGTGATCGCCGGGGTCGTTCATCTTGCCCACAGGTCGGCCACAGATGGCCTGGTGCTTGCTATCCGAGCTCGCAGCCCTCACTGGCAGTGATCGGCCAGTATTCTCTGCACCAGACAGAGTCTGCCACCAACTTATCCGCGGCGGGTCACTTCCAGACGGGCTGCCGCGCCTGAGCTTCTGCTGCAGCCTCAAGCGGGCCCGCTTCAGGGCTCCGCTCGGATCGCATCGACGCGCTGGGTCGGAAGATGGTGAGGTCTCTTCAGCGTGCAGCATCCAGCCTGCGTCGCGAGCACCCCAG
>CAUYUJ010000384.1:41396-68896 GCA_963575745.1 Prorocentrum cordatum | reverse complement strand
TTCTTCGCCCGCTCAGACCCAGACATGCGACGTCCTGATGTTTTCGATACGGGGTCCCCGGAAGTCCCAACCCGTTCCCCGGGACCGGTTTCTCATCCTAAGCCGTTTTTGTTGACGGTCCCGAGGCCCGGCGAGGGCCCTCCAAGGCCGAAAATCTCCCAAATCCTCCCGCCCTGCTTTTTTTCTTTCGACGCGATCATGTCTGGAGAGGGATGCTCTCCTGGCCTATAGGCCCGACGGTATTGCATAGCGCTCTTCGCCCGCTCAGAGGAGGCCCCCTCGCTCTCGCTGCCGCCCCACTGTGCGCCGCCGCTCCAGAGAGCTGGCGGCGCCACAGAGGCATATGCCCATTCGGTGGGTGTCCCGTCGGGAGGACCGAGGGGGAGGACAACGAGAAGGAGAAGGGGGAGGAGGAGGAGGAGGAGGAGGAGGAGGAGGAGGAGGAGGAGAAGGACGAGGAGAAGGAGGAGGATGAGGAGGACGAGGAGAAAGAGGAGAAAGAGGAGGAGGAGGAGGAGGAGGAGGAGGAGGAGGAGGTAGCTGCCCCGGGGGGACCCCGCAGCGCGCGCGCGAGGCCGAGGAGTGGGGCGGCGCCGTGCGCCGCGGCGTCGCGGAGCTGCGCACCGACCTGCCCGAAGGCCCTCGCGCGCCTTCGCGTCTCCCGGCCCCGCCCCTGGCGGCGGCCTTCTCGGGGGCCCTCGACCTCCACCTTTCGCACCTGCCAGACGGCAGACGCCGCGCTGCGGCCGCCGCCAGCGCGGCCGCAGATGCGGCCGCCGTCGAGGCCGCAGCGGCGGTCTCGGCGGTCGCCGCGGCCGCGCCGCGTCGGCACCTGCTGCGCGGAAGGTTCGGAAGATGGAGGTCGAGGGTGGGGAGGGGGGCGGCAGTCTCTCGGGTCGATCCTGGATCGATTCCGATCCTGGATCCTGGGGCCTCCATCCTTCGAATCGGGGATCGACTACAGAACTGATGTTTTCCTGCCTTGGGGGTTCCCGTCGAAGCTGCGAATCATGAGTTTAATGTTGGGAGGAAGCGAAGAAGAGTGAGGGCTCAGAGGGTGAGGATTGCGCATGCGCCCCAGGGGGGTGAGGGAGGAGGACGCGGCGGGGGAGCGCTCGGGTGGATAATGATGAGGTGAGACTTGGAGGAGGAGGAGGAGGAGGAGGAGGAGGAGGAGGAGGAACTCGCGGAGCTCATCCCCGCTGTAATCCTGAGTGCAAGCTCGGCCCCTAGATCGCAGCTCAGGCTCTTGGGAGTCCCATTCCAGATTTAGGGCCCCCTTCTGCAGCCTGCCCAGATTCTGTTTCGGAGGGGACAGCATTCGATCAGCTTGACAGGTGGCGGAGGAGGAGGCGGACGAGGAGGCAGAAGAGGAGGGGGAAGGGGGAGGGGGAGGAGGAGGAAGAGGAGGAGGAGGAGGACGAGGAGGAGGAGGAGGAGGAGGCGGATGAGGAGGAGGAGGAGGAGGAGGAGGAGGAAGAGGAGGAGGAGGAGGAGAAGAAGGAAAAGGAGGAGGAGGAGGAGGAGGAGGAGGCGCGAACGCCACGATCGCAGGTCGACGCTTGCCGACGACAGCAAGGAGGGGGAGGCGCAGGGGCGAAGCGGACGAGCGGCGGGGGGCACACGCCGGTGGGGGGGGGACGCCGCCCCCGCGCGCGCAGGGTGGGACGTGGGCGCCATGCTGCAAGGGGGCCTCGGCTCCGCGGTGCGGCTGGTGGCGAAGACGCCGCTGCCAGAAGGAGGGGGCCGGAGCCTGCCGCCCTCTGGGCCGTCGAAGCCTACGGGTCGACCAGGCGCAAGAAGAATCAACAAATGTTCAAAATAGCCAAAAACAATAGATAAAGCGTCCCCAGGCTATTTTTCTGACTCTGTTTGAGCAGTCCTCCTGTAGAGGGACATGCCCGACTTAAGAGTAGTGGGACGCGCTTTGGAATGTTCGGAAGGCTCAGGCCGAGCCGTCTAAGGAGGTTTGGGTGACCCAAAAGGGGGTCCAGCTGAAAAGGGGTAGTGCAATAGATTGAGGGCAATTGTATCGCAGATGTATTGCGCCGGAGAATTGTATTGCAGCGTATTGCAAGTAATGTATTGCATGCGAAAATGCAGCAACACACCAGCGCCCCGACATGTAATGCGCGCCCCAAACGTATTGCAACCCCACAAATCGATTGCACCAAATCTATTGCACCACCCCCCTGTCGCTGGACCCCCTTTTGGATCAACCCGATGACCTTTCGCCGGAGTGACCTTTGGTGCGGGCCCACGAGGGTCCCCCGATCGCCGAACGCGAGGCGGCAGTGGCGTCTTGCACTTGTGCTTGTCCCCCCCCGCGCCCCCCAAAAAAGCGCGCACCAAAGGTCGCTCTTACCCAGGGTCACTCTTGCGTGTAGCCGCACGAGTGCGCACTCCCTGCCGCACCCTGCAGGGGCCACGAGCGGCGGGCGTGTATCCATAGATCCACGCCCTCGGGGTCTAGACTCCTGGCGGCTCAGCGCTTTCGAGCCGGGCGTTTTTTCGCCCGGTTTCGGGCCCCCGGGACCCTCACAGATCGATCCGGCTCGAGAGGAGCTCCAGTCGTGATGTTTCACGCTGTTCCAATGTGTCTGATGCCCTTCATGAGCGGCGAACGTATCCATATCCCTGCCCTCGCGGTCTCGATGCAGGGGCACAGATATGCGGTCGCACGGATACGTTCCGCGCAGGGCATCCGCGAACCAACGCCCCGTGTCCGCGGGGTCGCGGCCCAGGGGCCCAGCCCGCGAGGCCGCAGACACGGGCATGGTCGTTCTCCCTCGACCTGCATCTTCCGAACCTTCCGCGCAGCAGGTGCCGACGCGGCGCGGCCGCGGCGACCGCCGAGACCGCCGCTGCGGCCTCGACGGCGGCCGCATCTGCGGCCGCGCTGGCCGCGGCCGCAGCGCGGCGTCTGCCGTCCGCTAAGTGCGGAAGGTGGAGGTCGAGGGTTCCGTCCACGAATGGACCGTCTCGATGCTTGCATGGGCGGTGCCGTGTCTCCTGTCGCAGCCAGCCCGACTCGGTCTCGACCCTGTGCCGATGCCGCCCGATCCGAGGTGACACATTCCGATCCGATCAGGTTCTCCCGGTTCGATGTTGACGATCGGCGGCGAGCGAGAGGAGATGGCTCTCTCAGAAGGCGGCGGGGCTTCTCAGTAGCCCTCGCGCATTCTGCGAAGTTTCCCGTGTCTCCGGGGAAGGCTCAGAAATTTTCTCAGAAGGTCGGCGGGCTTCCGGGCCTTCTGAGAAGGACCCCCCCGCGCTCGCCGCCGAGACGATCGATCCTGCCCTCGGGGGCGCCTTCCCATCGATTCGGCAACGGCCAGGCCGTGGCTGGAGAGACTCCAGTGGAGACGCTCCAGCTGTGCCTGGCCGGTCCTGGCGCAGCTCGAGGGGCTGGTCGGCACTGGGGCGTTGGTTAAGGAATGCGCCCATGTGAGACTGCAGGCCCTGGAGGGTTCCTTATCCGATGAGGGCGGCGGTGCTATCCATGGTCAACCCACGATTGGCTTTCCATTGGCTTCCAGACCATGCTCAGTCGAAGGTTCCCTTATCCAATGCCATCACCGTGTCTCTGGGAGGGGCCTGTCCGGTCAGAGGCGGAATCGCGCGCGGCGGCCCGCGCGGCACGCCGCGCCGCCCCCGCACCCCGTATACTTGCTCCCGCCCCGCTCCGAGCCTGCACCGGCTCGCTGCCGGATCCCAGGCTCGCACTCGGCTGCCGCCGGGCCCTCGGCAGAGTGGTGGGGTGGCCCTCCGCCAGATCGACTCTTGGCGCGCGGCTTTATCGTGCGGCTTGCTCTCGTCGCGGGTTCTTGGGTGCTCTCCGGCTCGGGATGCGTTCCAGCAGCTGCGCCTCGCCGAGAGAGTCAAGGGGGGGGGCCGGGATCGTCCCGGAGGGCCGCCGGAGACCAGAGTTATGATCCGATCAGCGAAAAGTAGGCGAGGGAGGGAGCTGGCTACACGCAAGAGTCACAATTCGCCAGAGCAACCTGCTCGTGTCGGAGATCGGCGGCATGATTGATGAAACCCCGAACTGTTTTGTTCGTCGGCTCTGCGAAGAATGCGATGGTCGTAGATATACAGAAACGTTCTACGTACTTTTCGTAGACTAGCCGGGGAAAAACACTTTGGGGGGTACACCAAGGGGGGGGGGCGGGGAATGTGCCCAGGACGCGTGCGTGTGCGCGCAGGTGTGCGCGCGCGTGCGTGCCACTCCTGCGGTGCTCTTCTTTTGCTCGCCCAGGCCCCGCCCGAGGGAGAGGGGGGACGCCCAGCGCGCGTGCGTGGAACTCGCTCGGTGTTGTTTCCTTGTGCCCGCGGGAAGCCCCAAAGCTACACGGACATGACATGTGCGTGTTCGGAGGCCCAGGCGAATCTCGCGGATCGGCGGGGCAAGCCCTCCCAGCGGCGCCTCCGCGCGCCGGGAAGGGGGGGGCCCAGCGCCGATCGAGAAGGCCGCACGATCCTCCGAGAGTGCAGTCTACGCGCCCAGTACGGACGCGCGCCCTCATCCAGGGTGCCCTCCTGCCTCTGCCTCTGCGGGCCGCCCTTTGCAGGTTCCACTGGTCGCCCGCCGCCCCCCCCCCCCCAAAAGCCAGCTTCGGTCTCCAGGGGTCCTGCGTCCTTGCCACCCGTCCTTGGTACGGGGGGGGCGTTGGTCAAGGCAGGTGCGCAGGAGGCCTCAGACCCTGGAGGGTCCCTTCTCTGATGGAGGCGGCCGCGAGATCCATGGCCAATCCACGACTGGGCTTCCACCGGCTTCAAGTCTTTGGGTTCCTTATCCAATGGTACCTTATCCGATGCCCTCACCGTACACGCTTTGACTGTACATGCCTCTATGGGAGCCTCGTACGACTGCCCGCCCCCCACGGGCCTCTGCTCGAGCGCACCTGTCGTGAGCACCTCTGCCAGTCGCGTTGGCGCGCTCCCTCCTGTGTTCGCCCGTGGTCGGCGCGGCGTCTTGGAGGATAGAGCACGTGCGCGCGCGCGCGTTTCCAGTCTCTCTCACTCTTGCTCTCCTTGTCTCTCTCTCTCTCTCTTTCTCTCTCTTTTGTTCTCTCTCTCTCTCTCTCTTTCTCTCTCTTTTGTTCTCTCTCTCTCTCTCTCTCCCTCCCTCCCCCTCGTTCTCCAGCAGGCACACCAGTCAAGGAAGCGGCCTGCCCGCAGGTTCCCTGCAGACGCTGTTGGTCCCCCTGGCATCCCAGAGCACCCCACGAAGCTTACGTCAGTCCAACGAAAACGCGCCCCAAGTACGAATCCTAACAGGTTGTTTTGATTGCCAGCTGTACATGAGAGGTGTGTGCTTGTGTACATGTATGCGCATGCTTACGTGTGTCTGTGTGTCTACGACCTGTGCGTGCGCGCGTGGAGTTTGGTCTTTGATGTTTCTTCTGGTATCCTCCTTCCCTCCTCTCCTCCGCCGTCTCTTGCGCGGTATCCTCCTTCCCTCCTCTCCTCCGCCGTCTCTTGCGGTCCCTCCATATCGGCGCACGTCGGCCTGCACACCTCGTACTTCGTGGGTGCATCTCTCTTTCTTTTCTCCAGGCTCGACTTCATAGTGTTAAGTCGGGCCTGTCCCCCTACAGGGGGACCTTCGACGAAAAATAAAAAAAACAAAAAAAAAAAAAATGAAAAAACAAAAATTGTCCACCGATAGTCTGGGGATTATTTTTTGAGTATGGTTTGACCTTTTTGGTGCATGTTGGGGGTATTTTTCATTTTTCGTCGAAAATCCCCCTGCAGAGGGACAGGCCCGACTTAATCATAGTGAGGGGGGAGGAGATGGAAGACGGCGGGTTCGCAAGTTTGGGGGCCAGCTTCGATCCTGGCCGTTCTCTGGAGGCCTGTCCTCGCCCTCACCGGGGTCCTCCTCCCCCTTCGCCCCCCTCCTCCTCTAGAGAACGTCGACAAGAGCGAGTAAGAGGAGGGCCTCATCCCTCGTCGCCCCTCTTCCTCCTCCCTTTCTATTTCTTCTTCTTATTAGTATTGTTATTCGGTTTCTTCTCCTTCTTCTCATTCGTCGTCTGCGTCTTCTTCTTATTATTATTATCATTACTATATTATTAGTATCATTGTTATTATTATTAGTATTATTATTATTATTATTATTATTATTATTATTATTATTATCATTATTATTATTATTATTATTATTATTATTATTATTATTATTATTATTTTATAATTATTATTATTATTATTATTATATTATTACTATTATTATTATTATTATTATTATTCCTCCTCCTCCTCCTCCTCCTCCTCCTCCTCCTCCTCCTCCTCCTCCTCCTCCAGAGGGCGATGACGAGCACGATGAGGAGGTGGGAGGGGTGGCGACGGGGACGATGAAAAGGGCCTCGGCTGGGGGGTGGGCTGGGGGCAGGCTCGGTGGCTGCCATCCAGCGGCTCATGGACCGCAGCTTCGTCTGCAAGCGCACCCAGGACCGCCAACCCCGGCGCCCCTTCACCGAGGAGCTGGGGCGGACGGACGTAGGGGAGGATGAGGAGGAGGCGGAGGACGAGGAGGATGCCGGAGGAGGAGGAGGAGGAGGAGAAGGAGGAGGAGGACGGAGGAGGAGGAGGACGATGAGGACGGAGGAGGAGGAGGAGGACGGAGGAGGAGGAGGACGAGGACGGAAGAGGAGGAGGAGGAGGAGGAGGAGGAGGAGGGGGCGGATCTAGGACCAGGGTGTTCGGACGCTTCCTGCGCCTGGTTTCGGCTCCTTCCCCTCCGGATCCCCGGCCAGCTTCCCGAGGAGCTGGAGGGGGCGGAGGACGGCTGGAGGCCCCAGGCCTTCCAGGAGGGCCCCTCTGGGAGGGCGGCGTTCCAGCCGGGGCCTGAGGCAGCCCAGGCGAGTCTACACGCTCCTCCTCCTCCACTTATTCCTCCTCCTCCTCCTCCTTATCCTCCTCCTCCTCTCCTCCTCCTCCTCCTCCATTTCTTCCTCCTCTACTTATTCCCTCCTCCTCCTCCCTCACTCCTCCTCCTATCTCCTCCTCCCTCCCACTTATTCTCCTCCTCCACTTATTCCTCACTCCTCCTCCTCTTCCTCCTCCTCCTCCTCCTTCTCGCTCCTCTCCTCCTCCTCCTCCTCCTCCTCCTCCTCCTCCTCCTCCCTCCTCCTCCTTCCTCCTCCTCCTCCTCCTCCTTCTCCTCCTCCTCCTCCTCCTCCTCCTCCTCCTCCTCCTCCTCCTCCTCCTACCTCCTCCTCCTCCTCCTCCTCCTCCCCTCCTCCTCCTCTCGTCTCCTCCGTCCTTCTCCTCCTCCTCCTCCTCCTCCTCCTCCTCCTCCTCCTCCTCCTCCTCCTCCTCTTCCTCGCTCCTCCTCCTCCTCCTCCTCCTCCTCCTCCTCCTCCTTCTCCCTCCTCCTCCTCCTCCTCCTGGGGCCTCCGGCCGTCCCCCGCCCTCTCCAGCTCCTCAGGGAAGTTGGCCGGGGATCCGGAGGGGAAGCAGCCGAAACCAGGCGCAGGAAGCGTCCGAACACCCCGATCCTAGATCCGCCCCCTCCTCCTCCTCCTCCTCTTCCGTTCCCCTCCTACTCTACGGGCAAGCCTATGGGAGCCCTGGGATCCGACGTCTCGACACCAAAAGTGCAGCATCGCGAAGGTGATCGTTCTGCCGATCGGCGCGGGCTCTCGCACCCCCCTCCCATCCCCCCCTGTGGAGTAGATCTTGGCTGTTTTCGGCGCCTGTTTCAAGCAGGTGGAGCCGCTCCCCCATGGGACGCACGGTTCCAAAGAGTCGCACTTAGCAGGGGTCCGGAGCCGGACCCCCTCCCCCTCCCCCCTCCTTCCGCCCAGTGTCGAAAGGCGGAATGAGAAGACGTCGACAAGAAGCACGACCGGAGCTCCTCCTGGGCGGCCCTCGTCGCCACCGCAGGAGGATTGGCCTCGGAATTCTGGTCAGAACGCACTCTGGGAGAGGTCCGGGGAGCAGCGGTATCGGTACCTGTCGGTTTTCCCATCATTAGACCCTACCTTCTGCGCCATTCCTCGAGCTGGATCGCTCTGCGAGGGCCCCGCGGCCCGAAACTGGACGAAACCGCCCGGCTCGAAAAGTTTGAACCGCCAGGATCTCAAGGGAGGGCGCTCTTCTTTCGGGAGGATGTTTTGAGTTATGATGTTCCAACCTACTTTAGCCATGACCGCCAAAAAGAATTTCGAGTACCAAGAACGTACCGAGACGGGGGGGTTGTTCACGTGGCGGGCCCTGGGAGGCGATACTAGTTCCACACCGTTTCGATACTCTGCTGGGTGCTCGAAAGTATTTCTGAGATGTAGCTCGTCAGTACGATGGGAGGAGCATCAGCTTTGAGGGGCAGCCCCTCGGATCTCCTCCTCCTCCTCCTCTTCCTCTTCCTCCCTCCTCCTTCTCCTCCTCCTCCTCCTCCTCCTCCTCCTCCTCCTCCTCCTCCTCCTCCTCCTCCTCCTCCCTCCTCCACATCCCCCTCCTCCTCCTCCTCGTGCTTTTCCTGATCCCCCCTCCTGCTCCTCACCCCAAAGACTGGTGCCGGAGCGGCTGGGGTCAGAGGACGGCGCGGCGTCGCCAAGGCAGCGGCGATGCGGCCCATCCAGAAGACGTGATGCGGCACCATGCGCCGACCCCGTCTACTCCGGCCCCAGGGGTCGGCCGCCGGCCTCACCCGAGGCGATGCTCTGACGGCCCAGGGCCCTCGAGGAGTGGAAGGGGAAGGAGGTGGAGGAGGAGGTGAGAGGAGGAGGAGGAGGAGGAGGAGGAGGAGGAGGAGGAGAGGAGGAATAAGTGGAGGAGGAGAGGGATAAGTGGAGGAGGAGGAGGAGGAGGAGGAGGAGGTGGAGGAAGTGGAGCAGTTGGAGGCAGATGTGTTGTCGCAGCGCTGGCGGTCGCACAGTGCGACTGGAGCCTGATTACGCGGGGGCGCTGCACGGCGGAATTGTTCACTCAAGCGGGAGGGGACGGCTCTCGGGGAGGAGGGAGGCAGGGGGGTGGAGTGAAGAGAGAGATCTTGCTCGTTCTCCTGCCAAGAGCTCCGGGAAGTTCTAGGCCCAGGCGATTCTCGGGGTTTCTGGGAGCCGTCGTCGTCCTTGTTCTCCTCTTCCTCCTCCTCCTCCTCCTCCTCCTCCTCCTCCTCCTCCTCCTGCTCCTGCTCCTGCCCCGGCTCTGGCGACGACCACACCGACGACCTCCTCATTCGTTCTCGCCGACGCCCACCTACGACGACGACGACGACGACGACGACGACGACGACGACGACGACGACGACGACGACGACGACGACGACGACGACGACGACGACGACGACCACGCCGACCCGCAGCGACGCCGACCGGCGGCCACGACGACCGAATTCTTTCGGAGGCCTCCAAAAGTCTTCGGGGTCATCCGGAGTTCCGCGGAGGCCTCCACTTGGGGAGCGAACAATCACGTAAACATAGAATTTCGGAGGTCCGCGCGGATTTCTCGGATCGGCGCTGGAGCCCCCCGGCGCCGCCCCCGGCGCCGCCCCCGGCGCCGCCCCCGGCGCCGCCCCCGGCGCCGTCCCCAGCGCCGCCCTTGGCGCGCTCCAGCGCCGATGCGAGAAAGCCGCACAGACCTCCGACAGTTTATGTTTTCGGGAACTTTGGGTTAGCGTGTCGTTCCGCCGGTTCTTGCCCACCACGCTTTGCCGCGGCACGCTATGCCTTTCCTGGCCGCCCAGCGTCAACGTCCCGAGCTTGTCAGAGCATTCCGCCCCGCGGAGCAGGGCGACGCGCTATCCGCTCGCAGGGCATAGCGTGCCGCCGGGGCCGCCGCCGCGACACGCCAAGCAAACGTTCTTGACCGTGCATTTATGTCAGTTTGCTGTCCTCAACCAATCGGAACTATCGAAATGGGTACGGACATAATGGGTACATGCACAACAGCAGTTCCTGACCATTTTGAACGGGACTCTCTGGCAGTGTCGCCACGGGCGTTGTCCACCCGAGACAACAAACGTCGCTTGCCCGAGAGCGGCCGCTGCCGATTTGGGACAACGGTTGCTGTTGGGCATCGTGCCGATTTGTTCGCACCCACTTCGAATGTGCCAAATCTACAGTCGGCGGCGAGCGAGGGGGGGAAGTGAGAAGGAGAAGGCCTTCTCAGAAGACTCGGAAGTCCCCGAGCCTTCTGAGAAGTTTTATGCGCCTTCCCCGAAGACACCAAAAAACCTTTCAAAAGGCGCGAGGCCTTCTGAGCAGTCCCGCCGCCTTCTGCGAAGGCATCTCCTTCTCGTTTCCCCGCCTCGCTCGCCGCCGAAAATACGCAGGCCTGCAGGAGAGCCCGCCTCAAAAAGCTTTGATTTTTGGATTTTCCCACCTAACTGTAGCCTTGATCGCCAGGAAGAATTTCGAGCACCAAGAAAGTACCGGAACCAGAAAGCGTTCGCGTGTCGGGCCCTGGGAGGCGACACTCGTTCGACACTGCTTCGATATTTTGCTGGGTGCTCGGACTTCTTTCTGGGATGTGGTTCTTAGCAGAAGCCTCGATGCCCAGACCTCGAGAGAGGACGCCGACCGGCGGCGGGTGCGCCCCCCGGCGGCGGCGGCGATGCGCTGCGACGCCCAGGACCGCTGCGGGCGGCCTATCCCGGTGCGCCTGGAGGCGCGGCGGGGGGGGGGGGGGCTCCGCCCCGCGACCCCCTTGCGCCCGGGGCGTCGCAGGCGGCAGGGGCAGCGATAGTCAGGGTCCCAGACAGGCTCGCGTGGAAAAAAAACGAAAATCTGGACGGGAGGTGTTCGGCTATTTTTGGCCTCGGGGGGGCCCACGCCGGGCCCCGGGACCGTCAAAAAACGACTCGGGATGAAGCACTGGTCCCAGGGAAAGGGTCGAGACTTCCAGGGACCCGACATTTTGAAAAATCAGGACGTCGCATGTCTGGGCCTACAGGAGGAATGTTCAAAAATAGTCGAAAAAATAGTCTGGGGACGATGTCTCGACTGTGTTTTGGTTATGTTGGGATATATTTGAACATTTCCGATGTGTCCTCCAAAATCCGCCTGTAGGAGGACATGCCCGACCTGACGACAGGGGGGGATAGGGGATAGGCATAGGGGGGGGGGGACGCACCGACCCCCCCAATCGTCTATTCATCGCCGAGAGGGGCCCGATAGCGCAACCCCGCCCGGGAACGTGCGGACTCACGATCGGGGGCCCAGCGCCGATCTACCGGCGATGTATCGCCGATGCCAGGTCGATGTTCCCCCAGCCTGTGCCAGTCCCCCCCCGTCGTAGCCCCCCAAGAGGGCGGGGTCGGACGAGCAGGGGGATCAGCCCCCCTCTTGTACAACACCAGAGGAAGAGCGGATACAGACACCGCAGCTCGTCCTGGAGGGCCCTCGCCGCCAGTGCTGGGTTCTCCTCGAGAGTCTGGTCAGGATGCACCCCGGGAGAGGCCTTGGGAGTAGCGGTGTCGGTCCCGTGTTGGTGTCCCCACCCACTGCACGGTCCGCCTCGATCCGGCCGATCCGATTCGGTAATTAGCGGGGTCGGCCGGCCCGATCCCCGACTCGATTCCGATGTTCCGACGATCCGATGCGGCCCGAGGCTCGCATGGCGGCGTCATACATCCTGGCGCGGCCGATAAAAATGGGCGGTCGCCTGCATGTCGGCTCCACCATTGGGCTTCTTCCTCTGAAGATTGGCCCCCCCAGGGCCAGGAGGCGCTGGGAGAATCAGCTGCGTGATTCGCTACTCCCCCCCACTTACTCCCCCCCCCTCCGCCCGACCCAGGAAGAGGGGGTCGAGGGGCAAGATCTGGGGCGCCGTGTCAAAATGCATATCGCCAGCTGTCGCAGGGGCCCGTTGAAGGAGCTGCTCGACTTAGAGCCGCACCCCGCGAGCCTCCTGGACTCTCCCTCGGGCGACGTGGCTGCATCCCGATGCCTGCCCAGCAGGTGGAGAGGGCGGTGCTGACCAGGGGACTTTAGGAGGGTGTAAGCGTGTGTGTGTGTGTGTGTTGGCAGAACGACCAGGGCGATGAGATCCTCCAGCTCTCAGGCCCCTTCCCCTTCTTCTTTCAATGCGCCCTGTGGCCCCCACGTCGTCCTCGCACATGCCTCGGGCCATGATGCGCTACCCCCCTTTTTCCCGGAAAGGGCCTGGGCCCAGGGTTCTCTTTTAGTTGGTAAACCTAATCCCCCGGTGCCTGCTTGAGGGAGGCCGGCGAATTTTTTCCCTGATAAATAACGAGGTCGAAGGAGGCCGGCGAATTAAAATTTGAGGATGTCTCGAGCGAAACGCTTGTTTTTGAAATCCCGATCGATAAATCACAGGGTGCGGGCCACTTTTTCGTGTGTTGAGGATGTCTCGAGCGAAACGCTTGCTCCGCAGAGTTTGCCGAGGATGTCTCGAGCGAAACGCTTGTTTTGCAGAGCCGACCGCGACGCGGAAAAGCGCCCCGCGCGAAGGAATTTCGATGATGTCTCGACTAATTCGTTTGTTTTTGTACGATTTCCTGGAATTTTGGCAGGATGTCTCGAGCGAAATGCACGACCCCACCCTAGCACGACCATACCCCAGCACGACCACACCCCAGCACGACCAGACCCCAGCACGACCCCACCCCAGCACGACCCCACCCCAGCACGACCATACCCCAGCACGACCACACCCCAGCACGACCCGACCCCAGCACGACCCTACCCCAGCAAGCCCACACCCCAGCACGACCACACCCCAGCACGACCTCACCACAGCACGACCACACCCCAGCACGACCACGCCCCAGCACGACCACGCCCCAGCACGACCACGCCCCAGCACGACCACCCCCCAGCACGACCACACCCCAGCACGACCACCCCCCAGCACGACCACACCCCAGCACGACCACACCCCAGCACGACCACTCCCCAGCACGACCACACCCCAGCACGACCACACCCCAGCACGACCACACCCCAGCACGACCACACCCCAGCACGACCCCACCCCAGCACGACCCCACCCCAGCACGACCCCACCCTAGCAAGACCACACCCCAGCACGACCACACCCCAGCACGACCTCACCACAGCACGACCACCCCCCAGCACGACCACGCCCCAGCACGACCACGCCCCAGCACGACCACGCCCCAGCACAACCACCCCCCAGCACGACCACCCCCCCAGCACGACCACACCCCAGCACGACCACCCCCCAGCACGACCACACCCCAGCACGACCACTCCCCAGCACGACCACACCGCCTTGGTTGAGTGGTTGCCTGTCGTCGTGGAATGTTTCGTGGGGTGTCTCGTGGAATGTTTCGCGGGGTGTCTCCTGGAATGTTTCGTGAGGTGTCTCGCGGAATGTTTCGTGAGGTGTCTCGTGGGATGTTTCGTGAGGTGTCTCGTGGGATGTTTCGTGAGGTGTTGCCCCGTTGGGTATCGTGAAAACGTGCCCATGCTCCACATGTCTATATCCCTTTCCGGGTTCGTGGGTCCATCATGTTTTAGCGCCCTCTCCGGCGCACCCGACCAAGGGGGCTCGCCGTGTTCGTCGTCAAAGGCCGTTGTCGCCACCATCGTCGTACAGTCGTCGGGTTCGTCACCGAAGGCCGTTGCCGTAGTCATCGTCGTAAAGTCGTCGTCGCCGCCGCCGTAGTCATGTTCGTTGTCGGCAGTTGTCGTCGTCCATCTCTTCTCTCCCTCCCTTTTCCTCTCCCTTATCCTCCTCGTCCTCCTCCTCCTCCTCCTCCTCCCTTTCCGCCCTCTGGCGACAGTACGTTCGACGACGGCGACGACGTCGACGACGACGGCGGCGGCGACGAGGACGGCGGCATGGTCGTCGTATCCAAAATACGTTGCCAAGTGACCGCGCCGCGCCCGAAGGTCGCGCAGGTGATCGGCGTTCAGAACATCGCCGCGTGGACGGAGTACACCAAGGCGTGCTCCTGTGTGAGTCCCAAGCTTCGCTTTCCACACCTCGAATGCGGACACACTTGGCGGGTTCAAGAAAGGTCCTCGCCTTCGGAGACCAAAGGAATTGTTATGTCTTTCTCGGCGGAAGGCGGCGGAAGGCGGCGGAAGTGAAACGAGGACGCCTCCGCCAGCGGAATGCCGGGGAAGCCGGCGGAAGTAAAACATCTCCCGCCGAAGAGATGGTATCTTTTTTGTGGTTTATGGTGTCTGGAACCGGCCACTTGAGGCGGCTGGCCTCTGGGAAAGCTAAAATCACAGTGTGGTCATATTGCGGACGTTGCGCTTGAGAACCTCCGAAAGTGTTTCCCAATCGTTCAGGGGCAGATTGCAAGGAAGGTGCAGTCAGCGCCTCCCGCCTCGCCCGCCGCCGCGGGCATCGGCGAGTCTGTCGGCGTTCGGCGTTCCACGCCGTTGCCGCCGGGCTCGACCCAAGGCCAGAGGTCGAGTCCGCATCGGTCGCCCGTGCAAGCTCACCCCCCCATTGAACGGGTCGAGGCGGTCCCCTCGGGCCTGCGGGCCACAGCCCCCGACCCAGGCCCACGGGAAGACACGCTTGCGATGCCCGCTCCCCGTCGCCTTCGCGCTGCCAGGGCGGCCTGCGCGTGTCGGGCCACGCCGCAGGGCGGGCGGGCAGCAGAGGAGGAGGAGGAGGGGAGAGGACGGGCCCGCGCGTTGCTGCCGGCAGCCAGGCCCAGCGCATGTGCAGATTGCAGGTGGCATCAGGCACATGATTTTTGGGCACGCTCGAGGAGGAGGGCGGACGGGGAGAGGCACCAGACCCCTGGAGAGCGTGCCCGTCGCCGTGCTCCCGTACTTCGTGGGCGGCCGACTTCCACCATTCAGGAGGGGGGAAAAAAAAAACAGACACAATTCATCGGCGATCCCCAGAAGATATGGGAAAATGTGGGAAGTGGGGGGGAAGACAAAAACCCCAAAAAAATATAGGAAAATATGGGAGATATGTTCATTTGTGTGTATTTATTCGTGTGTCCCAGGGCCCCTTCCACCATGCCGGGGCCGCTGCGAGCGGTACGGTGTGGCCGAGCGCGCCGGTCTCGGCCACGCCGGGGGGCCCCCATCATGGGGGCCCCGGGCACGGCAGGCCGGCGCCACGCACGCCGCCTTTGGTTTCCGTGGGCCCCCGTCGGGAGCTCGGCTTGCCCTCGGAGGTGGTTTTCATTATCCGCCAGCATGGGAAGCAAGCTGCCTGTCGCGCACGGCGCGAGGCAAGAACTGCACCGCTGTGGCACGCCGCTTCCCCCCTTTGTGACAGGGGCCAGCCTTCCTGGTGAGCGTGGCGCGAGTCGGGTCGAGTCGGGCCCCCCTCGGGCGGGACCAGTCTGAAGACGACTCGGCACAAAGAGCTGGCCTTGGGGGAGGGCCGCAGCGCACGGGGCCCGGTTCCCTCGGGACCCGCTCGTGTCACACCGAGCAGGCGTCCCAGGTTGAACGCCGCCAGTGGCCCGGAGTCGGCTGACATCCAGGGGTCCGCGCTATCAGAATGCCGCGGCCGTCGAGATTGAAAGAGTCACGCGGTATCAGGAACCAGCGCACGAGTCGTCACGACACGAACCGGCCACACGTCCTCACGCGTCGGACCATGAGACCTGCATGAAGTATCCGAAGAGGACCGCAAGGGGCAGCCATTGTGCTGTGGCGTCCATGCTCCGAGCGCTGGCCAGGGCCATCTGCCGCCCGATACGGGCTTCCGTGAGGAATCCGAGCGGTGGGTGCGACTGCTTCCGCGCAGAAGTTCACGGGCACGAGTTCGACCCCGAGGGCATTGCGACGCCGTTATATTTCGACGGCGGGGATTATTGTGACCTCGCAGACGAGGTGTGGGCGCGCAGCCAGGAACTGGGTCACGAGTTCAGGGGCGCGGGGCGCGCGCCGAATTGCGCGAAGATAGCGCGCGCGCCGAAGACCAAGATGGACCGAGAACACGAGGAAAAATGGACCCGCGGAACTTCATCCATGAACTGATCAGAGCCCGCGGGAGGCGCAATGTGAAAAGACAACACCGAAAAGGGGCACACCAGTTCCTTGACTGGGCCCCCGCGAACTTTCGTCCTTCGGCTTTTCACGAGGACGAGGACAAGCAGGCGCCCAGGGGGGGAAGGCAAGCCTCGAGGGCGAGCGATCATTGGAAGCAGGCCATCATAGTAGACCCTGTCGACCCGCCTGCAAGAAACCCCCTCAGTGTCAGGCGCCCGACCGCGCCGAGCGGTCAAAGTCCACGCGCCAGGGGCGGCGCGCGACAGTCTGGAGCCCCTGCGCTCCGACAAGACGTCTCCAAAGACCGCAGAGGCGGGGCCCTCTGCACGCGCATTCTGCGGGGCGGCGCCCATGGAACCCCCGGGGCTGGAGACGCTGACAGCTCGCGCCTTCGCCGAGAAAGGAATGCGACGTCGCAGAAACAATGCGATCACAGCTTTCGGACCCCATATATGGTCGAGGTTTTTGGCCCCCCCCAATGCTAATGCCATCGGGCCCCCCCCCCGCGCGATGCCCGCCCCTCTGTGGGCGTGGGCGTGGCGTGGTGGCTCCCCCCCCCCCTGTGGATGTGGTGTGGGTGTGGTGTGTTGCTGTGGGTGTCTGCGGGGTGACGCCATGGTCCTCCTCCCCCCCTCCCTCCCCCCCTGTGGGTGCGGTGTGGGTGCGGCGTGTGGCTGGGATTGGCGTCATGTTGACAGCTCCGGTGCTCGACGTCGTCGCCACCTCCGCTGGTGGTGCCGTCGACGTCGTCGTCGTTGTCGTCGTCGTCTTTGTCGTCGTCGTCGTTGTCGGTGTCGTCGTCGTCGTCGTCGTTGTCGTCGTTGTCGGTGTCGTCGTCGTCGTCGTCGTCGTCGTCGTCGTCGTCGTCGTCGTCGTCGTCGTCGTCATTGCCGTCGTCGTCCTCATCCTCCTCCTCCTCCTCCTCCTCCTCCTCCTCCTCCTCCTCCTCCTCCTCTTCCTCCTCCTCCTCCTCCTCCTCCTCCTCCTCCTCCTCCTCCTCCTCCTCCTCCTCCCCCCCCCCATCCCATCTGGGGGAGGGAGGGGGACCCGAGGACCCTGGGACCCATCCCATCTGGGGGGGGGGGGGCCGAGGACCCGGAGCCCGCGATCATATGTTGTTCCAATTTCGAGCTGGGCCGATCCTTGAGAGCCCCAGGGCCAGAATCGGGCAGAATTGCCGTTGTGCGTTTATTGCGCATGCTCGCGCGCGCGTTGTGTGCCATGTGTGCTGCGTTTGCACGCACGCGTTCGTTCGCGCGCGCGCGCGCTCGCATGCCGTCGCGCGCACGTGCGCGCACGATGTGCTGCGTGCCTGCGGGCGCGTGTGCGCTTGTTCAAATGCGCGCGCCGCGCGTTGCGCGGCGTGCGTTGCGCGCGGCGCGCGCGCGCGCGTTGCGCTTGACGTGCGCGCGCGCGTTCGCCCCGCGACCGCTCGGAGCCCCAGGGGGAAACGGTCGAACGCGGCTCTTGGGGCCGCGGGCCACGGATGGCCCGCCGTCGGGAGCTGGGAATCGCCGGCGTCGTCGCAGGACTTCCGACGGGCCGTCGGTTCAGCCCGCGAGTCCCAGAGAGCTCGACCTTTTCCCCGAGGACGCGCGTTCGCCCTGAGGGCGCGCCAAGCGACGGCCCCAGAGGCCTGGGAAGAGCCCCCGGGAGCTGAGACAGAGGGGGCGCTGAGGGGTTGGTCAAAAACGGGTTCGGACCCCCGCGACTTCGTTGGTTTGCGGGGGAAGAGAGAGAGATAAAGAGAGAGAGAGAGAGAGACAGAAAGAGAGCAAGAGAGGAAAAGATACAATGAGAAAGGGAGAAAGAGAGAAAATGAGAGAGAGAGAAGCAAATATATATATATATATAGACATACAAAAGAGAGGTGGGAAAAGAGAGAGAGGGGCTCACGCCCCCTTTGCCCTCCTCCTCGTCCGCCCCTCTGCTCCCCCTCCTTCATCCCCCTCCTCTTCCTCCCTCTGGCCTGCGGCTTCTGCTTCGGAGCGGGGATCGGCCTCCAGGCTGGCCTCCTTTTGGGCGTGCGTCTTGCACTCCGGGCGACGTCCTCCATGCAGCATCGCATCCGCCGCTTCCGTCCCGGAGTGGGGCCTCGTCCTCCCCTCCTCGCCCCGCTCGTCCTCCTCCCCCATCGGCGTCCTCTTCTCTTCGCCCTGTCTCGTCCTGCTCCACATCACCCCCCACCCACTGTGCTGACTTGTGACGCCCATGTTGCCGCCGAGATTCGGCCACGCTCGCAGGGCACCTCTGTCCTGGCCGCGTCGCCGATAACAACGACCACCGCGAGGATTGTGGCTTGGGTTCGGCACTGTTTCCGTTTCTATTCCTGGGGGGGTTTGGGGGGCAGCAACACGTTGCTTTTCTTGAACCCAGTTTGAATCCTCCACACGCTCCTTCCCGACGTGCGGGATCGCGCCGTCGCCAGGCGTCGTCGATAGAGCGAGACGCGTCCCCCCTCCCCCCTCGAGGCCCCCCTCGTCCCCTCTATACTCTCACCCCCCTGCCCCTTCCCTTCCTCCTCCTCCTCCTCTGCCTCCTCCTCCTCTGCCTCCTTCTCCTCCTCCTCCTCCTCCTCCTCTCTCCTCCTCCTCCTCCTCCTCCTCCTCCTCCTCCTCCTCCTCCTCCTCCTCCTCCTCCTCCTCCTCCTCCTCCTCCTCCTCCTCCTCCTCTCCTCCTCCTCCTCCTCCTCCTCCTCCTCCTCTGCCTCCTCCTCCCCGAAGCGCCGGGCCGCTGCCGCCGCCGTCGTCGCCGACGGAGCGAGGCGCGCCCCACCCCCGAAGGCCCGCGCCCGCGTGGCCGCCGCCGCGCCGCCGGAGGCGGCGGCGGAGGGCGGCGCGCAGCGCCTGGAGCCCGAGGTGCCGGGCTCGGCCACGGGGGCCCGCCTCGGGCCATCGGCGGCCGCCGATCGAAAACATCTGGGCGACGAGGAGGTTTAGTCCTCCTCCTCCTCCTCCTCCTCCTCCTCCTCCTCTTCCTCCTCCTCCTCCTCCTCCTCCTCTCCTCTCCTCCTCCTCCTCCTCCTCCTGCCTCCTCCTCCTCTCCTCCTCTTCTCCTCCTCCTCCTCCTCCTCCTCCTCCTCCTCCTCCTCCTCCTCCTCCTCCTCCTCCTCCTCCCCGGCCTCCTCCTTGGCCCTCGAGGCCCACACATGATCGCGTCGTAAAAGAAAGTCCGGGCGGGAGTCTCTTGGTCATTTCGGCCTCGGGGGGCCCTCGCTGGGCCTCAGGGGCGTCAAGCAGCGATGCAGGAGGAACAGCCGGTCCCAGGGGGTCGGGACTTCCAGGGGCCCCGTGTGGAGAGAGTCGGGGCGTCTCGCACGTCGGGGTCGGAGGCCTGCGCGGTCGAGAGCCTCAAGCAGGTGGCGAGGCGTCTGGGCCTGCCTGTAGGGCCCATCGAGGAGTGCTCTCGGGGCCCTTTTGTGGCCTGCACGCCACGTGTTGGAACGTTTCTGGCGGGGGCGCCGTCTTGTGCTGATGCGCGGGCCTCACGTTCTGAGAGCACTGTGGTTGTTCCTCGTACATCTTGGGGGGTTCCAACAATAATTGGTGGCAGGCTTCTCGGAATGCCGGGACGGTCGGTCCCTGCTCGAGCTTCGGAGGTCGCTACACCCTGGAGCCCGCTGGGGGCCCCGGGTGGCCCAGCACGGGTTCCGGCCAGCAGGGAGGGCGGCGAGGTCTGAGGCGCTGGGTTCGGGAAGATGTTGGGCCTCTTTCGGCCTCTGGAGGCCGCTTTCGGGCCCCAGGCGACGACGACAGCGACGGCGACGACGACGGCGACGGCGACGACGACGGCGACGGCGACGGCTGCGGCGACGGCGGTGACGACGACGACGCACAGCGGCTGCCACGTCCCGAAGAGAGCGGCGCCCGCGACGCCGAGGTGCTCACCCACTTGTCCTGCGAGGACGGGCTGGTGAAGGCCGGCCTCTCGCCCTGCTGCTCGGGGGACGTCAGCTGCCGATCCTGGCCAGGCCGATCCTGGGCCCAGGATCGGTGCATACTGCTTCCCTTCGAGCCGCAACGAGGGCGTGGATTGCGGCTCCTCATCCTCCTCGGCCTCCTCGTCCTCCTCCTCCTCTCCCCCGGGGGAGCGGCGCGAGAGCACGAAGCTGCTTGCGCTTCGCGAGGCGCGAAGCGCAAACACTGCCGACGCAGGGCTGGGAGGGCGTTGGCCCCGATCCTGGACCCAGGACTGGCGAGCTGGCCAGTTGGCATCCCCCGGGCTTGGGCGCCGTCGCTGCCGCCGCGTCGGCGATTACGGAGGGTATGGTCACGCTGGGGCGCGGCTTGCGATCGGCGCCGTTGGGGCCCTGTGGGGCACGACGCTGTCCTCGTCGGGCCCGGCGGAGAGCTCCGTCGAGGTCCTCGCACGGCCCCCAGAGTGTCCCCCAGGGTGCCGGTTGCAAACCACACCCTTGGCAAACCACACTCTTCGGAGTCGCCGATCGTGGTCGTCTCCCCAGGTTCTTGGCATCGCTCGGGCGTGTGCATTTTTTTCGGCGAGGGCCATCGAGGAGCATCTTGGACCATCTTGAGCAACGAAACATTCAGAAACACACACACACACACGCACACACACACACACACACACACACTTACACAAGCACACACACACACACGCACACACACACACACACACACACACACACACACACACACACACACACGCACACGCACACGCACACGCACACGCACACGCGCACGCGCACACGCCACGCACACGCACACGCACACGCACACGCACACGCACACGCACACGCACACGCACACGCACACGCACACGCACACGAACACACACACACACACACACACATACATGAAACCGAAACAGGACACGTGGAATAGTCGTCCAGGCGATGGCAAGGTTCGCGGGCGTATTTGATTTTTCCAGGGAAGAAAACGGCCTGAACATGAAGGTCTCTGAGGTTCGCGCAGCCGAGCCGCGCGGGTTTCTTGGATCGGCGCTGGACCTCCGTGTCGGCGCCTCCGGCGCCGCCTCGCATTGGGTCCCCCGCCTTGGCGCGGTCCGCGCGCCGATGATCGACGTAAGGTGGTCATGGATTGCTGTGGACGCATGGATTGACGCCGTGTCGCTACCACGCCTGCTTGGGACGACTTCCAGGACGCGTACTTCCAGCAATAATGATACTGCCGCCCACCTCCTCCTCCTCCTCCTCCTCCTCCTCCTCCTCCTCCTCCTCCTCCTCCTCCTCCTCCCATAGAGTGTTTCACAGTGTTTCACATTTCAGGCGCCTCGGCGCCCCTTCCGCCGCGCCCTCATGGCGCCGCGCGTGCGGAGCCGAGGAGGGACAAGAGAAGGGGAGAGAGCGAGGAGAGGAGGACGGCACGAGAGGGGAGGGGGGCCAAAGGAAGGGAGGAGGACTGACTCGGACGTGTGCGTTTTTTCTCGGCGGGGACCACCGCGGAGCATCCTGCATCGCCGAGCCACAAGTGAAAACAGCACGCGCGAGGCCGACAAGTGCGCGGGGCACGGGCGCCCGAGCGATGGCAGGGAGGCTGAGCGGGAGACGGCCCGGAGGGAGCAGCAGCCTTCCTGGCGGGCCTCCAGGCAGGCGGGCGGGCGGGCGGGCCCCGATGGGCGCGTCGAGCGGGCGGCCCCGAACGGACTGGCGGGCGGGCGGGCCCGGCGGGCGGGACATGAACATGGAGCTTACAAGTTGCGAAGGGGCCGCAGGCTCAGGCGAGAGCACACGAGCCCGTCCCGAGCGCCCAAACTGCGAGGGGTTCCCGTGCGGGGGCTCGGTTCCTGGACGTCGGGAGCACGGCGCCCGGAGTAAAGTGCAGGGGCGTGTCGATCAAGAGAGCGCGACGTTGAATGGATTGCGGGGAGGTGTCAGGCGTGAGCTGCTGAATCCTCATCTCTAAAGAATGATGTTTGTGAATATCCCCCTCTGGTGCCCCTGTTGTTTTTCAATTGAAGCGCCCCTGCTTTTTTCAAAGACAAGTACTGCGCCTCAGACTATGCCCTGACCCCCGGCTTGCATCAACCACGGTTCCCGCTTGATATTTCTTGCCGATGTATTGTTAATGGCGTTCCCGCGATGGATGTTCTCATGATTTGTCAGGAATCGCATTCTCGCGTGAGGCTTCCCTGGAATTTCCTCAGACGCCTCGTCCTCGAACATCAGGAATCACACTCTCGCTCTGAATTTCCTTGCGGTGTACTTGGGAATCGCGGTATGGCTCGAGATGTCCTCGTGATTCATGCAGGGTTGACGCTTCAGCGACCCGCCTGCTCGACTCGGCCGCTTGGGCCCGCCAGCCCGACCCGCCCGTTGTGGTCCGCCCGCCCGTCCCGCCCGTCTGGTTCTGCCGCTCGTTTTCTTGCTCCGAACCTCCCTCCTACTAATTTCTCGCCCGCAGCATCCTTCTTCCTACCCCTTGTCCCGTCCCTCCTCCCTCCCTTCCCTTATTCAAGGGCCTGCGCCAACCACACGTGGCATGTAAGGAAGATTGACCCCCAAGGAAGTTATGATCGAAGACGGAGGAGGCGGGTAACTAGTACTTGGGACAAAATACGTGTTGGATAGCACGCGAGCAGAGAAGAGCGAACAGTCGTAACCTGGTTGTTGATTATGTTGTTTAAGTTGTGTATGTTGTTGCTGTTGGTGCTGTCGATGTTGTTGTGATTGATGTTGCGGTTGCTGTTGCGGTTGTTGTTGTCGTTGTTGTTGTTGTTGTTGTTGCTGTTGTTGTTGCTGTTGCTGTTGCTGTTGCTGTTGCTGTTGCTGTTGCTGCTGTTGTTGTTGTTGTTGTTGTTGTTTTTGTTGTTGTTGTTGTTGTTGTTGTTGAACATTATTAATTCTAAAGAATAATTATTGTTGGGACCCCTGGTGCACGGCCCCCCCGCCGCGCCTAGGCCGCAGCTACATTTTCATCATTTTTCGCGAAAGCTTCAGAAAAGTGGATGGGGTCCAGATCCGGTTGTTTTGTTGTAATCCGTTTTCCCTTGCAAAAAACACTATAAAATGACATTTCTTGTTCTAATATAATCAAATTTCAAGAATCCCTTGCAAAAAATAAGGTAAAGTGGACATTCGCGCGCGCAAGACGAAATCCTTCCAAAAGCTTAGTGTTCGGAGCGATTTTAACATAAAAACATCAAAAAACCAATGGTTTTTCAACAAAAAAATGTCAAAATCTCATCCCGCGCGCTCTTGCGGATTCGTAGGAAAACCAACACTTTTTAAACATTTCTGTCAAACGGGCTTTTGCGAGCAACTTTTTCGAACTTCTGCGACAACGGTTGCGCACCTGCCAGGGCCATCATCCCTGTCAAATAATACCATGCGGGACACATTCGTTTTTTCTTCGCGCGCGCACGCCGAAATCTCCAAAAACCATTGGGTTCTTAAGAATTTTAGCACCGCGCATCATAAAATCACACGAATCGCACCGTGGGTTAACAACTTCTGTGGGTTAACAAGGCTTAACAACTTCTGTGGGTGTACGAACGTAGGCTTAACAACTTCTGTGGGTGTGTACTCCACGCCAGTGTAGTAGCCACGGTCGTCCGCAGGCCACGAAGTGAAGTGTCCGAACGTCATAGGGCGGGAAGCTGGGTGTGGGTGGTGGCGAAGAGTCGTGTGGATATTTGGTAGAGCTTGCACTGCCCCCCCACAAAGTGGGGGTATTGGCTGGCGTCGCATGAAAACCCTGGCACTGGTGAGAACACTGAGCGTTCGGGTAAAGTGATTGTTGTTGTTGTTGTTGTTGTTGTTGTTGTTGTTGTTGTTGCTGTTGTTGTTGTTGTTGTTGTTGTTGTTGTTGTTGTTGTTGTTGTTGTTGTTGTTGTTGTTCGCGAGGACACTACTGGAGGCCCGTTGCTCGACCCCCCCCCCCCCGAGCAACACAACGGGGCCACGCACGGGCCCTGCAGGGCCCCTGGTCCGAGCAACGCCACGAGGCCTCGCCAGGCCGCTGCGGGGGTCTGCAGGGCCCGGCGGCGTTGCTCGGCAGGTCCTTTCGGGACTGCTGCGGAGCCCCATACAGGCCCCAAAGGGCGCACCCCTCTCACGGATCGTGGCCCTGGCCCCACAGGGAGCTCCACCGAGGTTTGATTTGGGCACACCCCTCTCGAGGATCGTGGCTCAGTGAGCTCCACCGAAGCTTGGTTTCGGCGCACCCCTCTCACGGATCGTGGCCCTGGCCCCACAGGGGGCTCCACCGAGGCTCCATTTCGGCACACCCCTCTCGAGGATCGTGGCCCTGGCCCCACAGGGAGCTCCACCGAAGTTTGATTTCGGCGCGCCCCTTTCACGGATCGTGGCCCTTGCCCCACAGGGAGCTACACCGAGGCTTTATTTCGGCACACCCCTCTCGAGGATCGTGGCCCTGGCTCCACAGAGAGCTCCCCAGAGGCTTCATTATGGCACACCCCTCTCGAGGATCATTTTGGCACACCCCTCTGCAGGGTCATGCACGATTCCATCGGAACCGTAGAGGGAGTCTATAGGATCCTTACAGGGTCCTGCACGGTTCCATCGGAATCCTATAGGGATCCTATAGGATCCTTACAGGGTCCTGCACGACTCCATCGGAGTCCTATAAGGAGGAACCTATAGGATCCTTACAGGGTCCTGCACGATTCCATCGGAGTCCTATAAGGAGGAACCTATCGGATCCTTACAGGGTCCTGCACGATTCCATAGGAACACCCTATAGGGATCCCATAGGATCCTTACAGAGTCCTGCACGGTTCCATCGGAATCCTACAGGGATCCTATCGGATCCTTACAGGGTCCTGCACGACTCCATCGGAACCCTAGAGGGATCCTATCGGATCCTTACAGGGTCCTGCGCGATTCCACAGGAACCCTGCAGGGATCCTATAGGATCCTTACAGGGTCCAACAGGTTTCCATGGGAACCCTGGAGGGATCTTATAGGATCCTTAAAGGGCCCTGCACGATACCATAGGAACCCTATAGGGATCCTATAGGATCCTTACAGGGTCCTGCACGATCCCATAGGAACCCTATAGGGATCCCATAGGATCCGTACAGGGTCCTGCACGATTCTATAAGAATCCTATCGGGGTCTTATAGGATCCTTACAGGGTCCTACAGGATTCCATCGGAACCCTATAGGGATCCGATAGGATCCTCACAGGGCCTTGCAGGATTCCATCGAAACTCTATAGGGACCCCATCGGATCCTTACAGGGTCCTGCACGATTCTATAGGAACCCTGGAGGGATCCGATAGGATCCTTACAGGGTCCTGCACGGTTCCATGGGAATCCTAGAGGGATCCGATAGGCTCCGTGCAGGGTCCTGCACGATTCCATAGGAATCCTACAGGAATCCTATAGGATCCTTACAGGTCCTGTATGATTCCATAGGAGTACTATAAGGAGGAACCTATGAGATCCTTACAGGGTCTTGCACGATCCCATCGGAACCTCAGAGGGACCCCATCGGATCCTTACAGGGTCCTGCACGTTTCCATAGGAACCCTAGAGGGATCCTATAGGATCCTTACAGGATCCTGCACGATTCCATCGGAACCCTAGAGGGATCCTCTAGGATCCTGACAGGGCCCAACAGGTTCCCATCGGAACCTTATAGGGATCATATAGGATCCTTACAAAGTCCTGCACGATTCTATGGGAAGCCTATATGGGGTCCTCTAGGATCCTTACAGGGTCCTGCACGATTCCATAAGAACCCTAGAGGGATCCGATTGGATCCTTACAGGGTCCTGCACGATTCCATAGGAACCCTGGAGGGATCCTATAGGATCCTTACAGGGTCCTGCACGATTCTATAGGAACCTTATAGGGATCCTATCGGATCCTTACAAGGTCCTACAGGATTCCATCGGAACCTTCATAGGGGTCTTATAGGATCCTCACAGGGCCCTGCAGGATTCCATCGGAACCCTGCTTAGGGATCCTATAGGATCCTTACAGGGGCCTGCACGATTCCATAGGAACCCTATAGGGATCCGATAGGATCCTTACAGGGTCCTGCACGGCTCCATAGGAATCCTATAGGGATCCTACAGGATCCTTACAGGGTCCTGCACGATTCCATCGGACCCCTAGAGGGGTCCTATAGGAACCTTACAGGGTCCTGCACGATTCCATAGGAGTCCTATAGAGGAGGAACCGATAGGATCCTTACAGGGTCCTGCGCGATTCCATAGGAACCCTAGAGGGATCCCATAGGATCCTTACAGGGTCTTGCACGATTCCATCGGAACCCTATAGGGATCCTATAGGATCCTCACGGGGCCCTGCACGATTCTATAGGAACCCTAGAGGGATCCCATCGGATCCTTACAGGGTCCTGCACGATTCCATAGGAACCCTGGAGGGATCCTATAGGACCCTTACACGGTCCTGCACGATCCCATAGGAACCCTAGAGGGATCCTATAGGATCCTTACAGGGTCCGGCACGATTCCATAGGAATCCTATAGGGATCCTATAGGATCCTTACAGGGTCCTGCGCGATTCCATAGGAGTCCTATGAGGAGGAGGAGCTGGCCTCGCTGGCGCGTGGTCGGTTTTCGGACACAGGAGTGCGTGGGGAACAGTAAGGGAGCCAACGGAGATTCGGAAACACATATAGATTTTCGTTAGCGTATGACAGAGGTGTTGCGCGTTGCTCCCCCCCCCCCCCCGGGGCAACAACTGCAACGTGTGGCCTGGGGCAGTGCGCTCGCCCCGGGGGCGAGGACACACCCACGGGCCCCGCCGGGGTGGCCTGAGAGAGTGTCCTTGCGTTGTTGTTGTTGTTGTTGTTGTTGTTGTTGTTGTTGTTGTTGTTGTTGTTGTTGTTGTTGTTGTTGTTGTTGTTGTTGTTGTTGTTGTTGTTGTTGTTGTTGTTGTTGTTGTTGATGTTGTTGTTGTTGTTGTTGTTGTTCTTGTTGTTGTTGTGGTTGTTGTTGTTGTTGATAATGTTGTTGCTGTTGCTGCTGTAAGGTCGGGCCAGAGGCAGTTTAAAACTCAAGACTTTCGTGGCGAAAAAACACAAGGTGCGAGCTTTGGGGGGCATTCTACTTGAAAAATGCATATGGGCACCGGGCGGTGTGGATCAACAATACTTATTCTGCCGAAACGAGAGTTCAACCACAAAGACGGCGCTTTCGTCGTTGTAGTCGTCGTGAGATTCGTGCTCGTCGTCGTGTTCGCTGTGGCGTCTGGTCATCGTGTCCTGTTCGTCGTTTTGCTCGTCGCCATCGTCCTGCCGTGGCGACGACGCCAACGACGCCGACCGGCCCCGGCCGCGGCGCAGCCTCTGCTCGGCGGCGTGGCGGACGGCGCCAACGAGCGCTGGCTGTTCCACGGCTCCACGCCGGCCGCCGTGCAGGACGGCCTCGGCGATGGCGACGGCAACGGCGACGACGGCGACGGCGACGGCGACGGCGACGACGACGCCGGTGGCGACGACCACGACAACAGCGGCGGCGGCGTTGGCGGCAGCGGTGGCTACGCGACGTCGAGGGTGTCGGCGACGACGAGGATCACCAAAAGTCGACGAGGGGTTAGGGTTAAGTCAGGCACGTCCCTCTGCAGGAGGAATACTCCTGAATAGTCAAGAAATAATATGGGGGCGATTTTTG
>CAUYUJ010000384.1:26396-36396 GCA_963575745.1 Prorocentrum cordatum | reverse complement strand
CCAGCTCGGCCTCGAGGTCGGCGGGAGGCCCACCCGCGCGGAGGCGGCAGAGGCCTCCTCTATTCGAGGTTCGGGAGAGGCTCCCGTCTTCGGGGCCCGACCTCGGGCCGCCTCCTCCTCCTCGGGCGCGGAGCCGGCTCGTGGCCGCGGGGCTCGCCGCGGCCGGGAGGGGGCAGGGTCTCGGGAGGGGGGGGAGAGAGAAGCACGCAGGCACGATCCCTCGGCGACTCCCAGGAGAAGGTGTGGAAAGATGGGCAGGGGGGGGGAGACGAAGACCGAGGAAGCACACGGGAAAATGTTTGGGGGATCCTGGGACTTGTGTGTGTATCTATGTGTGTGTCCCTGGGCCCCTTCAATTTCGTTCCTCATGTGGCGGTGGCGTTCTTGATGGCAGGACGATGGCTGTACCCACACAGACCTCCTCTCGACATGCAAAGAAAGCACGGCGGAGGCGTTTGCCAATGTTCGGCCTCTTGGAGCCCTCACCAAGCCCCGGGGCCGTCAAAAAAACATCTCGGATGAAAAACGGGTCCCAGGGAAAGGATCCAGTCCTCCAGGGGTCCACGTCGCGAAAACGCACGACGTCGGAGGTCTGGGTGTATCCACGACCTCGCGGTCCGGACTCTTCGACCGACTCCGAGTCAGACAAGCGCAGGACCGAGAGGCCTGAGATCCTGAGGGAGCTCCGTGAAAAAATATAACGCCGTGTTGTGGAGCCTCGAGCGCGCGCATTCGCAGAAGTGGCCGAGGGAGGCGTCGAGGGCACGAGTGACTCCACGAAAACGTAGACGCTTTTTCTGACGTGAAGGAGGAGGAGGAGGAGGAAAGGTAAGAGGAGGAGGAAGAGGAGGAAGAGGAGGAGGAGGAGGAGGAGGAGGAGGAGGAGGAGGAGGAGGAGGAGGAGGAGGAGGGGGAGGAGGGGGGGGAGGAGGAGGCGGAGGATGAGGAGGAGGTGGAGGAGGAGGAGGAAGAGGAGGAGGAGGAAAGGTATGAGGAGGAGGAGAGGAGAGGAGGAGGAGGAGGGGGAGGGGGGGAGGAGGAGGGGGATGATGGAGGAGGTGGAGGTGGAGGAGGAGAGGAGGAGGAGGAGGAGGAGGAGGAGGAGAGGAGGAGGAGGAGGAGGAGGAGGAGGAGGAGGAAATGCAGCGAATTATGAATGCGCGTGGTTTGGCGACGTGACGTGCCCCGTTCCCCTTCGGAATCGGCGCGGCCCGTCAACAAGAATCGAGTGGCATTGGCTCCATGCTTCGAGGGTACGCCTCCCGATCCGTGGATTTGGCGCCAGCGCGCTCCGACCCCCTCTACTCTGACCTCATCCGGGAAGCTTCTAAGCATGCCGGGTACAGGCAGCGCGACTTCGCGTCTTTGGCACGCAGGAGAGCGACGTGCAGCGTGGCGAGGGCAATCACTGCGAGCAGTACGACGGACGACGGCGGAACACAACACGACGTCTGGCAGCACAGTGGAGCGCAGCACGACTCCGTCATCCTTTACTGGGACTGAGCCACGCGCAGGAGGGGCTAGGGGGGAGGGGGGAAGGCTTCGTAGAACCTTGGAAGCACCCTGCTTCTCAGAAGGCGCGGGCCTTGCCTGTAAATGTGTGGCCAGCACCTTCTAAGAAGCAGCCCTCTTCTGAGAGGCCTTCCCCCCTCCCCTGCCCCGCCCTGTGCGCGCCGACACGGGGACGTGCAGTGCCTCGACCTGCGCGGCTGTGAGCCGCCAGCGGGTGGGACTTGCTGTCCCCCTCGTCTCTTCCGCCTTTTATTTCTCCGCCTATGTCGGCAAGGTGGGACGCTCTGGGGACAAGATGTGTCTATCTCAAAGCATGCGCCGTCTTGTGCCTCTTTACGCGGGGTCCCGAGAAGTGCCGATCCTTTCCCAGGGGCCGCTTCTTCCTCCTAAGTCGTTGTTCGACGATCCCAGGGGCCCTTGAGGGCCCCTGGAGGCCGAAACGGCCCAACAACCTTGCGTCAGAAAGTTTTGTTCGCGACGCGAGAAGCCACCCAAGGTAGTCCCTGCTGGCCCCAGCACGCCCCCCGAGTAGCCCGGGGCGGTCTCAACACCGTAACCTTGTGTCTCGGCGGCGAGCCCAGGGGGGGAGTGAGAAGGCGAAGGCCTTCTCAGAAGGCTCGGAAGTCCTTGGGCCTTCTGAGGAGTTGTCTGAGCCTTCCTCGAAGACGCAGAGAACTTTTCAAAAGGCGCGAGGGCTTCTGAGCAGTCCCGCCGCCTTCTGAGAAGTCTTCGCCTTCTCACTCCGCCCACCTCGCTCGCCGCCGAGTGTCGCGGAGCGCCCCGGGGGCGCCGCCGGAAGCGGCCCGGGGCTACTCTTAAGTCGGGCACGTCCCTCTACAGGGGGGAATATTCAAAAAATTACAGAACAATAGTTCGGGAACGATTTGTTTCAAATCCATGTTTTACGATGTGCGATTATATTTTGACCATGTTTTACTATTCCTTCAAAATCTGCCTGTAGGGGGACATGCCAGGCCCAAGGCTACTCAGTGGGCCTGTGGAGGCAGCAGGGGCTACCTGAGGGGGCTGCCTGCGCGCAGCCCCAAGCCATTCCATCTCCAGAACGTTCCTTCCGTAGGTCCTGCTCCTGCTGCTGCTGTTCCCTCCTCGTCCTCCTCATGCCTCATCCTCCGCTTCCTCGTGCGCCTGCTCGTGCGCATCCGCTACTTCCTCTTCCAATCTACTCAGCTCCCCTGTTGTGCCTGCGCACGACACAATGGGGTCATCCCGGGGGCTCCAAGTCCACTATGGCATGATATACAGCAAAAACATAGGAAGAGATGGTTTGGAGGGGTATGATGTCAGACATGGCGCGAGCGCACCTAGCATGTCTACCCTCTGGGTTTCCCAAAGGAGGGTCCGAGTAGATGGGATCGGAGGATTGCGCCAAATCGCCGATAAAGCGACGATGCGGCTAAATGTGGAGCCCGACTTGCTCCACGTCGACGGCGCCAATGCATCGCCGATGCATCGGCGATGCGTCTGCAATGCGGCGCGACCCTCCGACCCCATCTACTCGGACCCAACTTGAGCGACGCCACAAAACGGGATCGTCTTCACCGCCATTGGCGCGTAAGCTGCCCGCGTAAGGTCGCGCGTGAGCGCCCTCGGCTCCACCGGCGTGCCCCGCTGGCGGCCCGCGTAAGCCACCGCGTAAGGTCGCGGTGCCATCTCGCGTAAGACCCGCTTTGGGATCGTCTCTACGTTGGGAGGCCCCTGTCTGCGCCCCCCCGCCCTCTTCCTCCTCCTCTCGCCGGCGGCGGAGACGCAGGCAGCCCGCGTTCGGCAGCGACGCGGTGCTCGCACGCCGCCCGGCAGCCGCAGGCACTCTGTACGGCAAGGGCGTGTACCTCGCCGAGTGCTGCAGCAAGGCCTCCGGGGGGGAGGGGGGCCGCGCCGATGCGGCTGGATGCGGGGCCCGATCTTCACCACGCAGACGTCGCCGCTGCATCGCCAGCGTCGCCGATGCATCGGTAGTGCATCGGCGATGCATCGGCGATGCGGCACGACCCTCCAGGCCCATCCACTCGGACCCCATCTGGGAGGCCTCTAGTAGCGACCCGGATGTTTTATTTGCGGCGAGCTGGATCCGGCAGGCGGTCGTTTGACGGCGGGGCACGTCGGAAGCGAATTGGACACCCAGGGACAGGAAGGCAAGAGCGAAAGGGCAGGGGTAAAATGATGACCCAGACATCCAACCCATTGAACAAAGCAACACCCTTGAGATCCGACGTAGCGAACAAAAATGCAGCCTCGCGAGACATCACGACAAAAAAAAAAACAGAACCCATCTTTCTGCGCTGCTGCTGGAGCCAGATCGATCTGTGAGGGCCCAGGGACCTGCAAGTGGGCGAAAGCGCCCAGTGTGACAAAATTGCAACGCAAGGATCTCAGGGACGAGGCCACCTTGGAGCCCCGCTTTCGCAGCAAATTGGAATTCCCCCCCCCAAAAAAAAGGAGAGAGCAGGAAGGGAGCAGGAAGGATGGAGGAGGAGGAGTAAGGAGGACAAAGGAAGGGAAAGTGAGAGCGGGAGGACGGAGACGGAGAGGAGAAGGCAGCAGGAAAAGAAGGAAAGCAAGAGAGTAGGAGAAGAAGGACCGTTTTCGGCCTCCGGGGTGGGGCCTCCGGGGTGGGCCCCAGGACCACCAAAGAGTGACTCGGGACGAAAAGCGGGCCCTGGGGAAGGGGTCGGGACTTCGGGCGACCCCGCAATGCAAAGAGCAGGTGCTCCAGATTTCGTAATAAAAGGGAGGGGGTCTGGACCCTCCAAGACAAGCCATTTCAGACCCCCCCCCGTGGGAGAACCCTCCAAAACATCGTCCCCAGACCCCCCCAGGCCCTCCAAGATAGCTTGGAAGAGACCCCCCCCGAAATGAGACCTCCCTCCCTTTATTACGAAATCTGGAGTATCGCACGCATGCGCGCGTGGGATGTGGGGAGGGGGCACATGCGGGACCTTCTCGCCTCGTGGCGGAATTCGCGGGGGCCTCGGGTTCGCTTGAAAACGGCTCTGGATGATTTGGCTCTGCGTAAAAACGCCCTGGGCGTTTTGGGCCGCGTGTTCTTCTACGGTTGGCCTTTGACAGGCTGGCGACGCGAAAACGAAAATAACGTGCTTGTTAGCGTGTTAGGGTAAGTTGGCTTAAGGTTTTCTGCCGTCGAAAGATTCATAGATGGGGCGGAGGCTGAAACTGGTTCGAGACGCAGAACTAAAAACAGTCGAGTAACAACAAAGCGTCCTCCCACTGCTCTGACACTGGTGCGAAACAGGCCTGGAAGACCACGGCCCGTCCGCGGCGGGTTCGGACGATAGACGGACAACAGATTTGAAAACGCTGAGAGCAAAGACATCAAACATTCAACCATTAGTGTTTCTAGCGTGTCCTGCTGTCTTGTTGAGGCCCGGAAGCATTACAAGGTGATGTGCAAGAGGCCGGTTTGAACATGCAGAAGCAAAGTCCAGGGCATACGCAAGATGAACCAAGCAGGATGAGAAAGCCGGTCCTGGGGAATGGGTCCAGACCGTTAGAGGTCGACCTCATGTAAAAATGTGACGCCCGGGCCTGTGCATTGTCGAAGACGCAAATTGCATAATCACAATTTGTCCGAGCTCCGCGCGGATCTCTTGAATCGGTGTTGGGGCCTTCTGGCAGCGCCTCTGACGCCGCCCCTGGCGCGCTCCGTGCGCCAGGGAGGGGGGTCCAGCGCCGATCCAAGAAATCCGCGGGGATCTCCGTATGTTTATGTCGTTGTTTCTTCACCTCAGATTGCCCGGAGGCGACGACCCAGACATTTGTTTAGTCGCAACGATGGCGATGGCACACCGAGTCTGCAGCCTGAGCGGGAGCATTGCCAGACGAGTTGCACAGAACGGTGGGAGACAGAAGTGGGCGGTCGCGGAGAGGTGTTACGGTCGGTTCCATTGGCTTTGTATGGGGATCAGGAGGCTCCGGAAGGGCCGTGAGGGAGCCGAGAAGCGCACGAACACAGGTCCATGATTCATTGGGAAGAGACAGAAACACCAGGCCAGGGCGGAGCGTGGACCGGAGGTGACGCCGCAAAGAGGCACCCGACATCTTGAGAAACGTCGGGCGCAGGAGGTTGCGCCGTATTCGGCCTCCGCGGGCCGCCTTCGGGCTCTGCGGACTTTCAGCAAACGTCTCGGGGATGAAGAGCCGCCCCATGGGGAAAGGGTTGGGAGTTCCTCCTCCTCCCCGTCCTCCTCCTTACTCACTCACTCTCACGGTTCTCCTCCTCCTCCTCCTCCTCCTCCTCTTCCTCCTCCTCCTCCTCCTCCTCCTCCTCCTCCTCCTCCTCCTCCTCCTCCTCTATGACCCCGCATTGGAGACGTCATCAGGCATCGAATGTCTGGAGACATGGGGCGAGCGGTCGGAGGCCCTGTAGATGATCCGCCCCCTGCAGCCCCCGAAGAGTGTTGGCGGCCGGTCGCGGAGATCTGCACCGGGTGTGGCAAGGAGGGTGCGGAGCTGGAGCCGAAGAAGAAGAAGAAGAAGCAACGGCATGCACAGAAACGTCAGGAGCTCCGCCCGGGTTTCTTGGGATCGGCGCTGGAGGCTTCACGGCGGCGCCCCTCCGGCGCCGCAACTGCGCGCTCCGCAGGGGCACACGGGTGAGAACAACATGGCGTCGTTGGTCTTAGGAGTAATTGCCGCAAAGACGCGGTCTGTGCATGCCTGCACGGGTCTACAGTTGAATGCCAGGTCGAGGTTGCGGCGTCCAGTCATGGCCACGCTCCCCCCAAATCCATTCGGGCTCGAGTGGTTATAAGTTTTCACACGATGTATTATTGTTCGTTGCGTGTGCTCAGATTCTTGTTACGCACACAGAAGATGCAGAGTTGAATTGAACGATGGTTTTCGCGAGGGGCTGTCAAATTGCTTCTGCTTGCGCCGATCGCCAAGCACTTGACTTCCGTCTTATCCTTCGCTTTAAAGGCAGAGGCAGACCTCGATGCGGCGGAAGAGCGGCGAGCTCAAATGTATTCACACCTTGAATGCAGTTCTATCGAAAGCGGGGGACCTGAGTGGTGTAATGACAGCTTGCATCTAGTCGATTGGCAACGCACAGCTTCTGAGCATAACCAACAAGCTACTGAGAGCATGACGCGGCGATCCGAGGACCGCTTGTACAGTTTGTGCGTGTTGGTGAGTGCGCAGGCACTTCAATTGGTCAGGCCATGAGAGGGGAAGCCGCTTGCCATCAGATCCACATTCGGCAGGTCGACAGCTGCCACGCCCGAAGACAACTCAAGTGGATTACTTCTGTTCGTGACCCGCTTGCCCGTGCGACTTTTGTTTTCAATTGAAGAAATCCTCTGAACGGAAATTCGGAACATGGGGGCGAGTTCCAGCAAGACATGCAAGAGCAAGAGTGTTACCGATGTTTCCGAGAGGTCATTGAGTTTGTTGAGTCATTGCGAGGTTGGAGCGATTGCGTTAGCATTGCTCGCAGAGCGTTGGAACATATGTCATTATCGGAGCGGATTGGAAATGGTTTTTATTATTATGTTGAAAAAGAATGTAGACTTGCCTTCGGCCCATCCGGACACCGTGCCTGGGCTGTGGGTCTGAGTTCTCAAGGATGTTTCTGGGATACTCTTCGGAGCGCTTTCGGGGGCCTCTTGGGGGCAGTTTCGGGGCCTCTTGGGGACGTACCTCAGCGCCAATGGTAGACCGCTCCTTCAGGAAGCACTGAAGAAGGATTCTGAGATCCTGCGGTACCTGGAGCAAGCTGCCAGGAATGGACAGGCTGTTGGTTACATTCCAAGCTGATCTTCAAGCCCGCGCGCACTTCTGGCGCTGACTCCAGCCCTCATTTCCGGCTCTCACTTCCTTCCGCGCTCCACTTCTGGCCTTAGCTGCGCAACACGTACCGTGTTCAAAACGTCAGTGTTAACACGTTGCGTGTTGGTTCGGCAGGTGTTGGTCCACGCCTTGGCGGACGCATCGCGCCGGACCTACCTTTCCAGCCTGCGTGCCGAGCCCCGTGTCAACACGCTACGTGCCGCGTGCTGCGCATCGAAGCGGCTAAGCTTGTGGCACCCACTGGAAGGATCGCATGCCTCCAGCCCGCGCCGCGCTCGCTTCCGGCGCTCGGGGGCCCCCCCCGCGCGACGGCACCGCCCCCTGTGGTGCGTGATGCAGGCCTCGCTCCGCGCGGGCTCCGCGATCGCCAGGTAACACAGAAAGCCCACACTCGCAGGCCTGGAGGTTGACACCAACACCAAGGTCGGCGGTGTGCCTCCACCGAGGGAAGAAGATCCCGATCTCGGCGATGGTGGTAATATTATGGCTTCCAAGGTGGCCGAAATTTGACCACCAACACCGAAATCGAAGACCATCTTCCCCCTGTGGAGGCCCTCCCCCGTGTTGGTGTTGGTGCCAATTTCCAGGCCTCCAACACACTCTTCGCACGTGCCACGGCGCTCCACCTGCCACACCTTCCGACCGGCAGGGGGCTGGTCCAGTCATGTTCCCGAGGGGCACAAGACTGCCACAACAGAATCCAATGCTCAGAGCCGATCCACCTGATCCGAGCGGAGCTCCGACGGTTTGCGTTCATGCAGTGTGTCGCCTTTCAAGAAGAGCTCTTGAGTCAGCCACCTGCTGGTCGGAGGGTGTGGAAGGTGGAGAACCAGACTGCATAAAGGGCCGCATCTTTGACTCATCTTGCCTTGGGCAGAAGCGGGCGGGACGCCGTCGAAGGCCGACCGAAGTAAGACGGCCGCGGGTCTGCCGACGGAAGCTCGGCGAAGGGCGACGGAAGCAAAAGCGAGACGTCAACATGTTTGGGTTCAGGGCTCCTGGAGTTTTGGCCCTGTCGACTCGAAACGGTGTTTCTTGCAGGGTTGAACGTTGCAGATGCGCAGAGTAAGTTACTTGTCATGTGCCACACCTCTGCGGGGCCAGATTGTCATGGGGCGTTCGTCCAACGTTCTTGGATCTGGCAGCGAAAGTGCACGGGAGAAGCGAGAGCGGTTCGATGTTGCATCGACCGCGCCAGGGAAGCATGGCGCGTGGACGGCACAAGGTCTTTTGGCAGGGCCTTGGGAAGAACAGGACATGTTTCGCAAGTGATCCCCTGTCAGCTTCTAGGCGACGCGGAAAAGTGGGGTCCATTGCGCGGCTCTTCGCGCGGAAGCCGCCCGCGGTAAGGTGGCGAGTCGGAGCCCTCTCTTCCTCTCCCCGCGGCGTCCGCGCTTATACGGCCCGCGCCAGCCATCACGCAAGGTCACCGCATCCTCGCGCGTGATTCTGATGTCCCAGGCTCCTTACACTGGAGACCCATGCCAAGAAACACCCTGCTTGCCTCCAGGGTGCCCTGGGTTTCTTGGGTTTCGATGGTTTTGCTGTGGAGAGCGCGACGTTCCCACACCAAAAATCAATGGACGTCCTGGGGTCTCAGGGTTTCTTGTGGAAGGTTTCTTGTGGACTGGCCTCCACTGTAAGGAATCATGACCATGGGAATTTTGAGCACCCAGCTCTGCGTGTCTGGCTGGCCGAAAGAAATGTTCCCTCTTCTCCCTGGATGCTCTCCGGTCGCTGTTGTGAGACCCTTCTCTGAGACCCGAAATTAGTCTTGATCTCCCAGGCTGCAGTAGGGCCTGAACATCGTGAGCGAAAGGCCCTCCCTCTTTCTCATTATCTTCGATGGTCGATCTATCTATGCCAGTTCAGGCAGCAGCGGTGAGACAACGACGGCCATCCTGCCCGGACCAAACCCGCCCAAAATCAGTCGTTCGAACCCTCACACGGTCCAAGTGCACCCGTTGTCCGAGCTGGGTTCAACCGTGGCGACGAGGCGAGCCCGCGAAGGCCGAAGGGCGACCCGTGCCTCAGTTGACGTGACTCCGACTTCGCCCCTCTGCTGGACCCTCGAGCCCCTGCAGTCCTTCGGCGGGGGGGGGGGCCTGACAAGGCAGACGAGTACGCCGAGACCGCAGAAGACGGCCTCTACGGCATGCTGCTGTGCCGGACGGTGCGGGCCGCTCTTCTAACCTCTCGCCGGGAGGCTTGCAGAGACCCACTGTTAAGTCGGACATGTCCATCTAAAGGAGGAATATCAAAAAATAGTCAAAACATGGTCTGGGGACGATTATTTTGAAGTTTTTTCTTATGTTTGAGCATTTTCTGAGTACTTGCATTTTCCGTCCAAAATGCGCCTGTAGGGGGACATGTCCGACCGAAATCCAGTGAGGAGCAGCGGGGCCCAGCCGGGAGAGGGAGCGCGAGGACGCGAAGAGGGAGCAGCACGGGAGTCGAGCGGCGAGGAGGCCGAGGGCGAGGCAGGCGAGACGTGCAGCGAGGAGGCTCGGGGGCGGGAGGGGGGGGGATCGCGAGGTGCGTCGAGGTGGGCAGCGAGGGAGTCCGAGGGCGAAGCGCGCGTCCTTGTTGTTCTGGCCGCTGCAGGGGAGGCCAGAGCTCGAGAGAGGTCAGCTCCCTGCCGCTCTGGGATGGGTGCAGCTGG
>CAUYUJ010000384.1:18896-21396 GCA_963575745.1 Prorocentrum cordatum | reverse complement strand
CTCACGGGCCAGTGGGGATCTGCTGGGTCCATGTCGATTCGGTCGATCCGATTCGGTATCGATTCCGACTGGTTCGGTCCGATCCGACTCCGATGGTCAGGCGATCCGATGCGGTAAGATGTTTGCACGGCGTTGTTGTGAATTTGGGCGCGGTCGATCCGATGCGGCCCGATTCGACGCATGTTCCGATTCGATCCGATGCTTCGATCCGATGTTGATTGACCTTACCCTGGCCAGTGCCTGACGTGGCTGCAGAGTTGCCACACGCTTTTTGGAGGCGCCGTGAATCAAACAGGTCCTGAGGAAGCGGGGCACAAAGAATGTTGGTTGTTTTTGGGCTGTGGGGGCCCTGCATGGGCCCCTGGGACCGTGAAACTGATCTGGGGGAGAAGCTTGGCCCCTGGGGGGAGAGCGTAATCAAGGGGTCCAGGACTCAGAACCCCGTCTGCTTCGTGCTAGTTAAGGTGCGTGCCGCACACTGGGTAGGTGGCCGACAGCTCGTCCCCATTCGGGGCTTCGACGCGGGGGTCGGCACCGTGGGACAGAAGCGCCCGTCGTGATCTGCTCGCGACCCCAGCGGCGACGATGTCGGCGAGCCTGGCGCCCAGGATGGCCTGGCGCCGAGGATCGGCTGAGGCTCCGTTCTTGTCTTGTCGGCGAGGGGGGGGGGCCATGGGCCTCCCCTCCCCTGAGCGGCGCAAAGGGCGCCATGTGAGCCGCGGGCGCTGTCTGCAGGCCCCCCCCTCGCCGGGCGGCCCGGCGGGGCAGGGGGGGGCGCGCAGCCCTCTCGGGCGTGCGACCGCCCGAGGCGCGCGGAGAAGAAGAAGGAAGGCGGAGAGGAAGGAGGAAGGAGGAGGAGGAGGAGGAGGAGGAGGAGGAGGAGGAGGAGGAGGAGGAGGAGGAGGAGGGAGAGGGGGAGCGAGGAAGGGAGGGAGGCAGGGGATAACGAGAAGGAGGTGGGAGATGGGGAGTGGAGGAGGAGGAGGAGAGGAGGAGGAGGAGGAGGAGGAGGAGGAGGCGGAGGAGGAGGAGGAGGAGGAGGCGGAGGAGGAGGAGGAGGAGGCGGAGGAGGGGCTGCGCGCTGCTGAGGAGTCACACCGTGCATGCTGACTTGAGCACGCCTCGGCCTCCAGCCCGCAGAGCGGCTGGCTGGAGGGGCGGGCGGGGCGATGCCGGCAGGCCGGCTACGACTCGGTCTGCGGGGACCGCTGGACCGCGGTGGGCACCTTCCGCGAGTTCGTGCTGTACGACAGCAGCCAGGTCTACCCCGCCTACATCATCAGGTCCCGGGGCCGCCCGGGCGTCCTCTAACTCGGGGCTCGATTGAGACGGGGGTCAACGCAAACGGGGGTCGGTCAGAGCGCCGGATCTTGCAGGATCCTGCAGAGCCAGGGTCGCATTGACCCGGGCCTGGGCGCAGGACCCTGCAGGATCTCGCAGGATCCTGCAAAGCCCGACTGCCTTGGGTGTGCACTGACCCGGGTCAGTAAGTCCCCGATCTACGGTCGGGAACTTCTGGGTCGCGTGTCGCTCCGCCAGTTCTGGCCCACCACGCGGTGGCGCGTCCCCCAGCGTCAACGCCCGCCCCGCGGGGCGGAGCGACCCGCTATCCCCTTGCACGGCATAGCGTGTCGCCGGGCCGCCGCCGCGAGACGCTGAGCAATAGTTCCCGGCAGTACTGGCTCTGGGCGGGGCTCGCGCTGGCCCCTTCCTCCACAATTAATCAAAACAAGTGGCACGTGCGCCATGGCTCTTGCACAAAAAGGAAGGGGGATGAGGAGGATGTGGAGGAGGAGGGGGGGGGGGGAGAGGATGCCAGACATCGCAGAAGGAGTGAACAAAACAGGGCCGCAAGAGGGGCTCCAGAGGACGAGCGCGAGGAGACTCCAAGGGCCGTCCCCCGCAAGATGGCTTCAAAGACCTTTGACGGGTTCCCAGGAAGCCTCCAACTGACGCCCGAGAAGCCTACAGAGGGTTCCAAGGGGAGGCCTCCAGGGTCCAAGGAGGGCTGGAAGAAATTACTGAACGGACTCAGCTGCTGGGGGCTCGCGGTGCAAAGTGCGCGGCGGCCTTGTGTTGCGAACGCTTGTCCAAGGCAGTCGCTTTGCACGCAGAGTCTGTCGGGTGTATTCTCGGGGGCCGGCTATGCGCCACTTGAATGGGGCCCCCCCCCACAGACCAGACTTTCGGCCCGGGGCGGCGGCGGCGACGACGACGGCGACGACGGCGGCGGCGTCGGTGGCGACGGCGGCGACGGCATCGGCGGCGGCGCGGGAAGAGAGAGGGGACGGGTAGGGAGGGCGAAAGGGGCAGGGCTGAGCGGGGGTGGTGAGAGGGCCGGCGACGGCGGCGACGGCGTCGGCGGCGGCGCGGGAGGCAAGAGGGCACGGGCAGGGAGGGCGAAAGGGGGAGGGCTGAGCGGGAGTGGTGAGAGGGACAAGAGGAGTGAGGGAGAGGAGAGGAGGGCGGCGGAGCGGGGGGGGGGGCGGTGCCGAAATAA
>CAUYUJ010000384.1:0-18796 GCA_963575745.1 Prorocentrum cordatum | reverse complement strand
CTGAGACGGCGCGGGGGAGGGGGCGGAGCGGGGGGTGGGAGCTGCGGTGCCGAAATGAAGTGGTCGGGGCGGAGGGGGCACTGGGCGGGCGCTGGAACCGCGGGGGGGTGCGCTGAGGCGGCGCGGGGGAGGGGGCGGAGCGGGGGGTGGGTGCGGTGCCGAAATAAAGTGGTCGGGGCGGAGGGGGCACTGGGCGGGCGCTAGAGCCGCGGGGGGGCGCTGAGACGGCGCGGGGGAGGAGGCGGAGGGGGGGGGTGCGGTGCCGAAATAAAATGGTCGGGGCGGAGGGGGCGCTGGGCGGGCGCTGGAGCCGCGGGGGGGCGCTGAGACGGCGCGGGGGAGGGGGCGGAGCGGGGAGGGGGGGTGCGGTGCCGAAATAAAGTGGTCAGGGCGGAGGGGGCGCTGGGCGGGCGCTGGGAGCCGCGGGGGCGCTGAGACGGCGCGGGGGAGGGGGCGGAGCGGAAGGGGGGGTGCGGTGCCGAAATAAAGTGGTCGTGGCGGAGGGGGCACTGGGCGGGCGCTGGAGCCGCGCGGGGGCGCTGAGACGGCGCGGGGGAGGGGGCGGAGCGGGGGGGGGGTGCGGTGCCGAAATAAAGTGGTCGGGGCGGAGGGGGCACTGGGCGGGCGCTGGAGCCGCGCGGGGGCGCTGAGACGGCGCGGGGGAGGGGGCGGAGCGGGGAGGGGGGGTGCGGTGCCGAAATAAAGTGGTCGTGGCGGAGGGGGCACTGGGCGGGCGCTGGAGCCGCGCGGGGGCGCTGAGACGGCGCGGGGGAGGGGGCGGAGCGGGGAGGGGGGGGTGCGGTGCCGAAATAAAGTGGTCGGGGCGGAGGAGGCACTGGGCGGGCGCTGGAGCCGCGGGGGGGCGCTGAGACGGCGCGGGGGAGGGGGCGGAGCGGGGGGGGGGGTGCGGTGCCGAAATAAAGTGGTCGAGGCGGAGGGGGCACTGGGCGGGCGCTGGAGCCGCGGGGGGGCGCTGAGACGGCGCGGGGGAGGGGGCGGAGCGGGGGGGGGTGCGGTGCCGAAATAAAGTGGTCGGGGCGGAGGGGGCACTGGGCGGGCGCTGGAGCCGCGGGAGGGCGCTGAGACGGAGGGGGCGCATGATGATGATGATGTGGATGATGATGATGATGATGATGATGATGATGGTGATTATGATGGTGATGATGGTGAGGATGATGGTGATGATGATGATGATGATGATGATGATGATGATGATGATGATGATGATGATGATGATGATGATGATGATGAGGGGGGGGGGTGCGGTGCCGAAATAAAGTGGTCGGAGCTCTAGACACCCTGTGCAAGAGAACGAGTTCTACTCGCCCCTCTCCCCCGGAGGCGTGCTAAGAGTCGCGCGCCGCGCCCCCCTCTAGTTTCTACACAGGATGGGCACGAGTTGGTTTGTCCGTCCAGAACTGCAGCGTGGGCCTTGTTTTTTGATCGCGGCTCTGCTCCCGTCGTCGCGGTCGTTCAGAATGGCATTCTCGCCCCGGCGCGGGCCACTCTTCTGGATCCGAGTCTTTCCTCATCGTTGTGGCCCCCATTCTCTCCCCTCTTCCGCCGTCTCCTCCCCCAGCTCCTTCCACTCCAGTTCCTGCTGCTGCTGTTCGTCCTCGTTGTCCTCCTTCCTGATGCTCCTCTTTTTCCTCCTGCTCATCCTCCTTCTCATCCGCCACCTCCCCCTTCTCCTCCTCCTCCTCCTCCTCGTCCTCCTCCCCCGCTTCCTCCTATGTAGGCAGCTCGCCCTTTCCGAGTGCGCCGCGCAGCACGGTGGGGTCTTCTTTGGAGTTCCAGGTCCGCTATGACACGCTTCCGCGGATGGAGAAACATCAGCGCAATGGGACGGGGCGGGCGGGAGGGTAGGATGTCAGATGTGGCGCGAGCGCGCCTAGCTTGCCCCCTCTCCCCCTCCTCCTCCTCCCTCCTCCTCCCTCCTTCCTCCTCCCTCCTCCCTCCTCCCTCCTCCTCTCCTCCTCCTCCTCCTCCTCCTCCTCCTCCTCCTCCTCCTCATCCTCGGACAACTGCCGACCTCCAGCTACGCGCGCTCGCCGGCCGGATCGATCGGAGAGAAAGGGCACGACGACCTACATCAGCTCTTGCCCGTTCGGAGCAGGACCCATTGTCGGTGCCGCCGCGGGCGCTGCTGATTCGGGACAACGAGTCGCCTGCCGAACAGCGGCCGCTGTCGGTGTTGGACTGAATTTTCTGATGGGCATCGTGCCCGCTGCCCGCTCAGTCAACATTTCGGACGTGCCAGACGGGGGAAGGAACGTGCGTATGTGCAGTCGGACCGGGGTAAAAGGTCGAGGTCAGCTCGGGGAGGGTACCCTGATGCTCTCCGTGTTTTTGCACGACCTGCGCACCCAGGGGAGGGCACCCTCGGATGTTCTGTGTTTTTTGGCCGGCGGAGGGTCCCATGTGTTTGAAGGATGTGCTTCTGGCCTAGGTCCGATTGCACGCGTGTTCTGTCACACACGCTTTCTCATTGAGTCGCGTACTTTGTTTCAGCATGTTCACGGGGTGGTTCGGTTTCCCCCACCCGCCAGCCGCTCTCTCCATGCAGCTCAGGTTGTTATCCGTCCTCGAGGCAAGATGCCATTACTGTACTGTGGTTGCTTCCCGTGCACAATTCGTCGCAGTTACGGTGCCACATTCCTGGCGGAGGAAAAAGCATGTGTGGTCGTGCCTGTGCTGTTGCCTTGCCTCAGCTGCATACGCTCGGCGCTTTTACGACTCTCGTTGGGACTGTTTGGTCCGTGCACGTGCCCACGATGTTGCATGGGTCGTCTTGACATTGTCCCTGTTCGGCGTTTTACCGCTGGCTGGCTGTAACCTGTTTGGGCGTCTGAGGGAGAAGTGTGTATGCATGCGTGTGTGCGTGAGTCGGTGCATGTAGTGTGTCTGTGTCGTTGTATGTGTGCGTGTACGTGCGTATATATGTGTGCGTTCGTGCACAGCTTCGCCAATGTCCCCACACAAGGTGGTCAGTTTTCTTTCAGTGTGTCCCATCTTTGTAGTGTTTCGTTGGCCGTCCAATGCCACACACACACACACACACACCACAGACGCGCAGGAGGCAAACGTGTGCGCGCGTGCATATGCGCACGTGTGTATAAGTGCGTGTGCTTGTGTGTGTGTGTTTGTGTGCGTGTGTTCTCTCAACATTACTCCGCCTCGTCGCTGCGCGCGAGGCTGCAACCGCCAAACAAATGCATGTGTGTGAGTGTGTGTGTGGTGTGTGTGAGTGTGTGCGTGCGTTGGTGTGGGTGTGTGTGTGTGTGCGTGTGTGTGTGTGTGCGTATGTGTGTGTGTGTGTTTGTGTCAGCGTGTGCCTGTGTTCCTCTGTGTCTGTGGGTCTGTGGGTCTGTGTGTGTGCGTGCGTGGGTGTCCGCGAGAGTGTTTTGTGTGTAATGTGTATGTGTGTGTGTGCTTGAATGTGCGTGTGTGTCTAAATACGTGTCTCTGTGTGTGTGTGTGTCTCTGTGCGCCTGTGTGCCTGTATGTCTGTTTGGTTGTGTGTCTATGTGCCTCTGTGCCTGTGTGTCTGTGAGTCTGTGTGGTTGTGTGCCTTTTCTTGTGTGTCTGCGTGTCTCTGTGTGTCGGTGTGTCTGTGTGATTGTGTGCCTGCGTGCCTGTGTGTCCGTGTTGTGCCTGTGCTGTGTCTGTGTTGTCCCTGTGTTGTGTCTGTGTTGTGGCTGTGGCGATTCTGTCGTGTCGGTGTGCTTGCCTGTGTGTGTCGTTGTGTCTTTGTGTGTTTCTGTGTGTCTCTGTGTGACTCTGTGTGTCGCTGTGTGTTCTGTGCGTCTGTGTGTTTTTCTGTATTGTTGTGTGTCTCTCTGCCTCTCTGTGTGTCCGTGTGTGTGCGTTTGTGTGTGTGTGTCCGTGTGTTCGGCTCTGTGCGTATGTCTGCGCATGTCTGTGCAGGTCTCTGTGTGTGTCTGTGTGCGTCTGTGTATGTGTCTGTGTGTGTCTGTGTGTGTCCGTGTGCATGTGTCTGTGTGGGTCTGTGTGCTTGCGTGTGTGTCTGTGTGTCTGCCAGTGTCTGTGTGTATGCCCGTACGTGTATTTGTATGTGTGTCTGTGTGTGTATCAGTTTGTGTCTGTATGTGTGTGTCTGTGTAGGTCTGTCAGTGTGCCTGTGTTGTGTCTGCACGTCTCTGTGTGTGTGTCTGTTTTTTGTGTATGTGTGTTCGTGTGCGTGTGCGTCTGCCTGTGTGTCTGTGTGTGTTTGTCTGTGTGTGCCTGTGTGTGTCTGACTGCCTGTGTGTGTCTGTGTGTCTGTTTGTCTGCCTGTGTTTGTCTGCATGTTTGCTTTCGTGTATGACTTTGTGTGTCTGTGTGTTCGTGTCAGTGTGTGTCTTTGTGTGTGTTTGTCTGTGCGTGTCTGTGTGTGCCTGCGCGTGTCTCTGTGTGTGTCTCTGTGTGGCTGAGGATGTCTGTGTGTCTGTCTGTGTGTCTGTCTGTGTGTGTCTGCTTGTCTGTGTGTGCCCGTGTCTGCGTGTGCCTGTGTGGGTGTGTCTGTGTATGTGCCTGTGTGTGTCTGTGTGTCTGTGTATGTGTGTGTTTCTGTGTGTGTCTGTGTGTGAGTCTGTGTGTGTCCGTGTGTTTCTGTGTGCGTCTGTGTGTGTGTCTGTGTGTGTCTTTATGTGTCTATGCTTTATGTCTGTCTATGTATTTCTCTGTGTGTCTCTGTGTGTCTGTCTGCGTGTATGTGTCTCTATGTGTCTCTGTGTCTGTGTCTGTGTGTGGCCTTGTTGTGTCTGTGTCTGTGTGTGTCGCTGTGTCTCTGTGTCTCTGTGTGTGTCTCTGTGTCGGTGCGTCGTTGTGTGTGTGTGTGTCTGTGCGTCTGCGTGTCTGTGTGTCTGTGTCAGTGCGTCCGTGCGTATGTGTGTGTGCGGTGTGTGTGTGTGGTATGTGGTATGTAGTGTGCAGTGTGTGTGTGTGGTGTGTGTGATGTGTGTGGTGTGTGTGGTGCGTGTGGCTTGGGTGTGGATATGTGTGAGGGTGTGGGTGTCGGTGTGGGTGTGTGTGGTGCGTGTGTATGTGTTGTGTGTATGTGTATGTCTCTGTCTCTGTCTCTGTTTTGTCTGTTTGGTGTGTGTGCCTGTGTGTTTGCGTGTGTCTATGTGTGCCTGCCTGTGTGTGCGTGTCTGTCTGTTTGTCTGTCTGCCTCTGCCTCTGCCTCTGCCTCTGTCTGTCTGTCTGTTTATCTGTCTGTCTGTCTTTGTGTCTGTCAGTCCGCACTGGCGCGCTGGAGGGGGACCCGCAGCTGCGCTTGCAGCTGCCGCGCAGGGCGCTGCTGAGCCGGCGCGGCACCGCCGCGAGCTGCCGCGGGGCTGCCGAGCAGGCTTTGGGCGGCGTGGGCCGCGCCGCGGGCAGCCAGCCGGCGGCCGGGGGGCGGCTGCGCCCTGCTCGCGGCGCAGGGCCGGCGCCGCGTTGCTGGGGCGCCAGCAGCAGCACAGACTGCTTGCTGGCGCGGGTGTGGTGTGCATGCCCGCTTGCTGATGCTCTCCTTCGAGCAGGCTTCGTGCGCAGAGTCTGTCTGTCTGTCTGTCCTGTCTGTCTCTGTCTGTGTCTGTCTGTGTGTGTGTCTGTCTGTCTGTCTGTCTGTCTATCTGTGTGTCTGTATGTCTGTCTGTCTGTCTGTCTCTCTGTCTGTCTGTTTGTCTGCGTGTGTGTATGTTTTTGTGCGTCTCTGTGTATGTGTGTCTGTGTGTCTGGGCGTCCGTGCGTCCGTGTGTCTGTGTCTCTGTGTGAATGTGCGTTTGAGTGTATGTGTGTTGTGTGTGTGTGTCTGTGTCCGTGTCAGTGTTTGTGTCTGTGTTTGTCTGTGTGTCTGCGTGTCTGCGTTTATGGATGCGTTTTTGTATGGGCATCTGCGTCTGAGCGTGTACCTGTGTCTTTGTCAGTGTCTGTGTGCTCCTGCATGCTTCTTCGTGTCTTTGCGATTGCGTGCGTGCGTGCGTGGGCGCGCGTCTTTCTGGCAGTCTGACATCACTCGACACGGGAAATATGTACGCAAAAACCCACAGCCGACGATTTCCGCTACAGCCTTATCCAGGCCCTTCGTCGCCACGACTGGATCCGCTCTGGAAGTCTGGCCGGAACGTGCGTCCGAAGAGATCCAGGAGCCCTCTTTTGAAGGGGGATGGGGGGGGGAAGCGGGGAGGCAGCCTTGGGGCACTGTGCAGAAATAGTCCCACAGCGCCCCGGAGCACTTTCGCAGGGTGCGGAGGCGTTTCGGAGCGGCCGCCGCGCCCGTTGCGTTCTCTGACCCTGCGGCGTTCTGAACTACCCCGAGTCGTGCGCGCCCCGGATCTGCTTGGGTCCTGCCTTCGCCCCGCAGTTGGCACGAGGGCCGAGAGCATCCCTAGATTCGGGAAAATGCCATTCTGCCCCGTGCGTGGCGCCCCATCCACAGTGCCGTTTTAATACATGCTCCGCGTGCGGATCATGTATTAAACGTGCAGGGATTTAGCATTCAAAACAACGATGAGTTCATGCATAAATTTATTCATAAAATAATCATGTATTAAAAAGCTTATGTTTCTGTCAAAATCCTATGTATTAAGATCTGCCCTGTACTCTGCCACGCCGTGTGTGTATACACGCGGGCCGTTGGCGGAGGGGTCATGGCAACGACCCGCGCTCCTGTGGCCAAGCTCCGACAATGCACCAAACCTACCAGCATCCCACTATAGCTCCTGCTCCCCCGCGAGCCTGAGCTGCCCTGATACGTCCGCGCTGAAACGCAGCACGTACCGTGTGTCAAAAGGCCCGTTTGAATTGTTTGTTAGCTCCGCTCGTGTTGGCCTGCGTGTTGGCGAACGTACCGCGCCAGAGTTACGTTTTCAGTAGACGTGTTGATCTCCATGTCAACACGCTGCGCGCTGCGTGTTGCGCATCGGGGCAGCCAAGTCGCGAGCTCATCGAGGGCCGCCTGGGCCAGCGCGGCCCATCAAGCCAGAAACTAACCTCCAGGTCGGCCCGGGGACGCGCGCGCCCAGGCTGCCAGCTGAGCCACCTGCGGGGGCGCTGGGGGCGCAGAGCGACGCGCGAAGCCGACGTTGCCTGGATGCGGGCCGCCCCCAACGCTGCAACCGACGACGACGACGGCGACGACGACGACGACGACGACGACGAAGACGACGACAACGACGACGACGACGACGACGACGACGACGACGACGACGACGACGACGGGACGCCTCTGCCAGCGCCGGCGGCGACGACGACGACGACGCGGCCCTCCGCGCCGCTGCCCGAGCGCCGGCCGAGCGCCGCCGAGCGTCGCGGAGCGCCGCCGAGCGCCGCCGACGAAGCCGCCGCCGAGGGCCGACGACGACGTCGGCGTCGGCGCTTCCTCTTTGGACGCCCGAAATGGGTACGGAAAGAATGGGCACGATGCCCAACAGCGGTTCCTGTTTATTTTGAACAGGACTCGCTGTCGGTGTCGCCGCGGCCTGTGTCCATTTGAGACAGGAGGCCGCCTGCTCAACAGCGGCCGCTGTTGGTTTGGGACAACAGTTGTTGTTGGGCAGTGTGCCCATCCTTCCGTACCCATTTCGGGCGTCCAAATTGGAGGGCTTGCATACAAGCAGTGGCGGAGCGTCCTGGCTCGCCTACAGGCCCACCAAGGAATGCTCGAAGAAGCTTGTGTAGGTTGCACGACATGTTCTCAGAACATGGTTGGCTGGGATTGTGTCGTTTTAACACATCGGGTCTACGTTATGAGAATATTGCCTTTGTTCTTGGAACATTTGTGGGTTCTAAGAACGTGTCGCGGTAGGCCTATGGGAATGCCAGGACGGTCGGTCCTTGCTCAATGCATCTGCTCAGCGGCGCGCCTGGAGGGGAAGTGAGGAGGGGCGGGCCTTCTCAGAAGGCTCGGAGAGCCTCGGGCCTTCTGGACAGTGTCCTCGGCCTTCGCCGAAGGCACGGAAAGCTTCGCAGAAGGCCAGAGGGCTTGTGAGAAACCCCGCCGCTTCTGAGAGGGCCTTCTCCCTCTCACTTCCCCCCGGGCGCGCCGCCGATGTTTGATCGGACACAGGTCCTGGACCCCGGGCCCTCCCCAGGAGCAGTTGTTCCCCTTGGGTCGTGTTTAGCAGGTCCCCGGGCCCATGGAGGGCCCCTGGAGGCCGACAAGACAAAAAAACAACTCTGGACCCGTTTGCTCCATGATGACTCGAGTTCGCTGCCGACCAGCCGCTGCTAGCCCCGTCACGCCCCCCCCCCGCGCTCGGTACCGTCGGGTGCATCTGGAGCAGTTCATCTTCGCGATCCGCGACCTCTTCCTGCGAGGCCCGGGTGCGTTGCGCGCGCCACGGCTTATGAAAGCGGGAGAGGCGGAGGCGAAGGAGGACCAGATTAAGCCCAGCACGCCACCGTCGCCATGAAGCAAACAGGTCTTCAGGGAAACCAGTCACGAGGTTGTTGGTAGTTGTTGGGTTCCCGGGGCCCTCCGCTTGGCCCACAACCGTCAAAGAGGCATTCAGGAAGAATTGGTCCCGAGAAAGGGCTCCCCTTTATCCATGAACCGTTTCCCTGCACCGCCCCCCCACCCCCCCCCGCGTACCCTGCTCATGCTGCCTTCTCCCGCAGCGAGCGCTCGCTGGGACGTTGGCGGCCACAAGGGCTTGCCACAGGTTCGCAAACAGTGTTTGCACTCGTGATCGTTTTCTTATTCATTGTTTTGCCGATCGGCGCGGGCCCTTGCACCCCCACCCCCTCCGCCCCCCATATGGAGTACATCCTGGCTGTTTTGAGCGCCTGTTTCGAGCAGGTGGAGTCTCCCCCGTGATGGACGCCCTGCTGCAGACAGTCGCACCAAGCAGAGGTCCGGAGCCAGACCCCCCCCCCCTCACCCCCCGTCCGCCCAATGTCGAAACGCCGAATATAAAAGCGCCCACCTCAGGGGTTCTCAGCCGGTGCTCTCCACTCCTCGGTTGGCCACTCTGGGTTTCCGGCTGGGGCGCCTGGCCGTGGGCGCCTCGTGGGCGCCCGGCGTCTTGGGGGGGGGGCCTGCCGAGGTCCGTCCCGCCTGGTGTGATGCGCCTGCTTTCCACCACCACCACCACCACCACAAGTTGGAGGGGGGGAGGAGGTGGAGGATAAGGAGGAGGCGGAGGAGGAGGAGGGAGGAGGAGGGGGAGGGGGAGGGGGAGGGGAGGATGGGGGAGGGGGGAGGGGGAGGGGGAGGGGGAGGATGGGGGAGGGGGAGGGGGTGGAGGGATAAGGAGGTAGGAGGAGGAGGAAGAAGAAGTGAGGAGGAGGAGGAGAGGAGGAGGAGGAGGAGGAGGAGGGGGAGGAGGAGACCCCCGTCCCCCGTCCTACTTATGGTGGTGGCGGTGAAAAACCAGCACACGATGGTGGGCGCTCCGCTCTGGGGGGCGGCATGCCGAGGTTCCGCCCGGTGCTCGCTCGTGGGTGCACCGTGGGCGCCCCGAGGAGCTCGCGCCACGCAGGCCCTTCCCTGCACAAGGCCCATACCATGCCCAATCCTCCTCCTCCTCCTCCTCCTCCTCCTCCTCCTCCTCCTCCCTCCCCTCCTCCTCCTCCTCCCCTCTCCTCCTCCTCCTGGCTGGGCTCCCCCCCGCCCCTCCCTTCTACCCTTCCCGACCCCGTTGTCCTCCTCCTCCTCCTCCTCCTCCTCCTCCTCCTCCTCCTCCTCCTCCTCCTCCTCCCTAGCCCAGACGTATCCCGCACCCCTGCGCGCAGTGTGTTTCGCATGTGATTATGCCACGCCGTTCAAGTTATACGCGCCCAGCCGCACTGGCATCGGCTCCTCCCCGCCATCTTCTTGTCAGATGAGATCATGTGCGCAGGCCTTTTGGTCTCACACGATCCTTTGTCAAGAATCCCGTGCAACAGAAAATGACAAAGTCCACGCACATGACGACATCATACAGAACACAGTTGCGATGCAAACAATGCAATAGAAACCCGAGAAACCCATTTGCATGTGATCGCACATCTGGCAGAATTCTGCCAAGCGCTTGCTGCAACCTGTTCAAATATAAGAACAACAACTAGTTATAGCAGTCTCGTCCGAAACCAGCATTATCATCCCATGTGCCCGCTGCATGTTTCCGTATCACATAAGACCATGCAGAACACGCACGCACCACCACGCGGGCGTGTCGACATGATTCCAAAACCGTTGGTTGTCGACGCATTTCAAAATGGAGCTATCCAACAACGTATCAAACACCAAGGGTCTGTCAACAACCAGGCTGCCTGAGTTCTTTACTTTCTGCGCGCGTGCAGCAGCAGTATGAACCGAGCGTCCAGGACGCGTCAGAAGAGTACGCAATTGGCAATTCTCCGGGAAATACTTTGGGACAGACGGGGCGGAGACTCGAATGTGACGCAAAAGCTACATGCATCGCGATTGTGAATTTGAAGAAGGGAGCGCCCCACGACTGTCAAGCAGAAAACACAGCACATGACTGTGAAGCAGAATGTGAAAGCCCCACGAATTCGGAGCACCGTGAAGAGGAAAGAGGCAGGGAGAGGAGGGGGAGAAAGGAACGATGCAAATGTAAACTACAAGTGTTATGGAAGCGCGTGCACTGACGAAGCCCACTGTTGGCGGGACCTGCCCCTCTTGCGGTGCGCAGACCAGTTTCTGGGGAGCCCGCTTGCGTTGAAAAGTGGAGGCTTTACTAAAAGACGTGTCTTCAGACGTAGCGATCTCATTGTACAATATCTTTCGGCTGCAAAGAAGCCTTTGTGACAGCGGTTTCGCTGATGCCTTTGCAAAACACTCGCGTCACTCACCCTACATATGTATGTAGATGGGATGTCTTAAATTCGCCTGAGGTTCTTGCAGTGGAAAGCGTCCAGACGAGCACGATCTGCTTTGAACAACCATGGAGAGTCCAAGGAAGAAGAAGCTTACTCAGCACCACGCTGTTGTAGAGTTTGCATGGTCTTCTCCATCCACGAGACGACCGTGACCAGAGTTCATTGAGCTATTTGAAATTGTTGGCCGTTTCTCCCAGTCTTCTTGAAACTTCATATCTAGCTTTCTCATCGCACGAAACCAACCCTCCTAAATATGCTGTGTCCCGCACTGTCTTTCTAACATGTCCATCTGGTCTCGTTGTTATTGTGTTGTTTGTGGGAATCTGAATTTGATCCGGTTTGCCTCAATTGAGCTCCAAACCATATTAGCGCATGTATTCCACGATAGCGTTTAGCATGATCTGAAGATTTGCTCGGCACCGCAATACTAACAATGCGTCGCCTGCATACATAATATCCCGTGATACCACATATTCTGGCTCTGTTTGAACAAGTAATGAATCCATCACATCGTGTAGCATGACAGTCTGCATTGCAATGAATAAATACGCCGACAGCGGACACCCCTTCGCGATCCCAGCCGTTTGCCTCCTCTCGTAGAGCTTCCTGTGTGGTCCAGGATGGTGAAGAAACGAGCCGTGTATATCGAGCGTACCATTTCCAAGATGTCGCTAGGTTGTCCAAATATTTGCAAAGATTTGCAGATGTCTTATGGCCTGATTATGTCGAAAGCGTTTGCCTAATCCAGTATCAAAACCATCATACCCTCATCATTGTTGACATGTGCGGCATCTGTCATGCGCTTCACAAGCATGAGGGCGTCTGCGGTGCCACGCCCATGCCGAAAATCAGATTGTGAATTACGCATGCGTTCTTCGGATCACCCCTGAAGCAACCTTTGGTGCATGAGCGCCGCCAGGACTTTGTATTCAAGTAACAGCAAAGAACTAGGGCGATAGTCTTCCGGAACAGCAGCGTCCCCCTTTTGGAAAATTAGAACCATTTCTGTTTTTCTCCAAGTTTATGGGATCGATTGATTAGCCCAGCATTGTTGGCAAAGTCTCAATGCAACGGCAGATGCGCTTTCATCGTGCACGATCGTTTTCCAAAACTCTGATGGGATATCGTCGGGGCCAGTTGCTGTGCTAAGCTTTAGTCTTTGCAATACCTTGCGCAGCTCGTTCATTGTAGAATTAAGTGTGCAGACGGGTAACATATCGCCAATTGGAGCTTGGTTTTCTGGCTGTGGTTCTGGATGTTGTGTTCGCCACTGCACTGTTTCGAAGTAGACTGCCATGATATTTGCCCGTTCCGTAGTGTCTGAAATGGTGTTACGTCATCCTACGATGTAGTATGATGCTTTGTGTTATGGTATGACGTGCGTTGTTATTAGATGGTCCATATAGTATGGGTCGGTATGGCATGCTCCATGATGCTATCATATGCCATAGTCCGCTTGTTATGATCGATGTGTCAGTTGTTGTTGTGCGCTCTTGATGCCGATTGTTCATGCCTCTTTGGTCGTGCGTCGTGACGTCCGGAGGCGTGACGCCTTGACGCGTTCCCCTCGGGGCTGTCCGGTATGTAGAGTGTCGTCATTTGTCGTCGACGCGATTCGGGGCGCGAATGGACTCTCCAGATCCTGTGGGTCTGGCGACCGCGGTGTGGTGTCGTCATTTGTCGAGGACGCGAGGTGGGTCTCTCAGGGACACTCGGGGTCCTGTGGGGTCTGGCGACAGCGGTATGGTATCGCCATTCGTCGAGGACGCGAGGCAGAAACACTCAGGGATCATCGGGATCTTGCGGGAACCGGCGACCGCAGTACGCATGGTGGGCAGATGGGAGGGCACATTTCAAGATCTAACAGTCCGAACTTGCAGGGTGGGGGACAGTCAAAGAGATTCCTTCCTCCCTCCTCTCCGCCGTCCGTCGTCCCCCGCCCGCCGTCCGCCCAAGCATCCCGGCGAAGGCGGAACCGAGGAGGAGGCCGCCCTCTGGCTCGTGCTGCACGCCGCCAAGGTGGCCGACACGCACCCCAACGCGACGGTGCACCAGGGCGGGGGGAGAGAGGCGAGAACGGCCGCCTGGAGGAGGAGGAGGAGGAGCAGGAGGAGGAGGAGGAGGAGGAGGAGGGGGAGGAGGGAGGAGGAGGGGGAGGAGGGAGGAGGAGGGAGAGAGGAGGAGGAGGAGGAGGAGGAGGAGGAGGAGGGCCGAGGAGCCGCGCAAACAGGGTTGAGGTCGCGAGATTAGCGACAGGTGCCGCTTCCGTGCAGAATATTGGGGCGCGCACCGTCGCCGGGTCGCGCGGCAGTGTCCTCATGTTCGGGGGGGGGGGGGGGCACTTTTCCGATTAGCGCAAACCGAGGGGAGGAGGAGGAGGAGGAGGAGGAGGAGGAGGAGGAGGAGGAAGAAGAAGACGAGAAGGAGGAGGAGGAGGAGGAGGAGGAGGAGGAGGAGGAGTCCGTTCCTTACCCCGTTCCCCCTCGTGAAGTTTTGTAGCAGGCCATCCGTCGTCTCGCTGGTTTGTCGCCTCTTCGCGCCCCTCACGCGCGCCGTTTTGATTCATCTTCCGGACCCCCCCCCCTAGGCGAAGGCCGCTGGGGGGGAGAAGGGCAGCGCCACGAGGAGGAGCCCACCGCCGGGATGCAGAAAGCCGGAGCGAGGCGTAGGATCGAGGTCGGTTCGGGGAGGGTCCCCTACTGTTCTGCGTGTCTGTTGGATGCTCGTGCGCATCCTGGGGAGGGTGCCCTTGGATATTCTACGTGTTCTGGCAGGCGGAGGGTCTCCTGCTCTTGAAGGATGATGTTGTTCCCTCCTTGGTCCGGCTGTGCGCGTGTGGCGTTGCGCAGAGGGGCCGCGCCTCTCAGCGGGCGATCGAGAGGCTGCCGCCTCTTCGTCGGCGGAAGGTGGCGGAAGGCCGGCGGAAGCTTGTGGAAGCAAATGTTCGAAGAAGGAAAAAACGCCATAAACGTAATTGCTTGGCGCTCCGCGCGGATTTCTTGGATCTGCGCTCAGACCTCCTTGGCGGCACCTCCAGCGCCGCCCCTGGCGCGCTCCGCGCGCCAGGGAGGGGGGTCCAGCGCAGATCCAAGAAGCCCGCGCGGAGCGCCAAAAGTTTATGTTAATGGCGTTATTATTTTTTGTATGATTCTTCTTCGTATTAGTATTCTTGTTCTTCTTCTAAATGCGAGGGCGGCTCCGCCGGCGGATGGCGGCGAAAGTGAAAAATGGCCTGCCCCAGCGGCACCACCCAAGCACACTTCTATTGTACGCGCCTCGGCCGCGCAAGGGCGACGCGCACGCTCGGAGATCCTGTAGCATGCGCTCCGTGGCGGGCGCCTTCCGGCCACACCGCTCAGAGAACGATGTGATGCAAGATGTTGTGCTGCATGTTCGGATCGGACGTGCGCCTCCAACAGAGGCACGTCGTACAATGGCTACTTTTACGTAGGGGACAAAAAGTGACATGAACATAAAAACTCGGAGGTCCGCGCGGATTTCTCGGATCGGCGCTGGACCCCATCCCTGGCGCGCGGAGCGCGCCAGGGGCGGTGCTGGAGGCGCCGCCGGGGGGTCCCAGCGCCGATCCGAGAAATCCGCGCGGACCTCCGAGTTTTTAAGTTTATGCCACTTTTTGTTCCCCTAATTTTGTCCCCGTGCGCCCCACCCAAGGGAGGACAGTGTGGGGGAGGCTCGTGGTCTGCGGAGCCAGCCATGTCCGCCGACTAGGGGTCGCGCCTTAGGTTCTCGAGGGCCTCGGGCCTCGCGGAGTGGCAGGCGTGGATACCATCTGCCCGGCCCCGAGGCCGGGAAAGCGTCCACGTCCACCGGTCCCTTGGGATCCATCATGGCCCGGCTCCAGCAGCTGCGGACCCAGACACCAAGCGTCATGACTCGTTCCTGACGCAAGGCGCCACGGGTCTGGACCCTCTCCCAAGAGCCAGCCTGTCTTCCCGAGTCTGTGTGTTGACGGTCCCGAGGCCAGGCAAGGGCCCCCAGACGCCCGAGACAGCGCAAAGCGCTTCGAAAGGTTTTTGTTTGTTTAAGCCGGGGGGCCTGGGGATGTGGATGATGTCCCTCAGGAGGGAAAGAAACACACAGACACAATTAATCGGCGATTCCCAGAAAATATGGGAAAATATGGAAAGTGGGGGGGAAGACAGAAACCCGGAAAATATGGGAAAATATGGGGGGTATTTTTATTTGTGTGAATTTATTTGTGTGTCCCAGTTCCCCTTCAGTCCCTGGCCAGGCAAGGCGAGGGAGGCAGGCAACCAGGCGTCGCAGCGAGGCCCCGAGTCGACAGCACCGAGGCATCGGCCAGCGCTGCGCGCTGCTGTGGCAGCCGGACCCCGCTCGCAGAACCGCGGCCCGTCGGGAGCCCCCCGCGCGGCCCCCTGCAGAGCGGCCCCCTCCGTGCGGGAGGAGGAGGACGAGGAGGACGAGGAGGACGAGGAGGACGAAGGCGAGGACGAGGAGGAGGAGGAGGACGAGGAGGAGCGAGGGAGGAGGAGGACGAGGACGAGGACGAGGAGGGACGAGGAGGACGACGAGGACGAGGAGGAGGAGGAGGACGAGGAGGAGGAGGAGGAGGAGGAGGACGAGGACGAGGGCGAGGACGAGGACGAGGGCGAGGACGAGGACGAGGACGAGGAGGAGGAGGGGACGGAGGAGGGGAGGAGGAGGAGGGGGAGGAGGAGGAGGAGGAGGAGGACGAGGAGGAGGACGAGGAGGAGGAGGAGGAGAAGCAGGAGGAAGAGGAGGTTCTCTTCACGAATGGTAAAGCGCTGCGCTCCAAATTTACTTTTGCTCGGGTCGCGGCCATCCAGACGCGACGGCTCACGCCAGCCAACGTCTGCCCGACGCAAGGGGGGGCAAGTACAGTCGGAACCGATGATGAGGGTGGGGAGCCTCCAAAAGGGTGCCCTTGCATCCGCGCCTTTTCGGTCCGTCCTCAACCTCTTTCGATGGCCAGCCCCGCTCGGAAAAGCCTCGACATGGGCGTCCAGGCGTGCTTATCGCGCATCCTTCCTGTCAGTTCTGACGACTGTGCCCCGAGTGCGCTGACAAGCGCATGGGGGGGGGGGGCGCTCCCGCACTCCAGCGCACGGAGCGGTGCGCTGACGAGGCGAGGCTGACCCGTCGTCGTCGTCGGCGGCGTCGTCGTCGGCGACGTCGTCGTCGAGGGCATCGTCGTCGTTGTTGTCGTCGTCGTTGTCGTCGTCGTCGTCGCCCGTCGCCCATCGTCCGTCGTCGTCGTCATCGAAACGCAGACTACAGTCAAGACGCTCGCACAAGGACAGCTTTGGGCTCAGGAGGGGCCCTGACCTCCGGGCCGTTCCCCGGACGCGGGCCGGGAGACGGGTGCGCGGCGCCAAGGCTCGCTGTGGCCAGGAGAGCCCCCTCAGCTCCTTTCTTGGCGTGCCTCTCCTGATGGCACGATGCCCGTAGGGACTCTGATGCTCGCCGCCCGTCCCTGCGGCTCCTCGGGCGCCTTCGTCGCCCTGGCTGGAGCCCCTCCGAGGCTTCTCCTCTGGGCGCGGGGGCGCGCCCCGCGAGAGAGAGGGAGAGGCCCCGGCCTCGGCCTGCCGCAGGAGGGCCCCTCCTCCCCCCCCCTCCTCCTCCTCCTCCTCCTCCTCCTCCTCCTCCTCCCCTCCTCCTTACTCCCTTCCTCCTCCTCCCTCCTATCCTCCTCCTCCTCCCTCCTCCTCTCCTCCTACTATCCGCTGACAGCTGGTCCCCTCACACTTCTCTCCTCCCCCCGAATCCTTCCCCGACTTTCCCCACCTCACCTCCTCCTCCTCCACCACCTCCCTCCTCCTCCTCCTCCTGCCTCCTTCCTCCTCCTCCTTCCCCGATCATTCCCGTCTTCCTCTTCTCCTCCTCCTCCTCCTCCTCCTCCTCCACCTCCTCCCCCCGATCCATCCCGTCCGTCCTCCTCCTCCTCCTCCTCCTCCTCCTCTACCTCCTGCTCCCCCGGATCCATCCCGTTCTTCCACTTCTCCTCCTCCTGCTCCTCCTCCTTCCACTCTCCTCCTTCTCCCCCTTTTCCTCCTCCGTCCCACCGCCCTCCTCCACCTCCTCCTGCTCCTCTCCGACCACCGTCCACTTCGCCTGAGAGCCCGTGGTGGCGGCCCCACCAGGGGGTCCCCGCCAGCACCTCCTAATCGACGACGCAGGAAATCGCGAAGAGTGACCATTCATTCGCCGCCGATGGCCTTTGGTGCGGGCGGGCTCACATCGGAGTCCTACCCGATCGTGCGGCCGCGTGCGTACAGAGGTGGCCTAGGTGTGTGCTAGACAGCCGGTGGCTGCCTGCGCGCCAGGATTTGGCCACCCTGCGCCCCCTTGATCCGCACATTAAAGGTCACTATTGTCTAGGGTCACTCTTGCGTGTAGCCGATCTCAGCAGCCTAGGTGGGGCCCGAGTAGATGGGGTCGGAGGATCACGCCGCATCGCCCGATGTTCTCCACGACGGCGTCGCCGATGCAGCGCTGACGTCGCAGGTGAATCGCCAATGCGGCGCGACCCTCCGACCCATCTGCTCGGACCCTATCTAGGAGGCTTCTAAGCACTGGCTGACGGGACCCCAGCACTTCAGCGCCCCGAGACATCAGGGCTGGGGGCAGTCAGGGATGGCTACAGATTTGCGCCCCTCGATCCTCCTCCTCCTCCTCCTCCTCTCCTCCTCCTCCTCCTCCTCCTCCTCCTCCTCCTCCTCCTCCTCCTCCTCCTCCTCGATCCCCGATCCTCCTCCTCATCCTTCTCCTCCTCCTCGATCCTCGTCCTCCTCCTCCTCCTAGATCCTCGATCCTGGATCATCGATCCTCCTCCTCCTCCTCCTCCTCCTCCTCCTCCTCCTCGATCCTCCTCCTCGATCCTCCTCCTCCTCGATCCTCGATGCTCCTCCTCCCCCCCCCTCCTGGCGGCCCAGGTCCGGTGCAGCATCCCGATGTCGCTCTCGGTGCACAGCGCCGCCCTCCTGCCCGCCCCTCGGGAGCGCGCCGGCCGACCCCGCCCCGGCGGGCCACCCGCGCGGCCGGCTGTGGCCAAGAGGCCGAGGCTCGCCAGAGCAGCGACGAGGACGACGACGATGACGACGAGGACGACGCCGACGACGACGGCGACGACGACGACGACGAGGAGGAGGAGGAGGAGGAGGACGACGACGACGACGGCGTCGACGAGGAGGAGGAGGACGACGACGAGGAGGAGGAGGACGACGACGACGACGGCGACGACCGCCCGCGGTCTGGCAGGGCCCCCCGCCGACCGCCCGCGGAGAGGCGACGGAGTTGCTGACGGCTAGGGCGACTTCTAAGTGTACGAAAAATCAGTTGTAAAAATTATCGTGGTCAACCCGTGTGCCCAAGATGCGTCTCTGTAGGCCTCCCAGATGGGGTGCGAGCAGATGGGGTCGGAGGATCGCGCCGCATCGCCGATGCATCGGCGATGCGGCTCGATGTGCAGCCCGACTTCTCGACGTCGACGTCGCCGATGCGTCGCTGGTGGCGACGTTGCATCGCCGATGGACCGCCGATGCATCGGCGATGCATTGGCGATGCGGCGCGATCGTCCAACCCCATCTACTCGGACTCCATCTGTGCTGCCTCTAGTCTTGTTTTGTCAGGGGAGGGACCCCTTTTCTGGAATGGCTTAGCATGTCTTCTACGAGATCTTGTTCTCTGTTCGAGGCGTCGGCCTGCGAGAGGGCCCGCAGGAAGAGTGGGCCTGGTGCTCCGGTCGCGAATCTGGACGTCGCATGTCTGGGAAAGGTGCCCACATCGCTGCCCTTCCCTCGCTTTTCCCTGTCGTCGTGGGCCTCCTGGGAGGCCCTGGTCGCCCCCGCTGCATTCGCCCCGAGATCGAGGCGCTGCGACTTTGTTTGCACCCAGGGCGTCTTCGCCCGCTTGCTCGGAGGAGGAGAACGACGCACGAACAACACGCACGGGGGGATGGAAGGGGCCGTGGGTGCGTGTTGTCGGA
>CAUYUJ010000383.1:30000-114505 GCA_963575745.1 Prorocentrum cordatum | reverse complement strand
GGAGGAACAGTTCAGGAGGATGAGGAGGAGGAGGCAGGAGTAGGAGGATCGAGGAGAAGGAGGATGATGAGGATAAGGCCGAGGAGGAAGAAGAAGAGGAGGAAGAGGGGGAGGCAAATGAGAAAGGGGATGAGGATGCGGAGAATGCGGAGGATGAGGAGGATGCGAAGGATGCGGAGGAGGAGGAGGTTTGGGAAGAGGAGCTGGAGGCGGAGGAGGAGGAGGAAGAGGCGGAGGAGGGGGAGGAGGATGAGGAGGAGGAGGAGGAGCAGGAGGAGCAGGAGGAGGATCGATGAAGAGGATGATGATGGTGCTGATGCTGATGATGATGCTGCTGCTGCTGATGATGATGATGATGATCATGATGCTGATGCTGATGCTGATGCTGATGATGATGATGCTGATGATGGTGATGGTGATGGTGATGGTGATGATGATGGTGATGATGATGATGATGATGCTGATGATGATGATGATGACGATGATGATGATGACTATGATGATGCAGATGAGGAGGAGGAAGAGGAGGAGGGGGAGGGCGATGAGAAGGAGAAGGAGGAGGAAGAGGAGCCGGAGGAGGAGGATGAGAAGGAGTAGGAGGAGGAGGAAGAGGAGGAGGAGGAGGGGGAGGAGGAGGAGAGGAGGAGGAGGAGGAGGAGGAGGAGGAGGAGGAGGAGGAGGAGGAGGAGGAAGAAGGAGGAGGAGGATGAGGAGTGGAGGAGGAGTTGAGGAGGATTATGATGCTTAGAAGGAGACTCCCTAAGACTCCAGAATCCTCCAGGAATCTTCCCAGAGACCTCTGGAGATGTCCCGAGAGGCCTGGAGAACTCTTCGGGTCCTCGGGGACCTGAAGGAAGATGTAAGGGAGGGAGGGAACGAATGGAATAAAGCGGGAAGGAAGGCCGGAAGGGTGGCGAAGGAAGTGAAAGATGGGGAGCTTCTCGTTCTCCAGGGGGTGGGAGACGCAGACATCCGGCGCCTCGCAAAAATCGAGGCGGCCGCTTTGTCGCGACATTTGGCCCCTAGAGGCTAGCTTCGGGCCTCATGGCCGTCAGAAAACGTCATGGGAGGAAGCACCAGCCCTGGGGACGGAACCGAAAGATCAGGGAACCCACGCGCGGAACGAAACCGAAGCGTCGGGTGTCTGTGGAGGACGAGTTCGGGAATGAGGGGGGCGGGATAGAAAAGAAAATCGGGGGGCGCAAACATGGATTAGCGATCCATGGATTTGGCACGCGGTCGCCAAATCCATGGATCGGGGGAGGTGCTCTCTCCGAAATGCGGCCGGTGCCGCCTCGTTCGGCGGCGGAGATCCGCGATTTCCCATGGACACGGGACCCGTCGCTAATCCACGCCCCCTTGATCCATGTTTGCGATCGCTTGATCTTCGATCAAACACGCGGTGGGGCCCAGAAGTGTGCATCTCGGGCGGCCTCGCACCATCCAGAGCTTGGTCCCGAGACCGCCAGGCAGCAACGCCCGCCAGCTCGTCGGCGAATTGGACCTACCTCCGACAGCCAGAAGCCTATCGGCGTCTGGGGGAGGAGGAGGATGAGGACGAGGATGAGGATGAGGAGGAGGAGCAGGAGCAGGAGGAAGAGAAATAGGAGGAGGAGGATGAGGAGGAGGAGGATGAGGAGGAGGAGGAGGAGGAGCAGGAGGAGGAACGGAGGGGAGGAGGGGGAGGAGGAGGCAGGGAGGGAGGGTGTGGTCGGGGGAGCCTCCCGAGCACATCCCACTGCCTGCCCCGAGGACCGATTCGGGGCCGAGGCCTCCTTCCCCGCACGGTGTGCCGAGCCCCCCTTCTCCCTCTGCCCTTCTCCCTCCCCCTCCTCCTCCCCCTCCCCCTCCCCTTCCCAGGAGGGCAGGAAATCCACCCCGCGATTACCAGCAGTGACAGGGCACACGAGCTGCACAAGCTGGAGGTCCACGCGCCTCCCACGCGCAGCAGCAGTCGGAGGGCCACACAGATCCCTGGGGCCGGCGCTGGACCCCCCTCCCCCCGGCGCGCGGAGCGCGCCCGGGGCGGCGCCAGACACGCCGCCAGGCGTGGTCCGGCGCCGGCAAGCGAAATCCGCGCAGAACTGCGAGCGTTTCTGCTCCATGCGTCCGTTGCTCTTCGAGAACCCCCGGGCAAGACGCAATCGGGACAGAAACAGCAGCAGACCAGGACCCACGACGCTGTCTCGTGGGCGGGGGGGCGTCGTCTGCCAGACGGCGTGGTGCGCCGCGCGCCAGGATCGGGAGGCGGGCGGCTCAGAAGGCATCGGAGGCTCGGGGAATTGGGAGGAGGAGGAGGAGGAGGAGGAGGAGGAGGAGGAGGAGGAGGAGGAGGAGGAGGAGGAGGAGGAGGAGGTGGAGGAGGGGGAGGCGGGGGATGGGGGATGGGGGATGGGGGATGAGGATGAGGACGAGGATGAGGATGAGGATGACTAAATGACTGCAAGAGTACCTTGTCACATGACTGCTTGACAGCACGGGCGCGCGCGCGCGCCCGCCTGGAACTGGACGAGCTGCGAGTGGCCGCTGCTCTATCGGGAGGGGGCTGTGCCTCGGGCAGCCTCCTCCTTTGCCTTGATTCGGGCGTGCAATGCTGCCATACGAACCTCGTAGGACAGGACAGAATCGGGATTCGATCGAGTGACGCTTGTGGAACTCGAAGAGGGCTGGGCACTGTCGAGGGCGACTCTCTGAAGGGGCGCGACAGAATCGATGCGTCTGGCCAGCCTCTTATGCGGACCGACGCCCCTCCTGAGATTTCGCAGCACTTCTTCACCCTTAGACGTAGGCTTCACGCAAGGGGAACGAAGCTTGTCTTTACGACGCTGCTGAGCCCAGGCCCCACACAAATAACAGACAAAAGCTGGAGCTGTGCAGGCAGGCCCCGCGCAGCTCCAGCTGGACACGCTCCCCTGGGAAACAGCAACCAACTGGTGGCCCAGGGGATTTTGCCTGAAGTCTCTCAAAAACTTGGGCAACCCTCTGCAGCCCAGCATGGGCCTGTCACGTCCAGGCTCCAAAACGCTGGGACAATTCCTACACTGTGTGCCGATAGAGGTTCTGCACCAGTCATGCCAGTTGTCTTTCATAGTGTGCCTCGACCGCTCAAAAACAGGGAGCCTGGAAAACCTCTCCGCAAGCTCAAAACACGGGAGAACGTGGGCACGCAACTTCACAAAGTGATTGGCATGAGCGCAAGCTTCCTCTACTCTCACAAGGAATTCAGGAGAAGCAGATGGGTGCAAGAGCGCAGCTTTTTTGGCGAACGCATCGGCGACCACGTTGGCGTCCGTGATGCGCCTATCCTCGTCCGAGAGCGCCTGGTACTGCTCGCCAGACTTGTGGGCCTTGACGTGGCGGACGCTCTGGATGTTGTCGTAGCCGCGCATCTGGTGGCCAAAGAACTGCACGCACGAGTACATTGACCTGGCCTGCAATTGTTCCTGCTTCGACTTCAGTGCCGCCTTCACCACTGCCATGGAGTCTGCATATACCGTGGGCGGTCGGTCGGCGATCTGCCCAACGAACGCCATGCTCAGGAACTCCGCCATCGCTGACGACTGGGGCATGGCTCTCGGGACCGCGCCGTACATGACTGCAACTGGTGTGTCAGCCGTAGGGTTCATCAGCACCACAGCCCACCCAGCTCTCTGAAGAGTGACCAGAGAAGGCTTGCTGAAGGATCCATCAACTGCGAATTCCAACCTGTCACCTTGTACAAGTTGCTCAGCTAATTGTTCAGGTTCAGCATCAATATCTTCACCTTCAGGAGTGACTAAATGCGCCTCAACACCTGGATCGAGCTCTGGGATGTCGCTGTCCGCGTAGATGAAGCAGCCTTGGGTGAAACATCTCTCATCTGGATGATCAAGACCTGCTTGGATAAAAATTGCTGGCACCTCGGATTCGGCTCTGGCTGCAATCACCTCTGGCAAGGAACAAACAAACAGCCTGTGGTGAACCGTATCTGCTGCTCCACACTTGCAGCGACCATCAGTTTGGTAACCTCTGAGACGTGCTCGCTCCTTGGTCCAATGACCTTCCACCGCCGACGCTCGAACAAGAAATTTCTGATGCTTATTGAGACGACGGCTCGTGGGGCGAACTGCTGCGCGAATCAAATCAAACGAAACACGAGATCCTGGAGGCGCTCCCCATTTGTCGGCCAAGGTCATCTCAAGTTGACGCTGCATGGCTTTGCCCATGAGGTCCTCGAGAATGCCTGGCGTGAGTTGCTCCAGGGGAATGTCAGCTCCCCGGTGATCTTTCCAAACTGTACTTGACTGTATTGACCAACCAACTCTGCGTACACACAGTGCTGCGCGAACCAGGGGACCTCTCGTTTGCTTCCATTCCAGTGCTGCAGCATCAAGGTGGAGTAAGGCCTTGTCCCACCATGACTTGAGCACCTGCAAGGAAACAGCTGCTGTGTCTGGCTGCGATACTGCCATCCAAACCATTCGGCTCCATTGCGACGCTGGTGCCACAGCCTGACGCAATGCGGGGTCGCCGTCTAATACCCGCTTTGCTGTGATCGAAACGCCTCCGTGGAAGGGTTTGACCTGCCTGCAGTACTCACGACGCAGCTGCTATAACTCAGGGTTGGCAAGTCCCAATATCTCCACTCCGTAAGTTAGCGCTGGCCTGGCGCCAGCGCGAAAAACTTTGCCAATCCTTTGCTCTTTAAGCTCAGGCAAGGCCCTCTTGTACCGTCTTAGCTTGAGAAGTCGTAGACGGTGCTTGGCCTTGCGCTTGGACGTCTTCGCTCGGGTTCTCGGTGCCACACGAACTCTGCCTGCTGCCTGATCCGTGCCAAGATAGGTGGTCGATGTGACAGCCTTGTCTGCCGAAGAACCGAGCTTGATAGCAACTTCCTCGGCCAGTTCTCTCGCGTTGGCGAGGACTGCGAACTTCTCATTGATAGTGGCTCCGAGTGCAGCGGCCGTCTCCAAGAAACCTTTACCAGCTTCGACCGCGAGGGAGATGACCGAGGACCTGTCTGCACTTTCGACTCCCATGCTCGAGTCGTCTATATAGCTGGCGAAGTCGACTAAGGGATGGAGCGCCACATAATAATCGTACTGCTCGACGGCGTGCACTTTGATGGCTATGTCAGCCACCCCACAGCCAGCAGGAATACCATACTCTGCATGTCCAGGTTGATTGCCGTGATGCTGCAGCAGTCGGATCAGTCTTGGCGCACGCCAGGTGTTGTAGGTGAGCTTGACTGATGCCGTGGCCGCTCCGAAACGAATGAACTTCTGCCGCAGCTGCTTCAACTCGATGTTCTCGTAATACCTCGAATAATCTGCTATGAGCGTGACAGAAAACCGATCTGAGGCTGTACTGGCTTCTGTGCGAGCTGCTAACTTCCATGCGCTGTCGATTGGACTACGACCTTTGCCAGCGCCCCAGTATTTCCTGTCCAACACCTTCATCAACTCATCATATTCGCATCTTCTCATCCTTTGCCAAACGCGGTAAGCCGACGCGTACAAGATAATGAGACGGTGGCCTCCCTGAGGCTTTGGCAACATAGGCATGATAATCCATACCAATTGCTTGGGAAGCATCCCAAGTGATTCCATGGCTTCGTACAGAACTGAGGATGAGGATGAGGATGAGGATGAGGAGGAGGAGGAGGAGGAGGAGAAGGAAGACAGCACTCGGGGATCTGCTAACCCGGGTCAATCAGACCCGGGTCAGCAAGAAATCAAACAACTGCAATGCAGGAACAAAAAACTGCAACGCAGGGCTTCGCAAACCCAGGCCAGCCAATGTGCGCAGCCGCCTCGCGGCCACGAGCGGCTCGATAACCCGGGTCAGCCAGAGGGGGTCTTCGCAGCGTCCTGCAGGATCCGGAGCCCTGGCTGACCCCCGTTTGCGGTGACCCCCGCCCGCACAGCTCCGAAGCACAGCCAATCGGGGATCTCCGGGATCCGCGGATCGGGGATCTCTGGGATCCAGCGGCTTGCCTCGGGCGCCTCGGCCGCTCCAGGGCGCTCTGGGAAGCTCCGGAAGCGCTCCAGAACGCTCGACCTGCTGGCACGTGTACCTGCGCCAGGCTTCCGTCGGTCCTGTCCCTGGTGGGGGTCCCAGGCAGGATGCTCGTCCCGAGCCGTCTTGCCCCCTGACCCTGACTACCTACCAGACCACCCAAACCCAACCCGAAGACCCGAATTTCGGGTTGGGGGGGGCATGGGCTCCACCTGTGTTTCTTCGATGTTCCCGGACCCCCCCTCCACTGGAAAGGGAGGGCAAGTTGCGGCCTTCTGATTGGGTTGGGGTGGTTTGGTAGGTGGTGAGACCCGGGCGCAGCCATCCCTGCGCCAGGCTGGCCTCCACTCCCCAGGTGGGGGGCCCCGGGCAGGGCTTTCGCCCCGAACCGTCCCGTTCCTGCCTTGGGGGCCCCGGGCAGGCGGCCCTGCCCGGCAACCGGGCACGGCGAGGCTCTCCGAGTATTTTGTTTCGAAAGGGGGGGGCACGTGCGACGACTTCTCGGGGGGGGAGGGTGGGTTCACTACCCGCACGGAGTGAACCCCACCCTCCCCCCTCAGAAACCGTGGGGGCAGGGGTCGGGTTTGCATGCGGCCCCCCCTATTTGGAGGGGGGGCGCGTGGCGAGGCCCGAACGGAAATCTGAACTTCACGCAAGCCAGGATCCCCCGGCGCGCCTTTTCGGCACGGCGCTGCTGGGCACGGCGGCGGAGGGGAAGGGAGCTTGCCAGAAGTAGCAATAGAGAGACGCTCTCGAAGATCCGGACTCGGTCCCCCTCCCCGGCCCACCCTCTCCTCCTTTCCCCCCTCTCGTGACGTCGGACGGGCCGAGCAGGGGAAGGGCGTGCCCGAAAGCCTCGAACCGATCGGACCGGCCCGGAGGTCCGGGCCTGCCGCCGAGCGCGGACCAGCGAGGGGAAAGGTCCACGGGCACGGACGGAGCTCGCCGCCGGGGCATGCTCCCCCCTCCCTTTCTCGTCCTCTGCCCCTCCTCGTTCTCCTCTGCCTCTTCTCCTCGCCCTCGCCCTCCCCAGAGTCTCTCGGGGCCGCGTGAGTGGACGGAGGTGCGTTTGGGTTCACGGCCGTGTTGCGAGGGGGGAGAAGAGGCAGGCCAGTGGGCTCCGCTCTGCGTCTGGATCCGACGCGTATCGAGCTGCAGCAGGGAGTTGAGAGAAGGGGATCATAGCTTATTCAGGAGATTGGGTCTTTGGGAGCAGCAGCAGCAGCAGCAGCAGCAGCAGCAGCAGCAGCAGCAGCAGAATCAGCCACCCCTTCCGTTCAATCCTCTCGCCCACCTTCTCCTCCTACGGCGATGGATCTGCATGCTGAGGAGGCTTTTGGAGGCTTAGGTTATGTTGCCGCATCGTAATCAAGGGCCGCATCCAAGAAATAATTTCGAGCACCCGAAAAATGTCGAAACAGTGTCGAAACAGTGTCGGACGAGTGTCTCCCAGGGCCCGACACGTGAAAACCCATGAGTTTCGGACTGTTCTTGGTGCTCGAAATGCTTTCTGGTGATCGAGGCTAAAATAGGTTGGAACTTCATACGGCTTGGGGAGGAATTCTCCTTCAAATTTCGCCAGTGCCTACTTCTCCTTCCCTCGTCTCCCTTGTCCTCGGGCACCGTCCTGGCCTCTGCCCCCCTCTCTTCTTGTCCCTTTCTGCTCCTGGAATGGGCTTGGGACTTTCACGCGCAACCGTGCAGCCGAGGATGAGGAGGAGGGAAGGAGGGATGGATGAGGAGGAGGAGGAGGAGGAGGAGGAGGAGGAGGAGGAGGAGGAGGACGAGGAGGAACCACCCCCATCTGTGAAGGATGTGGGAGAAGGGAGGCCGCAGCAGTGCACAGCAAACCTGCGGCCTGTGGGGGCGGCGCTGGCCAGCGGCGGCAGCGCGAGCGCCCGCGCGCGCGGGCCTTCGACTCGGAGGGGCACACCCGGCGACGGCCTGTGCCCGCGCGCCCACGGGCCCTCCTCCAAATGACGACGATCATGACGGCGACGCCGACGACGACGACGACGCCGACGACGGCGGCGGCGGCGGCGACGACGACGGCGACGGCGACGACGGCGACGACGCCGACGACGCCGACGACAACAACGGCGGCGGCGGCGGCGACGACGACGGCGGCGCCGCCTGCAGGGGTCGGATTGCCGCGGGGGGGGCTCGAAGGGCGAGGGTCGGGGCTTCTTGGGGCGCTTCTGGCACGCTTTGTGAGACGGAGCCACGACGAGGACAGAGTAGGTTGAGGATGAATCGAGAATCTCTGTGATCTGGTGGCCCTCGATCAGGATCCACCAAAATGGGGGTTACCCTGAGGGGGGGCATGAGTTCGTTCGGCTGGTGCACCGAACTGCCGCAAACAGATCCCCCCGCATGCCCCACCTGTCGGCAACTATCGGGAACTGCCGGCGGCTGGGGGGCATCTGTTTTGGGCGGCTCGGTGCAAACACCGATCGAACTCACATCCCTCCTGGGGCACACCCACCCGTTGCGGGGTCCTGACTGGCGGATGTCTCAGGCGCCGCGGCCTTCTCACAGAGCTCCGCGGAACGCTCTGAGAGCGGTTGGAGCGGTTTTGGGGGCCAATAGCCACCGTCACCCCCAGCTAGGACCCCCTGGATTACCAAATTGGGAGTGGGGATCCTGGGTGGGGGTGGGGGTGGGTTGTGCTGTCCTCACTTCTGGGGGCCTTCGGAGGCCTCCAGGGGTCTCCAAGAACCTCCAAATTGCCCCCGACTCGATCCCTGCCCTTCAACGCCCGACGCTCTTAGAAATGTCCAGAAGCCTTTCTCAGGTAAGCCGACCCGCGAACGAAGCCGACTCCTCATGCTGCTTTTCCTCCTCTTTCAAGCGATCCTCCTCCTCCTCCTCCTCCTCGTCCTCCTCCTCCTCCTCGTCCTCCTCCTCCTTCTCCTCCTCCTCCTCCTCCTCCTCCTCCTCCTCCTCCTCATCCTCATCCTCCTCCTCCTCCTCCTCCTCCTCCTCCTCATCATCATCATCATCATCATCATCATCATCATCATCATCATCATCATCATCATCATCATCATCATCATCATCATCATCATCATCATCATCATCATCATCATCATCATCATCATCATCATCAGCATCATCATCATCATCATCATGCTGCTGTTCCTCCTATTTCCTGCGATCCTCCTCCCCCCTCTCCTCCTCTACCATCCTGCTGCTGACCCTGCTCCATGCCAACCGCCTCTGCTGATCCTGTTGCTGCTGAGCCTCCTTCTCGGCCTCGTCCACCGTTCTCTTGCCATCGCTCGGACGTCCGTTCCCCAGGCATCTTTCGGTGTCGTGCGCGCGTTCACTTTTTGCAATCTGATCCAGGCTGCTCCTCGATGGCCCTCGCCGAGAATGGACGCCCACGTCCGAGCGCTGCCGAACACCTCCCCCTGTGCTGGCTTCTCGCAAATAGAGACCCGCAGTGATGTGGCTCCGAAAGCTCGCGCCGCATCGCCGATGCCTCGGCGTCGGCGGGGCGGAGGAGAAGGGGCTCCGGATCGCGCCGTGCCGCCCGCAAAGCTCGGGCCGCACCCGGGAAGACCGGATCCCGCGCCCCGCCCGCTCTCCACGGCCTCGTCCATGTTGCCGTGCACGTCCTCCTGCTCGCCTGCTTTCCCACACCTCCGACGTCCTGTTCGGTTCGCGGCGTGACCTCCCAGGGGGTCTGGACCACTTCCTCGAGCCCAGCGGTTCGTCCCGACGCGTGTTTGGACGCACCAAGGGCCCAGCGGAGGCACTCGGAAACCGATCGGGCGTCGCGTAATGGGGCTGCGATGAGAGGGGGGGGGGAGGCGGGGGCTGCAGCAAAAGGGCCCCTAAAGGGCCCACACATAGCCCCAAAGGAGGCCTTTCAGGCCCGAGGGGTGCACTCGTTCGCCCCCTCTCATAGATCGCCCCCCGTGTAGAACGCACTCGTCCCCCTCATGTATCGCCCCCCATGTAGCGACGCTCAACCCGAGAACGGCGCGAGCTGGTCCGGGTCATCCGCGGCCGCCTGCCGTTGCCTCCCCTCGTGCCCCCGCTCCCTACGCGGGGTGGCGCCTGGAGCTTCAGGAAGTGAGCCAACGAGCCAGCCTCGGTCCTCGCGAAGCTGAGGACCTCTCCAGGAGGACGGGGAGGGGGAGGTGGAGGAGCAGAAGAAGGAAGAGGAGGAGGAGGAGGAGCAGGAGGAGCAGGAGGAGGAGGAGGAGGAGGAGGAGGAGGAGGAGGAAGAGGAGAGGAGGAGGAGGAGGAAGGAGGCGGAAGGAGGAGGAGAAGGGGGAGGAGGAGAAAGGAGGAGAGAGAGGAGGAGGGGAGGAGGAGGAGGAGGAGGAGGAGGAGGAGGAGGAGGAGGAGGAGGAGGAGGAGGAGGAGGAGGAGGAGGAGGAGGAGGAGGGGGACTGGGGGGGGGCGAGGAGAGGGAGAGAGGAGAGGCATGCCTCGCGCTCCGTGGCAGCTGAGGGTCGTTCATCTGAAGATGGCAGACTTGCGGCCGGGGTAGCCAAGCGGCCTTTGGTGTTGAACACACATAGCTCCCATACGCCATACCACACAATCCAACAATGCTTTGCCGTCCGTGCGATTGGGTCTCGCAAGCAAAAGCAGCGGCACGCAACACTAAACGGCAAGCAACTCCAAAGTTATCCACGCACGCAAGCAGCGACACCCCGTAGCAGCGTTGGCGGGCCGCTCCCGCTGCACACGAACAAGCAACTCGAGCCCTCTGCCCCGAGACGCCCATAACTGCCCACACAACACTCCAAATAACCGCGCCGCGGTGGGAACGAGCACGAGGGCAAACACCCGCGACATAATCGTTTGGGTCGAAAGAAACAACGAAACGATTTTACAACTGCCGGCAACCCGCTCCCGTCGTCCACGGGGTTGGCCCGCTGATCCCCCTTGTGTCCCCAACAACAGAAAGACCCGCCGCGGTGGAAACAGCGGCTGGCTGCACCCTGACCTGTGCGAATGTAAACGGAACCTCTTCCACCTCCTCCTCTGACGGTACGGTCAGCCAAAACTCTTGACCGTGCGCGGCCACGGAGAGAGGAAACGTTGGAAAAGTTTGCGCCGTTCTCGGCCCCTGGGGGCTCTCGCCAGGCCCTAGACCGTCAACAAAGACGACTCCTGATGAAACGCCAGCCAGGGGATCCAGTACTGCCAATTTATCGAATGCCGCAAACTACGTGGTTGGCGACTGCGCCGCCTGAAAATGCCCTCGATGTGACACTCCGACATGCTTTTACATGTGTTCTTCCTTCTTATATATTTATCCATACAAACAGAAATTCGGCGACGGTGCCTTTGGTGAAACAATAAGCGCCCTCGATGCGCTATCGGGATTTCGTAAGGGCGCTGGCCTCATACTCGCTCTCACGCGAAATTGTGATGTTCACAATGTTGAAATAGGTGGTGGCAGCGTCAACAACTGCCCCAGAATCGGTGGCTCGTGGTGTCCCATGTGCTTTCCCACATGGTCTGCCGTATGGTTTCCCGCGCGATATCCTGAATGGTGATCATCAAAATATTACGTATGAATTTCTGTTGCGCGGTTCTATGTCTTGTCTCCTGCGCGGCCTCCCGCCTGCGCAGTACTACGCTATAGTGCTAGACGTGCTACTTAATCGTGTTACTTGGGGTCTTCTGCGAATGGGCAGACGGGGATGATCACAAGGAACAAAAGGACACGGAGAAAGAGGGCGAGCAACAGCAGGAGTACTTACCAAGACGAGGAACAGGAATTACAGGGGAAGGCGTAGGAGGGGAAAGGCCGGGGGCGACAACGACGCGGAAGGGATCAAATCCCAAAAAGAGGCCCCCGCTGCGCGAGGGCGCCGATCTAAACGACAGGAGCTAGGCGCCGATCCTTCATGGAGGTCAGCGCTGCAGCGGGAAAGCCGTTCACACAACTCAAACACTTTCCCAAACATGCGATGTCCTGGAAATCCCGATCCTTTCCCCGGCACTGCTTTTTATCCTGAATGGTTTTTCGACACTTCCGGGGCCCGGTAAGTGTCCCTTGAAGCCGAAAACTGCGAAGAACCTCCCGTCCGAATCCTTCCGCGACGCGAACACGTCTGGTTTCCGATCCAAGGAACCAGCTGCAGCAAGAGCACAGCTGCTGAGATCCAGCGCGTGGAATTCACAGACTGCGGTAAACGCGCCGCCCCCCCCCTGCTCGGACAGCTTCCGGGGAGAGGGGGAAATAGCACTCCCACAGGCTGCTCGTGTGTCTGTTGGGGGGGAGAAGAAAGGAGACAGGAAGGGGGATGAGGGAGGAGAAAGCAGGAGCCATGGAACCATGGATCATAAAGAAGCGAACCCGTGCGAGCGGACTGCCTCGCACGATGGTGCTGCCCCACCGTGCAACGGGCCGCCCTCCGCCCCCGCGCGGAGAGACCTCCGCCCTCGCGTGCAGGGGAGGCCGCTCGCTCATCGGCGAGGAGCTCACGCAACAGTCGAGGTACAGGTCAGCGCATTGTCGCCCCGTGACACGCTACTCATACGTGATGGCGGTGGTGCGCTGGGGGACGGTCGGTTCACCTCCTCATTGTGAGGTCCTTCCCGGCTATCATCCCCTGCCAAAACAAAGGACACGTGCAACTGGTCTGGGACCCCAGGGCGAGGAGGCACGAAGGCCCAATGGGACTTATGGACCGCACGGCCCCGCCACTCCACCAAGTGCACGATCCCCGCGCCTGGAAGCTCAAGGTGGCTCCACCGTCGCGGGCGTAGCTGAGCGCCACGGCCGCAGACAAGTTGCCGCGGGGAGGGACCCAAAAAGACCAGCCTGCATTGCCAATATGACGCCATGCCGCGAAGCGCACGTGGCATTGCCAATACGTCACCGCGGCATAGGCACGAGCACCAGGATACAGCACCCAGCAGAGCAGCAACTGCCCCCCCGCCGCGGGAGAGAAGGCAGGAGAAGGAGGAGGAGGAGGAAAAGGAAGGGAGGAGGGACGGACGAGAAGGAGGAGGAGGAGGGGAGGAAGAGGGGGGGCAGATGGCGAAGGGTGCCAAGACGACTCCGCTCCTCCGACCTCCTCCCTCCTCCCTCCCTCCCTCCCTCCCCCATCCAGTCTCCCTCTCGCCCCACCTGGCCTCTCTCACCGCCGCATGCTCCGTCCCGCACCCGGTCACTCCGTCCTACTCCTCCTCCTCCTCCTCCTCATCCCCCTCCTCATCCTCCTCCTCCTCGTCTTCCTCCTCCTCCTCTTCCTCTCCTCCTCCTGAACCCTCTATCCTCATCACCTTCTGCCTCCGCCACTCCATCCTCCGTCCGCCGTCCTCCTACTCCTCCTCCTCCTGAACCCTCTGTCGTTATCATCTTCTGCATCCGCCACTCCCTCCTCCGTCAAATCTCCTCCGAGGACAACGACAGCGACAACGACGACGTGGACGACGGCTGCAACGACGGCTGCGACGGCGACGGCGATGGCGGCGGAAATGGCGACGACGACGACGACGACGACGACGACGACGGCAACGTCCAGGTCGGACGAAGGGGCGTAGTCAATGGAGGGTCAACGAATCAACTCACGTAGCTAGTTCTCCCGGCACCAAATGCAAACGCCCAAATATCGACCAGAGCGCCCAGCGGTTGGGCTGGAACCAGCTGCACGCAGCCGTTTTCGCCCCCTCGTCCTTATGCAATGTGACTTCTCCCCCCCCCTGTCCTGAACATCGTCAGACCTATGCTCATACCCGGTGGGCCAGATCTCCTGGGCGCCACAAGTCTACCCCCCCACCCCGAGATGGAGATGGACGCAACGAAAGCCGCCGGAGACAGCGGCTATCCCCACCTCAAGGGGGACAGGTCGGACATCGGGGCCAACGACTTCCAAATGGTACCCACCGTCTGGACGTGGGCCGCGCCATGACGTAGGAAGGAGTTGAGCATAGCTTGGGCTTCCGCCCGCTGCCTACAAGGGAAGGAGAGAAAAAGAGAGAGAGAGAGAGAGAGAAATCTCTCGAGCATGGAAAGAGGAAGGCGCCCCAGAGCAAACTGCACACGGGAATCGGCCTTCAGCGAGCGATGGGTCGGCGTAGCGATGCCGACTCCCGTCCGCCCCGAGACGACCACGGGGAGGGGGGGCGGGCCCGGGCCGCGCCTGCCCGCAGCCGAGCTCGCGCGCCTTTGCGCGGGGGGGCGCCGCCGGTGGGCTGGAGGACCGGCCTGGGTCTCGGGGCTCGGCGCTCGAGCCCCGAGGCTCGAGGGCCGAAGGTGGTGGACTGCGACGTCGGCTCCTGACACCGAGGGGGCCGTTCCACCCTGACCGGCTGGCCGCTTCCGAAGCGTCAGATCGCTCCACGCCGACCGATTCTGGATCGCCGGCGGCGTTCAGCGTCGAACGCCGGCGGGGCCACCGCCGGTCGACACGATGCGAATCTACCGTAGAGGGTCGGGTTGCGCACAAACGGCCCCCCCCCCCAGGCAGTCTGGCGGGCCTCAACCGGCCCCCCCTGGGCAGTCTGGGGCGGTCCCCAAACCCTGGCGCAGCTTCCGGCGGCGCCCCTGGGGCGCTGCGCGTCCCAAGGCTCAGGTCGGGCGTGTCCCCCTGTAGGCGGTTTTTGGACGAGAAACAAACCATAGCCAAACATATTCCGAACCAATTTTAGATAAATCCCGACATCGTCCCCAGACTATTTTTTGACCGTTTCCGAATATTTCTCCTGAAGAGTGGCGTGCCCGACTTGAGGGTCGTCTGGGGCTGTCCCCAAGCCCTGGCGCAGCCTCCGGCGGCGCCCCCGGGGCGCTCCGCGCCCCAAGGCGGGGGTGTCGAGACCGCCCCGGGGAGGAGGAGGGGGAGGAGGAGGAGGGGGAGGAGGAGGAGGAGGAGGAGGAGGAGGAGGAGGAGGAGGAGGAGGAGGAGGGGAGGAGGAGGAGGAGGAGGAGGAGGAGGAGGAGGAGGAGGGGGAGGAGGGGGGGGAGGAGGAGGAGGAGGAGGAGGAGGAGGAGGAGGAGGAGGAGGAGGAGGAGCCAGGACTGCCAAGGGGGGGGGCTCTGCCTGTGCGCAGCACGGAGCCCTTGCCAGCTCGAGCCAGCGAGAGCCTCGAGAGTCGGCCCAGGGAATCGAGGCTCGAGGCTCGAGGAAGGGCCCGAGAGGGCGGATCGTGCTCCTCCTCCTCCTCCTCCTCCTCCTCCTCCTCCTCCGCCCCCTCCTCCTCCTCGGGTGACGGGGGATGGGACGCATAGGGGCATACCAATACTAGATGTCCTCCTTGGAGGCGCGCGTCCGACCCGAACATGTAGTATAACCATCTTGTAGTGTATCGTTTCCCGAGCGGTGTGGCCAGAAAGCGCCCGCCACGACGCAGATACTATAAGATTTCTCGGTGCGCGCGTTGCCCCTAGGGGGGCGACGCACATATAGTATAAGTATATAGGGGTGACGCCGAGGGAGGGGGGGGCGTGATCAAGGCTCCAAGAACGGTCCAGGAGCGGGGCTCGTGATCGAGGGTTGCGCCAGGATCGGTGAGGAGGCGGCTCTGGGAGGCCTTCGTGGGAAGGATCAAGGACCACACTGCGAGGGCCATGAGACAGGTTGAAGGCAGGGTTGAGCCCAGGATTCGGCCGGATTTCGCAGCCTTTGGGCTGGATCAGGACGGCTTTCGAGCATCGACGTGCCCTGCTTTCGAGCATCGACTTGCCCGGATTGCGCGGCCTTTGGGCTGGATCAAGAATGCTTTCGACCACTGGCATCGGGAATTCAACCTCGCGCCGTCGCTGCCGCCCCCGCCGTCGTCAGTCGTCGTCAGTCGTCGTCTTCAATCGTCGTTGTCGTCGTCGCCGTCGTCGTCGTCGTCGGCAGGGGCGGCAGCGACGGCAGCGACCACTGCGCCGATGCGGGAATGAAACCTCCCAGGAGAGCTGCAACCTGGGCAGCGGGGCTCGAGCCTTCGAGGCTCGTGGTGTGCGTGGATGCTTCGGACCCTCCTCGGACCTCCGGGGGAGGACCTATACCCAGGACTGCACCACTGTTGAGGTTTGGGTGTTGGGTTCGTAGGATATTGGAGGCCTGTGATCGTTTTGGGGCCGCTGGGGACCGCTAGATACCTCTAGAGACCTCCTGCCCTTCCTGCTGCTCCTGCTGAGTACAGCTGGAGGCCCGTTTCCGGTACCACGCCCGAGAAGCTACTCCTGAGTAGCTCTGATGGGCTTGCCTCCCAGTGCCTAGCCAGGTATTCCCTATCCAGGCATCGACGGCGTGCCCGCGGGAACAGTGAGAAGGGGCGGGCATTCTCAGAAGGCTCGGCAGGCCTTGGGGCCTTCTGAGGAGCTTCCTAAGCCTTCCACGGACACAAAAACGCTCACCGAGATGAAAACAACGGGCCACCCGTCGGGGAGACGTACGGCTCGCGTAAAGGGCACTCGGGTTGGCCCAGCGGGGCCGTCAGAAAACCTACGAGACCCAGCCTGAAGTTTGAGGCGAGCTCCCGCTGCAACCATCCGACGAAAACCGGACCGTCAGAACCCGGGACGGGCTCGCCACGAAACGTTGGCAAGCCCGAGCTCCGGCGAACTCGAGTCTCACGCCCCCCCACCCGAGCCGGGGAGGGCGGGCGGGGAAGCCGGGGAGCAGCCTGGAGCCCCAGACCTCCAGACCTCCAGATCCGACAGGCGGATTTCGTCCAAGCCGCGCTCCACCCGGGCCGCTCGGCCCAACCCTCTCCTGGGGGGCAGCCTTCCGTCCAGGGGCTCCCTTCTGCATGGCCCCCGGGGGCCTGACAAAAAACGCTCCCCCCCAGAGGCCGAACGCGAGGACACGAGCCCGGATCCTAGAGATCCCAGGCTCTCTGTGCTCTCCTTGCTTTGGCGGCGCGCACAAGGGGGCACCGCGAGGGGGGAGGGCTTCCGAGGAGGAGGCTCCTCCTCACGAGGCGCCGGCCTCACATCTACACACGGAAGGCCCGCGCCTTCCAAGCGGGGGTGTGCTTCGAAAAAGCCTGGCGGCCCCATAGCGGCTCGACCCCGCAGCTGCGCGCGGCCGAATCCCTGCGCCCCACTGCGCGCCCCACTGCGCGCGGCCGAAGCCGTGCAGGGCCCCCGCAGCAGCTCGACCCAATTCTGGGAGGACCAGCGTTCTGCTCTCCCGAGCTGTGCCTCGGGACTGCCCCCCCCCCCCGCCGGGGGGCCTGGGCCGGGGAGCGCCGGGCAAGAGCTCGGCCCGGAGTCCCCTCCCCCGCATTCTTCCGGACCTTCCGCGGAGGAGGAGGAGGAGGAGGAGGAGGAGGAGGAGGAGGAGGAGGAGGAGGAGGAGGTGGAGGAGGAGGAGGAGGAGAAGGAGGAGGAGGAGGAGGAGGAGGAGAGAGGAGGGAGGAGAGGAGGAAGGAGGAGGAGGAGGGGGAGGAGGAGGGGGAGGAGGAGGGGGGGAGGAGGAGGAGGAGGAGGGGGAGGAGGAGAAGGAGGAACATGAGGAGGAGGATGAGGAGGAGGAGGAAAAGAATGATGAGTAGGAAGAAGAGGAAAAGGAGGAGGAGGGAAGGATGAGGTGGAGGAGGGGGAGGAGGAGGGGAGGAGTGGGAGGAGGAGGAGGAGGAAAAGGAGGAGAAGGAGGAAGAGGAGGAGGAGGAGGAGGAGGAGGAGGAGGAGGAGGAGGAGGAGGAGGAGGAGTGGCAGGAGAGAGGGAGGACGAGGGGAAGAGCGGACCCGCCGCTCTCTTTTTTCTGGCCGTGTGGCGCGTTCACCACCCCCATGGAGATGGTCCGCGACATGGTCGATTTGCCGTTGCAGGGTGCTCGTCGCCCAGAAGGCTGTTCGAGTTCTCCCTGAGGGAAAGAATGACCCTCCGCCCCTTTTCCGATCTGATTCGTGCGGGTTCCCTTGGCTTGCGCGAGGTTCCCGAGAGCTTCGAACAACTCTTCCGCACCCTCCGCGGTGGTCGGAAGGTGTGGAAGGTGGAGGTGGAGAACCAATCTGCCCGCCAGGCCCCCAAGCAGCTCCCAAAGACGCCCACAGGAGCCCCCAGACCGTGCCCGAGACTCGAGGCCCACAACGCCTCAGCCGTGGTCTCCCCGCTTCCGCCGGGGGGTCGGCAGGCTAGCGCAAGCCTCTCGAACAGATCCGTCTGCCAGCAGCCCGGAACCGAAACGCTGCCAGTGCGCGCCGCTTCCCGCGCCTGCGCACATGCCCGCGTGCGCATGGTGCGGCCGGCAGCGCCGCCACGTGCGGGCTCGCGACGTGCTCTGCTCTGAGAGCCGTGCCGCGCGCGGGGCGGAGGCGAGGCCGACCAGAGAGGCGATCGACAAGACGGACCCGAATCGCAGACCACGTGCTCCTCCAATGTGGTCGGGCGTTACTCCTCCATGTCGGCCCCCGCGGGCAGGTCTCGAGCCTAGGGGCTGCAACAAGAACCGTGAGAGGCGAATCAGTGGCCCCAGGGAAGGAATCCGGAGCCGCGGATTGAGAAATCACACCAGATGCCTTCGGCGACACGTGAGACGGACCCTCGATTTAGGTCGGGCCTGTCCCCCTATAGGGAAATTGTGGGCGAACAGTTCCAAACACTCCAAATATAGTCCAAACATGCTAAAATAAGTGGAAATCGTCCCCAGACTATTTTTTGATTATCTTTGAATCTCCCTCCTGTAGAGAGGGACAGGCCCGACTTAACCCTAGACAAGAATGACCTTTGGTGCGCGACTTAAAGGGGAACGCGGGGTGGCTAAACCCGGGCGCGCAAGCCGCTGCTACCGCTTCGCGGTCAGCGATCGGGGAACCCATTGTGCCCGCACCAACGATCACGTAGTCGATGCTTGGGGGCCGTCGGGTCGACGACGACGGCTCCGTCCTGGCCTGATCTTCGTCCCAGTTCGACGATTACCTACCTCTCGGGGCAAGAGACGGGCGCCTCCAGAGGCCAACAACCTCCATGCTCGATCCTCGGTCATCCTCCGCCTCGCCTCCCTCCTCCCTGTTTTGGCCTTGAGTCTTGTAACACGACGCTGATGATGCCACAAAACGGATATCCGCACGTACAGCCGCAGTTTGCTTGTGAGTGTCCTCCTCGCTCCTTTTCATTATCCTCCTCACTGTTCGCTTTCCCTCTCCCCTCCTCCCCTTCTCCTCGCACAAAAGCGGTTCGGGAACCCTGCCCCGGCTTCCGGGAACTCCGGCGGCGCGCTGGGAGCCTCTCCCTTGGCCAGCGGCTGTCGGTCAACGCACAGCAGATTGGAGGACAGGTTGGTGACGACCTGTGGAAGATGGAGGAAGGAGGAGGATGGGGGACTGAGGATGAGGGAGGAGGTATAGTATACAGCCAGGGATCTCAATTATCCACGGTGGCAGCGAAAGGCACCAGCTCAAGCTCGGAGGCACCGCGCTCGATCTCTTGCGAAGTGTTCTCTCTGCACGGGCCGCGCCCCAAACGCAGGGTGATGCAGGGAGGAGGCCAGGCGCAATCCTCTAGAAATTCTTGGCCCTGGCTTTTCGAACCGCCGAAGTGAAGCCTTTTGGCGAAGTTTCGAAACTGCCGTTGAGAGTTAACACATGTGATATGAAAGACTCACAATACAATATGTAATGAGGGCAATCATTGATTTTGCAGTGGCCGGCGAAACCGCCGTCTCGAAGCCAAACAAAAATCACTGATTGCCAGTAGCTGTTTCAATGTTTTGGGGGTTCTCGCCTTTTTGAGCTTCCGACGCCCCACGACGGCCCAAGGAACCCTCAAGACTCACCCGAGACTGCTCGAGAGGTCCACCTACATCCTCATCGTCAATCGCCGCCATTGCCGCCATCATCATCCGAATCACTTTGGTTACCGAACTATGGACATCACTCGTTGTCATAGTCGTCACCAACATTGTTGCCGTCATTGGCCGCTGTTGTCGTCATCGTCGTCATCACCACCACCATCGCTATTAACGTCATCGTTGCCGCTGTTGTCGACGACATCCTGATATCGCGCACGCCCGAATCACTGACCCGCACTGAAGTACCTGCGCGCCGGTGCGGCTTTCGAGACGTGCCAGGAAGTTCCCATCGGTAGTCGCCATCGCGGCCGCATCAACTGTGCCAAACAAGCTGGCCGAGTTGAGCGTGATCGCGCGCGCACCAATGCGGCCGCAACGATGCGTTGGCAAGCTCCAAACGGGTGCGGCAATCGTGTTCGAATGTGTTTAGAAAACCAGATTTGGGGTGGGAGTGGGGCGCCAACGCGCGAACATTGGCAGTGGCAGCTCATAACTGACAGAATTGACGGCGCCACATGGATGGAACCACGTACCTTGCACAGTACGTGTTGCACCGCCTGGATTGAACCACGTAGCCTGCGCCACACGCTGTACACATCCATGGGCCAATACTTGGCTGTCTGGGGCCCACGTGTGCAGACGCATATACGTATGCGGCGTGCTTTGCCTCGACCCTTCTGCTCCTGCTGCTGCTCTCCCTCCTCGCCGTCCCAGTGCTCCTGCTCCACTCTTCCCCGTCTCCTCCTCGACCTCCGACGGCGTGGATCACCAGAGGTCTGGAGCTCTTCCAGGGCTATGGTTCGGTCGGGCATGTGCCGCTACAGGTGTTTTCTTGGGGGAAACCATGGAACATATTCAAACGCAGTGACGCATAATAAAGAAATTCGCTGTTCTTGGATACCCTCCCGTGGAGGGGCGTGCCCGACTTGAGGCTGCGCGACGGCCCCTGGAATCCGAAACTGCCAAACGCTGGCCGTCGCGTTTCTCCTCGTCGCGACGCGAGGAAGCCTGCGCAGTCCCCCCACGCAGGCGACGCGTCTGATACGAATCCTTGCCGCGAGAAGAATCTCGGGGGGCACACTGGCAAGTCCTTCTCCCATGTTATCCGAGGGTCCTGAGGGGGGTGACAAGGACGAGGAGGAGGAAGAAGAGGAGGAGGAAAAGGAGGACGAGGAGGAGGAGGAGGAGGAGGTGGAGGAGGAGGAGGGGGAGGGGGAGGAGGAATAGGAGGAGGCAAAAGAGGAGGAGGAGGAAGGAGGAGGAGGAGGAGGAGGAAGAGGAGGAGGAGGAGGAGGAGGAGGAGGGAGGAGAGGAGGGGGAGGAGGAGGAGGAGGAGGAGGAGGGAGGAGGAGGAGGGAGAGGAGGAGAGGAGGTGGAGGGGGAGGGAGGAGGAGGGAGGAGGAGGAGGAGGAGGAGGAGGAGGAGGATAAGGGAGGAGGAGAAGGGGGAAAAGGGGGGGAGGAAAAGGAGGAGAAGGGGGAGGACGAGGAGGAAAGAGAAGGAGGGGGTGGAGGAGGAGGAGGGGGGGGAAAGGGGGAAGGTGGAGGAGGGAGGAGGAGGAGGAGGAGGAGGAGGAGGACGAGGAGGAGGATGGCGAGGAAGAGGAGGAGGGAGGAGGAGGAGGGAGGAAAAAAAGGGGGAGGAGGACGAGGAGGAGAAGGGGGAGGGCGAGGAGGCAAGAGGAGGAGGAGGTGGAGGAGGAGGAGAAGGAACAGCAATAATAATAATAATAAGAAAAATAAGAGGAAGAATCGTGATACGAAAAATAAGCATAAGAAGAATGATAATACTAATACCAATACTACTACGAATAATAATATAGTAGTTCGTAATAATAATAATAATAATAATACGGATGCTACTACTACTACTACTACTACTACTACTACTACTACTACTACTACTACTACTACTACTACTACTATTACTACTACTACTACTACTACTACTACTACTACTACTACTACTACTACTACTACTACTACTACTACTACTACTGCTACTGCTACTACTACTACTACTACTACTACTACTACTACTACTACTACTACTACTAATCATAATACGAATAATGATAATAATACTAATAACCATACTAGTAATACTATTGATGATAATAATAATATTACTAATACTAATAGTGATAATAATAATATTATTAACAATAATACTCGGCCTTGCGCGTGGTCTGTGCCGTGCCCTGACTGCGCGTGCGCACGTGCAGCCAGAGCCACGCCCCGAGCTGCCATCGATCGAATGCGATGAGGTCGAGTGCAGCGCCCGCCGTGCAGCCGGTGGTGCAGAAGCGTACACAGGCAGTCGCAAATCGTATTACACCTCGGGGGCGGGGGGCGAGAAACCCCTCTGGCCTCCAGCGCCAAACCCGCGTCGCTGCGGGCGACGGGCAGGCCTCCGAGGCACTCGCCCCGCCCCGAGGAAGGAACCCACTCTCCAGAGGAGCGACGGACAAAGGGAGAACGAAGAGGCGGGAAAACGACGGACGACAGAGACGGGGGGAGGCGAGCGGAGGCGGAGGGGAGAGTGGGTTCCCGAATTCGGTGACGTCGCCTTGCCTGGCGGGAGGAGGAGGGGGGAGGGCAGCGGCACGGCGCTGCCTAGAGGGGCAGGGCCAGGCCTACTCGGTCTCAGCAAGCGGAGTCGCGGTCCAGGTCCGACCGCACGCTGACAAAGCCCAAGTTGTAATAATATCTTGATATTAGCAGTGGCCAGCGGTGCGCTCCGTCCTCGAGTGCAAGAGGCACCAGAAGAGAGAGAAAGAGAGAGAGAGAGAGAACAAAAAAAACAAAACAACTCCAGAATACGAAAGTAGATTGCACCGTCCGTCCTGCATCAGTATCTTGAAGCCTCGAGCCTGGATGCGTGCGGACGGAGCTCCCAGGGTTCAAGCCCCGTCGCTACGTGTGGGCGCCCTTCCCCTTGCTCCTGCCGTCTGTCTTGGATTCGTCGATCGGCCGCCGCTCCGTCGCCTCTGGGTGCCCCTGTGGTGCAGTGCCGAGCTCGAGCTGGGCGTCCTCCAGCTGTGCCACCTTGATCCCCGCATGCTCGGTCTCTAGCTTGCAAAACTCCCCGCCGTCGGCATGCCCTGCGCCGCGCCAGGGCTGGGAACCGTCACCTCGCCCACGAAGGAGAACTGCATCCTGGTGTAATCGTCGTTGTAACCCTTCATCCGCCTGAAGTACCTGATCACAGGGCCGAGCGCCTCCGCCGCGCTGCACCACGCGGGGTTCTCGAAGAAGAGGGCCCAGATCCCGTGCCCCCCCTTGAGCTTCTCGGAATCTACCATCAACTTGAACTCGCCGCGCACGATGTACAGATGCGTCGGCCCCTGCATGGGCTTTGCGGCAGCGATGCTCGCCGCCTCCGCGTACTGCTCCGCCTGCCGGAGAAGGGGGAGGACGAGGAGGAGGAGGAGGACGAGGAGGTTGAGGAGGAGAAAGGGAGGAGGAGGAGGAGGAGGAGGAGGAGGAGGAGGAAGAGGAGGAGGAGGAGGGGGAGGACGAGGAGGAGGAGGAGGAGGAAGAGGAGGAGGAGGGAGGAGGAGGCGGAGGAGGAGGAATATGAGGAGGAATAGGAGAATGGCGAGGAGGAGGACGAGGACGAGAAGGACGAGGAGGAGGAAGTGCCGTTTGGGATGCCTCCGTTGGTACCCGACCGAGGCCGGCGGGGGAGATGCGAGCTTTGCACGGGGGGCACCTGCTGGGCGGCCGACTTCTTTATCTCATGTGCCAGATATGCTCCTCGGTCGGAAGAGGTCGGTCGACTCAGGTCGGGCGTGTCCTCCTACGGGCGGATTTTGGACGAAGACTGAAACATGGTCCAGAAATCATAGAGAAAATAGTCAACGATAGTAGAACAATCGTTCTCATAGCTTTTTTCCTGTTTTTGAATACTTCTCCTGTAGAGGGACAGGCCCGACTTAAAGGTATAAGCATGCAGTAGGAAGGCGTTGAAAGTAGATCGGGTGTCCGCCCGCCTCCCGAAGAGGACGGAAGCGGTGGAGCCACTCGATCCTTGAGAAGCAGGAAGGCGCGCAGAGCAGATTGGAATATGGGGCTCCAACAAAAATCAGGATGGAACAAGATACAGAGACACAAGTAATCGTCGACCCCCATGAAAATACGGGTAAATATGGGACGTGGGGGGGAAACAAAAATCCAGAAAATATGGAAACGTATGGGGGATCCTGAGATGTGTGTATTTATTTGTCTCCTTGGGCCCTTCAAAAAAAGACCTACTCTCAACGACCGACGGGTAGAGCCAGGCCAGATTGGGAGGTCGCTCTGCCAACTAATGCGGGGCTGCGCAAAACTATGAGGCCGGGTTGGGCTGGAGGGGAGGCAGCAGCGGCGATGCCGCACTCGAGTTCCCATGTAGAGGTCAGAAAATCCACCCCCATAATAACCACCCCGGCACGCGAAGTCGTTTGGTAAACGCGTCCAAGGAAGAAATCGAACCGGGCAAGGCTTTTAATTAACGACCGGGGCCGTTTAGTAAACGCCAATTGTCTGGTCCGGGTGGTTTCTCCTCCCTTGCCCAGGTTGTCCTGCTCGCCTCCTTCGCTTCCTCACCTTCGCGCATTTTGACGGATGCGGCAACAAGATTGAATCTCGGACGTCGTAATGACCCTCACTTGGGGAATAACGGCGTGCTGGCACTATAATGGCAGCAAGCTCTCGACGACTGCCCGCTTGCACAGAGCTGCCGCAGCGTTCTCTTGCGTCTGCCTATTAGCTGAATCCGCTCGCTCATTCCACCGTGTTTCATCTTCCCAACTGAATCGTACCATCACTGAGCGTCTACTCGGATCATTCTACTTGCAAGCCCGCTACGGGTACCACTCGCACATGGCAGTGCAAGGGCTGTGAAACCACTCGCCACAGCTTGGCGAAGGAAGGGAATCAAGGAGGCCAAGCCCCATTCCAAGGGGCGATGGAAGAGGGAGGAAAGAACGGTCAGGAGGAAAATTCTCCCCAAGAATCGGCGCAGGACGACTTGAGACGACGACAACTCAAGATCAGTGCTCGGACCCCTCCCGGGGTCCAAACGCACTAATTTCCCAAGCTGCGTCCAACCATGGCGACGAGGGACCCCCCTCCGAAGCGAACTACCAGCAAGTTCGCGTCGTATCGACCCCAGCGTTGTTTCCTGACACCGCCGGGATCGTTCAAATTTTAACGATCGGTCGTTTTACGAACGCCGGATCGTTCAACGATGGGCCGATCCTGGGCCAAGGGCGGCGTTCAGACTTAAACGCGCGCGCTGCAACCGCCGCAAGTAGACACGACGCGAACCTGCCGTGTCTCCACTCGCCCTCATCTGAATAACAGACGGGAGGAGGACGATGGAGGGGACGACACGCGAGGTCGCAAGAGAGGAGGCGGAGGCGCCCAGGCAATCGGTTCATTCTGGCGCGTGCTTCCAGGCAGCGCTGGTTCGGCTCGCTTGGAGCTTGCCTCGCCTCCTGAGTGTTTTTGAGGCTCGGCGGCGAGCCTGGAGAGAAGTGAGAAGGGGCGGGCCTTCTCAGAAGGGTCGGAAGGCCTCGAGCCTTCTGAAAAATGTTCTGAGCCTTTCCCGAACACGCACGCACACAATCTTTCTCGGAAGGCCGGAGAGTTTCTGAGAAGGCCAGCTCCTTGTCGCTTCTTCACCCAAGGTCGTCGCCCAAAGGCGGCTTGGGACTGACTTCGCATCCGGGGCCTCTCGTTGCCAGGTGCTCGGCCCGTCGAATAGATAGGGATGCCGACGCAACTAGTGCAAGGGTACCCTGCCAGATTGCAACAACTGCGAGCTGGAGAGGAAAGGGGCAATAGAAAGACTTCAAGGCGGAACGAACGGGAGGAGGAAATCGCTGAAGCCTCAGCCCTCAGTCATGAGAAGTCTGTGAAGGCCTCCGAGAGGCCTCAACATTGCCTCCAAGAGGCCCCCGAGAGTCCTCCCGCGAGATCCGACCGAACATCCAATGGACACTATACACGAGCACGGTGGCGGGATGAAGACCATTAGATCCGCCGCCCGCTGTTGGCTTGCCATAGGGGTGCCTGGCGTGCCAAAGTTCAAGAAATTGTTGTTTCTTTTGGAGTTCCCTATGGGGCTTCGGCACAGTACGCTGGCCACCCGGAGAGGACCAGAAACAACCTCAACGTCCGGAAAACATCCTTCAAGACGGCTCAAGATGGCCTCCAAATTCGCCCAAGAAAGTCCAAGATGGCCTCCAAGACGGCCCAGTAGGGTCCAGGATACCTCCAAGTCCGCCCAAGAAGCCTCCAAGACGGGCCAAGACGGCCCAAGAGGCCCCCAAGAGGTCTCGCAGCCCAGGAGGCCTCCAAGAGGTCCTCCAGGCAGGAGGGCCCAAAGAGGCCAACATCATTTCTACAAAAAGGCCGAAACACTATATATATGTGTGTGTGTGTGCGTAGCACCCCGCAGATGCGGAGAAGAGTGAGGGGCGGTGGTGACGTCGGCAGTCTGCGAGACTCTGGGGAAGCCTGCCGCAGGCGCCAAAGTTTCACAAATTATACAACGAGCCCGCGGCAAGCGCCGAATTTTTCTGGAACCCAATGTGGATCGGTCACGGGTGGGTCGCGAGTGGGTCGCGAGTGGGTCGCGGGTGGGTCGCGGGGTGGGTCGCGGGTGGGTCGCAAGTGGGTCGCGGGTGGGTCGCGGGTGGGTCGCGGGGTGGGTCGCGGGGTGGGTCGCGGGGTGGGTCGCGGGGTGGGTCGCGGGGTGGGTCGTGGGGTGGGTCGCGGGCGGGTCGCGGGGGGGGGCGACGACAACAAACAGCAGCAACAAAAACAACAACAACGCAAAAAGCATAATCCTCACCACGGATTCTCACTTCAGCCACGCACCCATGGACAATGAATGACCGTTCGGCCCAATCACTCTGATATATATATATATATATATAGATATTACATCGTGATTTGGGCATTTGCATATTTTCGGCCTTCCGACGGCCCAAGAGGCCCCGAGATCGCCTCAAGATGGCCCGTACAACCTCCAATATGGCCCTCTGACGGCCCAAGAGTCCCCCAAGGCGGCCCCCAAGAGGGCCCCGAGAGAGCCCGAGAGGCTTCAAGACGCCCAAGATAACCTCCAAGACGGCCAAGATGGACCCAAGAGAGATGGCGGCAAGATGCTTCCAAGACGGCCCAAGATGAAGCCAAGACGGCCCAATATTGTCTGAAGATGGCCCAAGTCGGCCCGCGAGGCCCCCCAAAGGCCTCCAGGACGGCCCAAGATACCTCCAAGAGGTCCTGCAGGAGGACCCGAAGGAGCAACAAAACATACCTTTGCCCTTGGGTTTTGAAAGATATTTGCATTTGCTCTTTTTTTCCTGGCCTTCCGACAGCCCAAGACGGCCCAAGATATTCCCAAGATCGTCCCAAGATCGCCGAAAAGGCTTCAGAGATGACCCCATGCGGGCCCAAGAGACCCCAAAGACGGCCCACAGACGGCTTGAGGAGGCCTCCTTCTCCTCCTCCTCCTCCTCCTCCTCCTCCTCCTCCACCTCCTCCCCCTCCTAATCATCCTCCTCCTCCCTCTCAGCATTCTCCGCCTCATGCTCCTCCCAGTGTTCTCCAACAGGTTTCCACAGCGGATCGTGGAACATCTGGTCCGACAACTTTATCCAAGCTCTGGACTCAAACGTTTGGCCACAGAGACGCTCTTCAAAAAAGCAGGGACCAGCGGTGATTCGCCGTAGGCGTCTTCGATCGTGCATACACTGTTGTTGAACGTCTATCGCTCGCGAGCCTACCCCAAAGAACGTCCACCATGCTGTTCCGTTGCGAGTCTCATGGTCACGCTCCTGCCCCCGAGAGAAGGGGGGGTGGGGCCGAGCAGCCCGGCTGCAGAGCGGACGGAACGACAGAGGGTGGACGGCTGGGATGTGGAATCGCGAGAAGGGTGTTTTGGCGGCGCGCACAAGATCAGACCCAATCGGCCGCGAATCGGGAAATCGGGTAGAATCCGACCGTGCGGCGGATCGGGCTGCATCGGCACGGAGTCGAAACCGAATCGGCGCGGCCGCAACAAAATGCAGAACCGCGCTGTGCGAACATCGAGCCGCATCGGATTGTCGGAAGAGTCGGAAGATTGGTATCGGATCGGATCGAGCTGGCCAGAATGAATACCGCATGGAGTCGGCCAAAATGTACCCGCTTCGTCGGCCGCCGCGGCCCAAGCCCGAGAGGCGCTGGGGACATTTCTTCCAGCCATCCTGCTGTGCCGGGCTCATCTTCTGAACCCGCAGCGCCCAGCGTGTGACTGCCTTCTCCCGCATCCCCCATTTCTCTCCCTCTCCTCTTTGCCTCTGCCCGCCTCTGTCCTCATCGTCACTTCACCCATTCCGGCACACCACTCACACGGTTCGTGGGCATACAGGGAGCTCCACCGAATGCCTCAGAAGCATGGAATTGCAGAGCGTCCCCCGTCCGTGTCGGCACACCCCTCACACGGTTCGTGGCTCCACAGGGGCCTCCATTGAAAACCCCAGTGGCACGTTGTTGCGCAGCGTCCCCCCGCAAATCTCGGCATATCCATCGCACGCTCCGTGATGTTGCATAACGCCACCCCGCCCATTTCGGCACACTCCTCTCTCGCCTCATGGTCCCGCGGTACGCACCACCGAAGGCCTCAGCAGCGCGGTGCTGCATGGCGACACCCCGCCCATGGTCCGGCCCACCCTCCACACGGGGAGTGGCCCCCACGGGGGCGTCACCACAAGCCTCAGTCCATGTCGGCACACGTCCATGTCGGCCCCCCCCCACACGCTTCGTGGCCCCAGAGGGGGCTCCACCGAAGTCGTCAAAGGTATGGTGCTGCGGAGCGGACCCCGCCCATTTCGGAACTCCCCTCGCACGTGGCGTGGTCCCCAAGGAGAGCTCCGACGAAGGCCCCAGTGGCATGCTGGTGCATAGCGTGCCCCCCCACCGCCGATTTCGGCACACACTCCTCACAGGTGGCGTGTGCAGCGCAGGAAGCTCCACCGAACGCCCAGCGACCTAGTGTTGCGTAGCGTCTCCCCGCAGATGTTTCGGCACACCCCTCGCACATCTCGTGACCCCGCGAGGAGCTCCACCGAAGGCCTTCGTTGCAAGGTATGGCATGCGGTCCCTCTCCCAATCTCGACACACCATTCACACGCTTCATGGCCCCGCAGGCAACTCAACCGAAGGCCTCAGCGAAAGGGTATCGCGTACGATCCTCCCGCCCTGGTCGGGACACCCCTCACACGCGTCGTGGCCGCACAAGGAGCCACACTGAAGGCCCCAGCGGAAGGGTTTCGCATTGCATATTTCGGCACGCACCCCACACGTGTCGCGGCCCCACAAGGAGCTGATCCCCGTTTGCGGTGTTTTGCTTATGAGGAGAGGGCGACCCTTCTCGCCGTTGGCGCGCTCGCCTGCGGTCGCGACAGAAACTCATGAGGAGAGGGTCACATCCTGCGCTGCTCGCAGCTGCTTTGGTTCGGGTCCTTCGCCAAACCAATCCGATTCGCCGACTTCCCAAAATGAAGCGCCGTCAGATTCCTTGACCACTTGGACGCATTATCGCATCGAATCGGTCGGATCGAAATGGATCCTGCGGGTGCGTCCTTCCAAGAAGGTGCAGTAGAGGGGCCTCTGAGAAGCCATAAGGGTCTCGCAGACGCCTCCGCCAGCCTCTCGGAAGCCCTCTCAGAAGCCTCGGGCCCCTGGAGGGCCCCGCGGCAACAACCGAACAGCCTCCGAAGCTTCTTGTCCCGCCTCGTCCGGGTTCGGCGAGGCCTCGGGCGTCACCATCACAAGCCGCTCACGCCTCTCGTCTGCCGTGCCCTGGCTTCTGGGGAGCGTGCCTGTCCCGTCGCGCCACAGTCGGCGCCGAAGCTGCGTCGATCCCACGTCGCCGCATCGACTCCGTGTGGAATCCGCGTCGAAGCCCTGCCAGGTCAGCGCTGGATCCGAATCGGGACCGCCTCGAACATAACAAACACAACACCGCAACCTACAGGACAGAGCAGGCCCCCCCGAACATGCAACATAAGCAGACGAGAAGGAGGAGGAGGAAGACGAGGACGAGAAACAACTCGTCATCGAAGGGCAACGGCAGATCCACCACACTGTCTGCGCGGATGTGGGCGTGTCGGAATTGTGCCGCCTGGCAAGGTCTGTGTAATTATTCCAATGGTTTTTCACCTCCTCCCAAACTTCCTGGAGCGTGGCACGATTGACAGGGGGGGGGATGGCGACCCCAAACCCCGACTTCGTATGATTTTCGACGAAAGGACGAAACGTGAGGGGCTGAACTCGGGGATATACGAGTGTCCGGTGTCTATCCTCGATAAAGGGTATGTCCAAACACTCCCAGGGGGTGTACCACCGAATTTCCCTTTCATCCTGAACGGTCAGTCTTCCTAAAGGTGATGCGAGGAAAGTGGCCGAGACATCGCCCAAGACGGAAATATAATCGAGACAACCTTGAACCGATATAAATCGGAAATCTCTGAGAATCGGCGGGTGCTCAAGATGTATCGGGCGCCGCGGCCTTTTCAAAGCGTTCTGGAACATTCTGAAAGCGTTTCGGAGCGCTCTGGAACGGATTTGTCTCGATTCTAGGCCCGTTCGAACGCCCACTCCGCAAAAGGTCAGTCGGCGCGATCGTTTCGAGACCTGTGCCCCCGGACCTCTCGACCCAGGCCAGGCCAACGGGTGTCACCAATAGGGGTTCACCTCCTTCAGGAAACCACCCTTCCTGGACCCCCAAAACATCCTCGATCCTCATCCATCACTCCTCCTCGACATCCGATCTCCAAGAGGAGGTAAGGACCCTCCTAATGGTGACCCCCTTGACACTGCCCGATCGACCGGTTCCCCTGGGACAAGCTGCTCCTCCCGAACTGTTCTGTTGATAACCCCCATTGCGCAAGGCCAGCCAACCGGAAGCCAGATCGATCGCCTCGATCTTCTCGAGCCAGATGCGATGTAACCCCCATGCGCAGGGCCGCCCATGAGGACCGCCATATCTCTGGGCCGACGCATCGCCTGCTAGCCGACTGCGGCTACGCGCAGGAGTTACGGAAGCAACAGTGACATTTGTCGTACGGCCTTCGTAGACATAGAAGCAGAAGCAGAAACCGCATAAGCGTGCACTTTCAGAGGTCCGCGCGCGGATTTCTTGAATCGGCGCTGGACTCCAAGATTGCACGAGGTGGCCTTCTATGCATTATAGAAAGAATTAGTTATCTAAGAATTGGCATCGCCAAGCCCCCAGGCCAATCCCAACCAACCCTTATGAGCAACGCAATGCCAACTCCTGCGACGACGGACCTGGCCAACCTTCCTGGCCAACCTCTGGAGATCGGGCCAACCCTCCCGGCCAACCCCCTCTGGCCAACCCTGGTTAGACAATTTCTTTCCATAAGATATAGTAACATGGCCCACAAGAGGATCTCATGACGGTCCGATTGTTATGGCCCCACGACGGCCCAATCGTACCCCACGACTGCCCAAGAGGTTTCCAAGAAACTCCGTAAGTGCTCTCACTGGATCCCCAGGAGCTGCTCAAGAGGCAAACGTCAGAATAACCAAACGCTGGTCCGATCAATACGCTGAACGTGCTCGCCTTGCCAAGCCACGAGGCCCTCACCCCTACGGGGCCCGAAAGAGCCCAGACAGAGTGGCAAGGGCTGCGAGATGGCGTAGTTAGGAGGGGCCCAGGACGGCCCGAGAGAGGACCCCGAGACGCACCCTGTAGCGCCAGGTGGCCCGAGGCAGCCCCAGGATGCCGCACGAGGGCCGCAAGGGAGTCCGAAGACGGCCTCGAGGGGCCGACGATGGTCCCAAGGTTCCCATCTTCAAGAGGGCCCCAGGAGGGCTTCAGGAACTTTGTGGGCCCTGGAAACGGCAGGGCCGTTTTTTCCCGTTTCCAAAAAAATGTCCCTTGAAAATGGAAACGGCAAAAAAACGGCGACCGGAAACGGCGAAAAAAACGGCTCCAGGATTGGAACCGGAGCCGGAACCGGTCAAAAAACGGCGACGGAACCGGTAAAAAAACGGCGTCGGAACCGGCAAAAAAACTGCAGAACGGAACCAATAAAAAAACGGCCCTGTCGTTTCCAGGGCCCACTAAGTTCAGGAGGCCCCCCAGAAGCCCAGGAGGGCCCCCCCAAGAGCCCCAAAATGGCCCCAGTGTAACCCGTCCAGCAACAGCTCCAAGCAAGTCTGAAAACCTGCCGGCCCAATCGTGTTTTTCCACACCTTCGCCCGGCCCCCGGTCACACAGGCCTCCCTGGCATGAGCGGACAAGCGGACAAGCGGCCTGCAGTCCAACTGCCGCGGGGGCACTGCAGTGGAGGCCGGGGCGCCGTTGGTGGTGAAACACTGTGACAACAACAACAAAACTTGATACGCATTAACCATCACGGGCGTCTCCGACGGCGGAGGGAGATGTCTGCTTGACACCTCCCCTCGCCCGCTGGGAGAAAGGCAGCCGACGGCAGCTCGCCGCAGGCGTCTGCGACGGCGGTGAGACCGAGAAGCGCGACGCCTGTATGCCATGTAGCGGCGGCGTTTGCACAAGGGGCCGGCGCGAGGTGTGGGCGCGCCCTGATCCAGGAGGCGGGGAACTGATTGCAAGCTCTCCTGGCTTGCATCGGCGGCGAGCGAGGGAGGGGGGAAACGAGAAAGAGAAGGCCTTCTCAGAAGACTCGGAGATCCCCCGGCCTCCTGAGAGGTCTGATCAGGCTTCCCCGAAGTTCTGAGAAGTCCCACCGCCTTCTGAGAAGGCCTTCTCCTTCTCACTTCCTCCCTCGCTTGCCGCCAAAAGAGGACTTTTCAGAAGCCTCTGGGTGAGGGGCAGCTACTGGGAGGTCTTCGCACGAACGATTCAGGGCAATCAGCCCCGAGTGGGAGGCTGCCGAACCAGAACAGGACAAGGATCGAGCTGGACTGGAGGGAGATTCAGCGGGACGCTACGTGATGATTCCGGACTCGGCCGCTGTCCCACTGTGGAACTGCCAGCGCCGATGCTGACCTGATACTCCCGTCCGTTGCATCCCAGCCCGGTCCCCTCAACGGAAGCTTCTGCCCTCTAAGAGGCCCACGACCTTTTTGTTCACAACTTTTGTCCTAGAGGCCCACGGCCTTCTTAGAAGGCCCCCCCCCTCGCGCCACCGCCCCGTGCGCGGCGCAAAGAACCTCCCGAGGAAGGGCGGGCCCTGCCCCCGCACACTGCGAAGAGACCAGCCCTCGAGGCGCCGCGCAGGCAGAACGATGCCAGAGCATCGTCGCCGCCGATCCTCGCCAGTCGTCGCCGTGCTCGACGGGATGTCTTGGGAGGTCTTCGGCGCTCGCCCGAGGCCTCGGAAGACTCGCGGAGCCTCGAGCGCTCGATCCTGCGAGGCCACTGCTCGGATCCTCTCCCTCCGCGTGCCCAAACCTTCAACGTTTTGAAGAATGAGGCTGCCCTGTTCCGCGTACCCATACCCCTGGAGCAATTTTCGGGTCCTGGGGCCGTTGACAAAATGACTCAGGATGATAAGCTCCAGGAATAGGGTCGCGCGCGGCTTCTGGGGACCCCATGTTGAAATAGTCAAGACAGAGGATCTCCGGGTGCAGATAATGCCGCTACTGGACTGCACTTTGAATAAATTCGTTTACGTGTCCGCATTAGTCACCTTTCGCATTCAGCAGTGACGGGGGACTTTTGAAACATCTCAGCAACGTCGCCCCGAAAGGGCCACGAAGGAGCCAACCCGCCTCCGTGACGGAGGCCAATGAAAAATGAGGCAGAATGAGCTCGGGTGAGGTACCCCTGCGAGCAGCCTGGCCCCCCGCGGCGCAGCCAGCCAGAGGGCCCCCAAAACAACAACGGGGGCCATGGCCTTTTGTGCCGCGCTGCCGTTGCCGATCCACGGCAGCCTCGCGGCTCGGCGGGGGGGTCGTGGGGGACGGCACTCGGCGGCTTCGCAGCGCATCACATATGGCTGAAACTGAAGCCAAGAAAGCAACGCACAGTCCATCGTCGAGCGGTGATGCAGCCTCCCCGGAGCACAGGCCCCCCACGTAGCAACAGCCAGACGATTGGGGGTTGTACTCGTCTAGCCTTCCTCACCTCCTAACGCGTTTCGGCATTGCCACCGCCGCCGCCACCCCCTCGTTGGGGCCACCGTGATGGCATGGTGGCGACAGCACCGGTGGAAAAGGAGGAGAAGGACGAAGCGGAGGAGAAAGAGTCAAAGGAAGGAATCCACTACATTCAAGCGCGCAACGGTGCGGATGGCTCCAGGTCCGGAGCGCCACGCTGGCCGTGCAGAATCCCACTGGCTTGCTGGTCCGCCGACTGTGGCCCATTGAGGCCTGCTCTTCACCAGCGGACAGCGCCAGCGGCTCCATCCGCCTGGGGCCTGGAAGTTGGCCTGGGCGCGGTCTTGATGAGTCTCTTGAGGTCGTCCACCGCGCTGAGCACATTGGACATGTCGTAGCAAGAGGCAGCGCCCTTGAAACGCATGCACGCGCGGACGAAGACGTCGATGGCAACGGTACCGTCTGAGGTGTCCTGGCACATCAGGGTTAGGAAATCTCTGACTTCGTTTGGGCGCCACTCCATGACTTCCAAATAGTTCACGAGCCGTTCATTCTTCATGGCAGCATTCCACTCTGATACTGTCAGCTTCCCGTCTGCGTCGAGGTCCGCCTCGGCGCACAGCTCCGTGAGGTCACTCCTCATCTGCCTTTGGCCGTCGGCGAACTCCTGCAATCTCTCCTCCCTGTTTCCTACCAGGCTCTTCATGGCAGTGTCGACGAAGACGCCAAGGATTATCCGCTGGCCCCCTCTTATGAATGCCTTTGCCCCCAACTCCTGAGATGCGGTTCCTGTTATTACTCAGGCGGCTCCGACTCAAAGAAACACGCCTGCTTCCTCCTCCTCCTCCTCCTCGTATTCCTGGACCCACTCAGGCTCTCTCATACTCAGAATGATCCAGAATCAGACTCACTCAAACTTAGACTCACTCACGCGAAGATTCACTCGCCCTCAGCCTCACTGACACTCACACTCAGACTCACTTACACTCATCATCGCTCACACTCATGCTCACTCACACTCTTCACTCACACTCATACTCACTTGCGCTACTCACACTTAGACTCACTTACACTACTCCTACGCTGTGGTTCTCAAAATCACACTCGTACTTTCTCGCTTTCAGACGCACACGTACTCAGACCCACTCGTACAAGTTTCCGAGCAAATTGTGGGCATGTCCAAGCGAGGCACCGGGTTCAGCACTCCATAGCACTTCCAAGGGGGAGCCGCCAGGGTGTTTCACGGGCCCGTTCGCGCCCATATCGTGGGGATGCATCAGGCAGCTTGTCTGTTTGGTGGCTTGGACTTCGGTGCCTTCAGAGCGGATGATGGGGATGTCTCGAGCGAGGCGCTGGTTTCACGGGTTGGTTCACGGGCCCGTTCGGGACCAAATTGTGGGAACATCTCAGATGGTTTGCCTGTTTGGTGGCTTGGGCTTCGGTGCTTTCAGGGCAGACCGGGACGATGTCTCCAACGCGGAACTGATTTCAGCACTCCCGAGGGGGAGGAGAGAGAGGAGGAGGAGGAGGAGGAGGAGGAGGAGGAGGAGAGGAGGAGGAGGAGGAGGAGAGGAGAGGAGGAGGAGAGGAGGAGGAGGTGGGGAGGAGGAGGAGGAGGAGGAGGAGGAGGAGGAGGAGGAGGGGAGGAGGAGGAGGAGGAGGAGGAGGAGGAGGAGGAGGAGAAGGAGGATGAGGAGAAGGAGGAGGAGCCGCCAGGAGGGGGAGGAGGAGGGGGAGGAGGGAGGAGGAGGGAGCAGGGAAGAGGAGGAAGTAGGGGGAGGGGTGGAAAAGGACGGAGGAGGAGGACAAAGGAAGAGGTTGTTGGGCATTCAGACACGGACGCTCATTGATAGAGATCCGCAGCCAGGCTATCAGTGAAACGAGAAACACCTACAGGAATCTCTACGTCGAGTGGTCTAGGGATCTCGTTAGGCTAAGCCCCTTCTTCCCCGTCGGGGAGGGCATCCCTCCTCTCCCTACCTCACCCTCGTGGGTCTGAAGCCCTCACCCCGCGACGTGTAGGGTATTTTGTCTGTTGCGCCAGGTGGCTCAAAGAGGGCTCCAGAGAGCCTAAGATGGCCTCCAAGATCGCCCAGGATATCCCAAGATGGTTCAGCATAGCATTCAACATGCCCCCGAGAGCCCTGCAGATCACCCCAGGGCGGCCCCAAGTGCCCTCCGAGCCTCCCAAGGAGGCCCCCAAGCGGCCAATCTCACGTGAACGTTTTCTTATACGGCGTTTGGACATTGGGCGGAAAGGGGGGGAGAGAGGGGGGGTCTGGCTCTGGACATCTGGTGAATGCGATTGTGTGCAAGAGTGCGTCCTATGGGAGAGACTCCACCTGCTTGAAACAGGCGCCAAAAACAGTCAAGCTATACTCCGCTTGGCGGGGGTGCGAGGGCCCGCGCCGATCGGCAAAACAATGAATCAGAAAACGAATGTCATTCAACAACACGATGCTTTTACATGCTTCTGTTGCCGTCTCGCCAATTCGCTTCCGATGGGCCCCTTGAGGCCTCAACACGGCCTGAAGATGGCCCAAAAAGAGCCCCAAATGGAGGCGCACGAGGGCCCGAGACGGCCTCAAGTGCGTCTCAAAAGAGAGGCCCAAGAGGGCCTCCAGAGACGACTTATCCTGACCTGACGGGGGGACTGAAATCGGCAACGCCCCCTCTTTTGATCGATGGCCCCCAAGATGGCCCCAGGAGGGTCACCAAGGCCTCCAACAGAGTGCAAACGAGGGCCCTAAGAGGGCCCAAGAGGCCTTCAAGATGGTCGTCGTCGCCGTCGTGTCATCGTCGTGGTCGTCGTGGTCGTCGTCGTAGTCGTCGCCATTGTCGTCGTCGTCAGCCTCGCCATCGTCGCCGTGGTCGCCGTCGTAGTCGTGATCGCCGTGCTCGTCGTCACAGTCTTCGTCGTCGTCGTCGCAATAATCGTGGTCGTCGTCGTCGCGGCCGTCGCCGTCGTCGTCGTCGTTCTTCGTCTTCGTCGTCGTCGCCGTCCTTCTCGTCGTCGCCGTCATCGTAATGCTCATCGCAGTCGTCGCTGTCGCCGTCGCCGTCGTCGTCATCTTGTCGTCGTCGTAGTCGTCGTCGTGGTCGACATCGTCGTCGTCGCCGTCGTCGTCGTCGTCGACGACGTCGTTATCGTCGCCGCCGTCGTCGCCGTTGTAGTCGTCGTCGTCGTCGTCGTCGTCACCGTCGCCGTCGTCGTCGTCGTCGTCGTCGTCGTCGTGGTCGCTGTCGTCGTCGTCGCCGTCGTGGTCGTCGTCGCAATCGTCGTCGTCGCCGTCGTCATCGTCGTCGTTCTTGTCGTCGTCGTCGTCGTCGTGCTCGTCGTCGTCGTCGTGCTCGTCGTCGTCATCTTGTCGTCGCTGTCGCCGTCGCCGTTGTCATCGTTGACTTCGTCGTCGCAATCGTCGTCGTCGTCGCCGTCGTCGTCGCCATCGTCGTCGTCGTCGTCGTCGTCGTCGTCGTCGTCGTCGTCTTCGTGTTCATCGTCGTCGTCGTCATCGTCGTGAGCGTCGTGCTCATCGTCGTCGTTGTTGCCGTCGTAGTCGCAGTCGTCGCCGTCGTCGTCGCCGTCGTCGTCGTCGCCGTCGTCGACGTCGTCGCCGTCGTCGTCGCCGTCGTCGTCGTCGTGCTCCTCGGCGTCATCGTCGTCGTCGTCGTCGTCGTCGTCGCTGTCGTCGTCTTCATCGTCATCGTCGTCGTCGTCGTCGTCACCATCGCCAACGCCGCCGCCGCCGCCAGCTGGCGCCTGCGCCGTCGCCGGCCCGGAGGAAGATGGTGGGGGGGTCCGAACCCCCCGCCTCCCCTTGAATCGTCGTCCTCGTCAACGCTCCGCGCCGCCGCCGCTAGCCGCCCCCGGCGCCGGCCCGGGAGCGGGACAGGGGCCGCAGCAGGCGACTGCAGCGGTCCGGGGGAGGGGGGCCAGGGGGGTTTCGAATCCCCCCCATGAACCAAGGAAAGAGGGAGGGGGGCCCGGTTCTGGAAACTCTCCGCCACCCCCCCCCAAGCGCCCACAGAGCGCGTTGTTTCATATATATATATATATATATATATATAGTTTCATACTCACCTCCTCAAGGAAGTAGGGCTCAGAGGCAAAAGTTTGAGAGTAGCGGTTGCAAGTGGTTTGGCCACTTCGCTCGGGACACCCTCAGAATCTTGAAAAGCGATCGCGCCCTCCGGTCAGATCGCGGCGTCGAAGCCCAAACGCACAACAGATGCTGATCGGCCTCCGCTCTTTCGTCTTCGCCCTGGCCGAGGACCCCCGTCTCGCCCCCTCTTGCGCCTCCTCCTCGTCCTCCTTGTCTTCCTCGTCCTCCGTCTCCTCCTCCTTTCTGCCCTCATTGTTAAATTTCTCCTTTTCCTATTCGTTCTGTTCCTCCTCCTCCTCATCCTCCTCCTCCACCTCCTCCTTCTCCCCCCTCCTCATCTCCATCCCTCCTGTTGTCCTTATGCACCTCGCCTTCCTCGTGGCAGGGAGACGCATGCCGGCGCCCTCGCCGCCGAGCCCGGCTGAGACCTCCTCGCAATTCACCCACAGACGAAGCTCCCGCCTGAGACTCCCTTCGTATTCAATCCAGAGGAGCCGAACAGTGACAACTATTACAGGATCCCGATGGCCACCTCGGATTATCAACATGAAGTGCTGACCTCGTAGGGAGGGGGCTCCCCCCTGAGACGTCCTCCATATGCAATCCAGAGGAACGGACAAGTAACGACAAATACAAAATTCCGATGACCCGCTCGGATTACCAACGTGAAATGCGCACCCCATAGGGAGAGGTTCCCGCTGGAGACTTCCTCGCAACTCACTCAGGCACGAACCTCCCTCTTGAGACTTCCTCCATATTCAATCCAGAGAAGCCGGGAACCGCCGACTGCTACAGGGTTCCGAAGACACGCTTGGATTACCAACGTGAAATGCGGACCCTGTAAGGAGGGGGCTCCCGCCTGAGCCTTGATCGGAATTCGCTCACAGACGAAGCTCCCGCTCGAGCCTTCGTCCATACTGAAACCAGAAAAATCTAAAAGTGACGACGGGTACAAGGTTCCGATGACCTGCTCGGGTTGCCAACATGAAATGCGGAGCCCGCAGGGAAGCGGCTCCCGCCCGAGATGTTCTCAAGAGTCAGTCACAGACGAAGCTCCCGCCTGAGATTTCCTCCGTTTCCAATGCAGAAAACCCCCCAAAATGGCGACGGTTACAGGATTCCGATGACCCGCTCGGATTACCAACATGAAGCGCGGGCCCCATACAGGGGGTCCCGCTGGAGACCTCCTCACAATTCACTCACAGACGAAGCTGCCGCTCGAGACTTTCTCCATACCCAGGCCATATAAACTTAGTAGTGACGAGTGTAACAAGGTTCAAGTTTGGATGACCTGGCCTGGCTAACAACATAAAACGTGGGCCCCATAAGGAGGGGGCTCCCACCTGAGACTTCCTCACAATTCACTCACAAACGAAGCTCCCGCTCGAGACTTCCTCCATATGCGCGCCAGAAAAGCGCAACCGTGAAAACAATTACAAGGTTCCGATGGCCGCTGATGGCCCGCTCGGATTACCAACGTGAAGTGCGGGCCCAATAGGGAGGGGGCTCCCGGTTGAGATTTCCTCGCATTTCACTCACAGACAAGGCCCCTCTTGTTCGATGATCATGACGAAATAATGATTATGATGACGATGGTGGTGTGCGCGGGTGATGGTGACGATGATCATGTTGAGGCCCGATGACCATGATGGATCATGCCAGGATGACGCGTGACTCATGGAAGAACGTGAGTGAGCGGGAGGAAGAGAGAGTGGATGATGATGAGTGAGGATGTAGTGGGATGACAAATGATGAAGCTGATTGTGATGATGTGACGAGAATGACGGCGATGATGACGATGATGATGGTGTGTGTGCGCGTGCGGAGGCGAGGGGGTGAGGAGGACAGCGCGGGGTGTCCAAAGAAAACAATATACCCACTTAGGATGTGGGGAACAACCGTTTCGCGTGAGACATCCCCCCGAAGTTGTCCACACAGTTTTCATAACGACAGTTTCGCTCCAGAAATCCTCAGAGCATTGGCTTCGGAGCTCCATCATGTAAACTGCAAACGCAAGATAGAACACCCTCCTGCCACACACACACACGCACACACAGACACACTCACACACACACACATTCACACATACACACACACGTTCGCACACACACACACACACCACACACACCACGCACACCACACACCAGACACCACACACACCATACACACCGCACACCACACACACACCACGCATACCACACACACAACGCAAACGTGTGGCAAGCCCACAAGCGGTCGACTGCGATCCCGCTGCTGTGCCACCCCCCGACGGCCCTCTGATCCTCAGAATCCTCTTCTTCTCCATCTCATTCCTCCTCTTCCTCGGATCCGACATCAAGTTCCCCCTCGTGCACGTTTTCTACGATGCTTCGTGCTGTAGCTGCATCCTTGAAGCCTGGGCACGCAAAGGCCACTTGTTTGTGTGTATATATATAATTAAATACATATGTACACAGATGTGTGTATGTATGTATACAATTACATATAACTTTGCATACATGTGTCCATGCCTGGTACATTACTTGTGACTAGGATCGAAACGCGCGGAGGGACCGTAAGCCGTGGGCTTGACGGGGGCGTAAATTCTAATTTCGGGGTGACAGGAAAATGTCGGTGAGGTTGAATATATGATGCCGCCTACGTGGTGCAAACAAGTTGTGTCAAATTGTGAATTGTCACATCCACTGCTCGCGCAATCAGCCCACCCTCCCACCCGCAATTTGTTTGGCAAATCAATGCGGCCACGATTGCGGTTGCCGACCGGCACCTACTGGCGCAACTGTGCGGATGCGCAGGCGCGAGACAGCCAACACGCAAGGCGACCTGCTAGTTTTGCACAAAGGATGCGGCAAACATGGCGCTTGCAGATGGAAACTGTTCGGCGCGAGTCAAAAGCCCAGTAGGCGCGCTGGGACGTCGTCAAGGGCGGCAACGATGGTGATAGTAGCGATGGTGGTGGGGATGATGACGATGACGACGGCGCAACGTCAAAAGCAAAACGACAATCTTCCTCGTGGAAAACATGTTGGGTTCCAACTGTTGTTGAACCGCTCTATCGCGAAGCAGGAGAGCCCAGAATCGAATCGATAAGTCGGATCGGCGATCGAAACGAATCGCATCGGCGGAAATCGGCAGCCAAGTCGGGAGAAATCGAATCGGCGGAAATCGGCAGGCGAGTAGGCCTCCATTGAGGAATCGGCACCCAAATCGGAATCCCAAATCGAATCGGATCGGAATCGGAAGCCACCACAAGCCCAGCGGCGAGAACAGGTGACAAACAGACGCGGATAGGCCAGAAGAGGAGAAGGCGGAGGAAGAGGGGGGGGACGAGGAACGAGGAAGGCAAACAAAAAACGCGCCTGGCGAGCGCGCCCAGCACGGCACAAGAAGATCGCACCGCACGGTCCGACACCGCACCGTTCTGGGACCTGTGGAGGAGCCCCCCATATCGCCAATGACGTCCTCGAATTTGTTGTTCTGTTTCTAGCCTTCGTTAGCAACTGGCTAGGATTCTCTGGGTCTCCTTGGACTCAACTGCTGGCACTCTGCCCTGCTGCAATCGATTTGAGAGCGCTGACCATGCACCGTAGGCTTGCCCCCACACCTATTAAATTCCTCGCACCTTCCTGTGCATAGGAGCAGCCCAAATCCCAGTGTTGAAAAGTGCGCGCGGGCAGAATCTCTGCACGGTGTTTGATGACAAAACCTGCGGTTCGTCCTGTGCTCGTACGCTTCCTGAACTGCTGTGTGTTCATCTCGTTTCGACTTGCACGTGCGTGTGGACTCTGTGGTAGTTTGTGTCAGGGATTCTTGAAAACGGATCTTTTGAAATAAACGCGCGCGCGAATCGTATGACTTGACAGGGGTGAAAGGCGAGGGGAGGCGGAGCCGGCCTGGCTGGGATATCCAGAGTCCATATGTAAAATGGGCGATCATGCAGACGCAAATGTAAATTGTACAATCCAAGGGGGAAGCGATAAGACAAGGCTTGGGAGAGTGGAGGGGTCGATCGTTCTTGGAACAGACGATGATGTTCGGAACGATCTATGCGATGCTTTTTGCGTGGTGCGCATTCTTTGGTGCAAATAATGTGGTGCAAATGATCGTGAAGATCTTGCAGTCGTGAACTCCACTGCCCATGAACATGTCCCACTCTCCCACCCGCAACGTGTTGGCAAAACTCAACATGACCATGCTTGGTCTCAACGAGCGCCCCAGCGCGTGGAATTCAACAGCGCAGACAAACTCGTCCTGCAGGTCGCTAAATGGTGGTGGCGATGGTAACGACCGCGGCGCCAAGGACGATGGAGAGAATGCGTGCAGTCGAATAGCCAGCCAACGCGCGAGGAAACCTCGAGGCAACCATGGGGCGCACACTGGGACAAGGTCCAAACACGCCGGCCGAGGCACGAGGCGAAACGGTCACGGGCACCCACCATGCGCAGGTGCCGTGACGTCAGTCGCCGCACGAGGCGGCCAGGTGACAGGAGAAGCAGCCCGCCAGCGCACGAGGCGGCCACGAGAGGGCCACGAGGCGGCCACGAGGACGCTGGCCAACGCACGAGGCGGCCGCGGGCGCTCACCAACCCAAAGCCCGGAAGCGCATGCCGATTACCGTACATACATATAATCAACCCCAGTGCAATCAGTATTGAAGTAGCTTGAATCATTTCAGGATTTGTTTTGCTATCCCAAGTTCTGTTCCTAAATGTCCCATTTATCGCTTCACTGCAGACCGAGACGGCTCCAGGGTATATTCGAAGGCTCCGTGATGCCGCCAAGCTCGTCCTGCACAGCCCCAGGAGGCCTCGGTATGGCCCGAAAATGCCCCCCCAGTAGTGTCTCCCGAGGCCTCAAACTAAACGTCACATCGCCGAGTCTGTCTCTAAGATTATCGAGAGGCCCTAGATGCCCCAACCCCATGAAGCCCCAGGATGGCCCAAGGTCCCCCAGAGCTGTCCACCAGACTTGGCCTGGGGATGGCTCAACCTGAGGGGGTGCGGCGGCAGAGGCCGTGGCCCTTCGGGTGTTCAGAACTGCAATCTGAGTAAAGGCCACGAAGAAATAAAATATTCCACAGTTGACAAAGCCGGTCGGCTCCAGCGGAGAGTAGAATACAATCCAATCGTTCCCACCAGTGGTAGCTTCGAACAGATGTCTGAACGTCACCCCCACCGAACTGTAAGAACTCAAGAGCGCCTCTGCGGCATCTTCGTCCAACGACTGGCCCTCATCTTTCATGTAGCTCGCAACGCGCATAACGAAAATCAGAGCAAACAATGCTAAAATCAACGCCAGCAGTGTCAGACTCCAGAAAAGCGTACCCAAGGTTTCGAACAACGACTTGAGAATTGCGCGTAAAGGCTTCACCATGGATATCAAGCGAAGCACGCGGATCACCTTGAACAACCTGAGCATTCGCATCATCCGCAGCCAAGAGAGGTTCGGAAGCATGGATTCAAAAAAAATTGAATAAGCACTAAGGACAAGGAGGGTGACATCGACCCAATTGTATTTCCAATCGACGTCAATGAAAAAATACCCGTGGTAACGCCACAGTTTCACGACGAACTCAAACGAATAGGCAACTAAGAAACACAGCTCGCCAACTTGAACCACCTCTGGCACTTCCTGGTCGTAGTAAGCCATTTCCTGATCTGCCGCGAAGACCATAAACAAGCTGTTGAGAAGAATAGTTACGTGAATAAGCGTTTCAAATATGTGCCCGTCCGCAAACTTCGACAACGGATCTGTCCTGAGCGGTGCCTCCACTGTGCCGAGAAGTCCATACGTGCTTCGTAACCTCTTGAGACAAGAGGTGCAGAATGGCACTTTGTCAATCACCTCCGGCCAGGCGTCTTCGGTCGGATCGGGATCGGAACCAACGTATTTTAGGGCCTCGCCGATGACCCAACTCTTCCTGATGCTGGTCAACTTTGATGTGTTGCGCTCAACGCCATCGAACTCCTCTTCCTCTGATGCGCCGGCGATCTTTTTATCCATGACGCTCAGGGGTGGCACCTCTGGTACATCTGTGGCCTGCGCGCTCTCCTCAGGGGCGCGTAAACAGGGATTAGCGATCCATGGACTAGGCGCGCGGTCGCCAAACCCATGGGTCGGGGAAATGCCCTCCCCAAAATGCGGCCGGTGCCGCCCCGCTCGGCGGCGGACATCCGCGACTTCCCATGGAAACGGGGCCCGTCGCTGATCCACGCCCCCTTGACCTATGTCCGCGACCGCCTGACCTGTGGCCTGCGCGCTCTCCGCCCGCGCCCGCGGCGCACTCTTGCGAGGGCTCCCCCCGAGGGAGGGGGAGGAGGAGGAGGAGAGGGAGGAGGAGGAGGAGAGCACGTCGCCTGGGGGGACACCGTCCGTCAGCATCAGCCAAGAGCGACAATCGCGGCGTGCCTCGCACGCAATGTCGAGGTGTAAGTGCCTTGTAAACGTGGATGTTGCTGAAGCTCAGCACGGTATTTATGGTAGATATGGAATGACAGAGCGGTTAAATAGTTAGCACGCTCAAGGGAGATGGGATCGTACTCCCTGTCCACATTGTACGCGGAGGCAGGGCCAAGCCCTAATCGGACCACCGGGTCATTAGGAATAATGGCACGAGGGAGAGCGAGAAGGTGGGAGAGCCGGGGGCTATATAAATAGTGCCCGATCGAATCTGGAGCGCAGACCTCGATGCCCAGACAGTCCTGGGAGCACCCGAACCGGCAACCCTTAGGCGTGAGTATCCCCACGCGGGCTGACGTGATCCAGGCCCCTGCGAGCGTTTTTAAATGGGCCCATGTCCGTGACGGAGCCGCCGCCTTGAGGACGTCTCGAAGCCTGGCCCAACGTTATTCGAGCTCTGGTCGTCCCAAAGGGGGCCGATCGGGGAACCACTTGCGAAAACGCCGCTCCAGAAGATCAGGGATCACGTCGGGGTAGAGGGAGGAGCATAACGAGCGGAGGAAGGCCGTCTGAGGACGAACCCCTGTCTTCCCGGAGCGGGGCACGTTATCACATTCAAGAGCAAGTGCAGCGGCCTTCGCCCGCTCAAACGCCTGCCTCGGAACCCTACCATCGTTGGGCGGGCAGTCAAAGGAGGCATAATATTCTGCAATGCTCTGACGCCGAACCCAAAACCTAGGAGACCATACGTTGCGAACAAAATCCACTAGGAATCCGTGGTTGTGAGCCGCATCTCGAAGCCGATCCCGCCGAGCCCTCCACCCCCGAAACGTGTACTGGCTGGCTCTCCACGCAGCGGCAAGGCAAGACACGCTGACGGGTATAGGAGCAGCGCTGGGCAACCACCTCCCGACGCCCATCAGCTCGGCGACCCGGAACGAATTAGGAGGCAACCGCAGTAGTTTGTGAAGAGCCTGTCCCTCCTTCGCCGAAAGCGTGGGGTCAGGAGGGAAAAACTGAGCAACGTAGGAGAGACAGGGGAGGATAACCGTGAGATAAAGTCGCAACGAGGCCTCAGAAGGAGCCCTGGACAAAGCCACTTCCCGCACCCTGCCCCACCATTTTTGTCCAGGGCCCTTCCATTGTATCGGAAGGTCCGCCGAAGGCCCGAGCATGACGCCGAGGTATTTGGCAGCCCCTTCGATCTTGAAACTCTCCCAGCCGGGAGCGTGCAGTGCAAGGGCGGCGCGAGCCTGCTCGCGGACGGTCTCGTCGCAGTCCGCCCAAAGGGGCACGAAACATCATTTTTGCGGCTGCAATTCGAGACCAGCGAGCTCCTCAGCCTTTTGGAATGTGCGGTGAAGGTGCGAAGTCCTGCTTATATCCATGGTGACCGCACCTACATCATCAGCGCAGCCCCCAAGGGTCCCCTCGTCCTCCGTAGGAAACGCCTCGCACAAACACCGTATCCAGGGGTCGAACGCCAACGCCCGCAGACTTCCTGACAGAGGACACCCTTGGGGGGCGCCCGATGTGATCGGGAAGAGAGCCTCCAGCTGTTCCCCAACACGTGCGTGCCCAATAGTATCATGAGCAAGCCCATCGAGCAACGACAAATAGGGTGCAGGGAGGGCGAAGCGTTCGACAACACGGCGGAGGAAGACTTGAGACATGCTTGGGAAAGCGACTTTAACATCAAATCTCAGCAACCCAGGGAGCCGAGTGGCAGCCTGAGGAAGGTGTCCCGCGCGCCTAGATTCAGCGTCGAGCGCGATGATATGCTCACCGAAGCGCCGCCCACGGACGAATCCCTTTTGGGCCCCATGGGCGTCTTTCGACACGACGCCCGAAATGTGAAGATTCAGTGCCGCTGCGACCGCCTTGCTGTCTGAGTTTTTCAAAGCTAATGGGCGGGTGCAGCCCGGGGTCCGCGTGCACTCCGCCAAATCAGCGACCTCCTCTCCTTTCGGGAGAAAAGCGAGAAGACAGAAATTAAAACCGGCAGGTGGCGGGGAACCGTCTGCCATCTGACACATTACGCCATGCAGCACTTCTGTTAGGAGAGGGTGGGCTCGCCATGCTCGCGCGGGAAGCCTGTCGGGCCCTGGCGCGGAGTCGCGGGGCCGCCTCAAGGCAAGGCGGAGGTCGGAGAGGGAGGGAAGAGGAAAGAATTATCAAAACGAGGCATGTGCCGATCAAGAAACGGCCCAATCTGATCTTCCTGTGCAGGCGATTCTGTAAACACTGGCTGCCAATGCTTTTTTAATTCTGCGATCATGGACTCAGGTTCCCTAGCTACTGCGACTGCGCTGCCTCCCTGCCCGGCAGTCTGCGTGTGGCGGATCCCCGAAAGCACCAATGCGCGCTTGGTGGGGTTCCACAGCAGCGCTCGCTTGATCATGAGTTCCGCCGTCCGCCGGCGTGTCCCACTGGCGCTGTCGACGAGCGCCGCCGTCTCCCGTTCCAGGAGTTGCGCTTGCGCCTCCCGCACGTGCGTGTGGAAGTCGCCAGGCCTCTTCAACTGCACGGCGCCGTCGACGAGCTCGAGCTCCGCGGCACCGATGGGCGTATCATGCATGAGCCTCCTGGCCAGTCGAGCGTCTTGCCGCCAGACGGCCCTGGCGACCGAGTTGAGGGTCAACAGTCGCGCGTGCCGCCCACTGTCGCTGTCGACCACCAGCGCCTTGGACTGCAGCTCGTTCCGAGCGAGCTCCGCGGCGAGCGTCATCATGGCCTTGATGTCGCGCCACTGTTCAAAAACAGGCTTGAACTCGATGCGACAACCATCAAGGCAGTTGGCGAGGATCCGCTTGTACTCAGGGTTCTTGAAAATGAAAGTTGGGATTTTCCTCTCGCCCTTGGGCGTGGCCTGCCTGGTCTTCATGCGAAGCTAGAGGATTGCGTGGTCGCTGAGGTTCTGCGCGTCCAGCGTCACGGCGTCGTGCACCAGCTGGAGGTCGCACTCGGTCTCCAGCGCGAAAGACGATGCGAGTGAGACGAAGATCCGATCAATCGTGCGCAGCGTCCCTGAGTCCTTCGCGAAGTGGGTGGGGAGCGGCGAGCACACCTCAAGCATGTTGGGATTGACAAAAATATCTCTCCAGAATGGTTCGGATCGATTGGCCCTGCTGGCGTCAGACCGTTGGGCCTGATGCGGCCGAGGGTACAAAAGAGACTCCGCTGGCACATCGGTCATGTTAAAATCGCCAGCTGCAACGAAGGTCCTCTTCATAGGGTCCTCGTGCGCCCAGTGCGCAGCATCCCGCCACGCTCGCCGAATGCGATCCTTCCCAAGCTCGGTGAGGTCATAATTGTGGATGCTCATGATTTTAATGGCGCATTGCGTTTTGGGGTTGGTGATCGTCGTAACGGCAGCGCGCCCTGGCTCCAACTCGCGGCTCTGGATCTGAGGGAGAGCCGCCGTGCCAGCAGCGGCAATAGTGTGATGGTCGTGCCAAGGGATCAAAATTGCGATCCCGCCAGCCCCCGGACGACCAGTCGTAGAGCTATACATCTTGTAGTGGATGCTGTACTGGTTGAGGTAGTTCTGGAGCGTCTCGGTGAAGCCGTGGACTTCCTGGACCAGCACAATTGAGCGCTGGCGAAGGTGCTCTACGACCATGTTCACTTTCCGCCGCCTCCTGGCGGCGGCACGGAGGAGCAGGCCGCGAGCGTTCCACGTCACCACCGAGAGCCCACGGGTAGCGGCCCCGACCTCCCACGGAGCCCACCGGAGGCTAGGAAGAGTCCCATCCAGAGGTGTCGACCTCGCGCCAGAGTGCCTGGAACTGGTTCGTAATGGCCTGCTTGTCGATGCCGAGGCGGGCGGTGGCGGACCCGTCCCAGGCCAGTCGGGAGGCCTCGTCGGGGCCACGCACCTGCACCTCCACGATCGGCACAGAGTCCACGTAGACAAGGCCCTTCGGTCGGCGCGCCCAGCAGTCCTTGCTGGGCACCGCAGCCCTGATGAGGCCCAAGAGTTTCTTCGTGTGCACCTACTTACGGATGTCCTTCGCGCTCTTGTCGGCATTCGTGTACATGGTGACGCGCTGGCCGTTGACCGAGAGCACGTCAAATCGACGCCATTGTCCGCCTGGTAGCTTGAGCGCAGCCTGGAGTGCCCCAGCGCGGGCAACGCCCGCAGCGCCACCAGGGCAGTGGAGGTGGAAACGTTTCGACGGGAGGTCGCCGAGGAGCGTGACCTGGTCCTCGGTGACCTTAGCGGCCTGGAGCCATTGCGAAATGGCGGACTTGACCTCTCCTGGTGCGGCGGGGGCCTGACAGGAGAGGACGAAGAGGGCAGGGTCAGCCGTCCTGTTCCAATCGGCAAGGCGTGCTGGGTCCAGCGGCGCCGCAACCTGCGCCTCCGCCACCGCCAGCGTGGTCTGCAGCTCCTTGACCGCGGCCTGCAGCCCCGCTTGCTCCTTCTCCAGGTTGCGTTCTTTTCCTTGATCTGAGCAATCTCAGTAGCATGTTCCTCGAGCCTGGCAGCTTGGGGAGCAAGTTTATCTTCGACCATTGCGTCGAGCTCCTCGCGAACCGAGTCCATAGCGGTGGTAAACTGCTCAGCCATGTACTCGCGGATTTTCTCCGAGAGGGCGTCCATGTGCTTTTGAACCACAGCGCCAGCGCTCCCTGAGGACCCTCCCGCGGCGGGGCCAGGGGGCTCCCCGGAGGGCCGGCCACGCTGGGCAGCCATTCCGCTCCAAGGATCCCGCTCGGCCAGAGGATCCTGTTTGGCCTCAGCGCGGGGCCGCCGGCCTCGGGCACGTTCCCCGCTGCGGCTCTTCTCGTTGGGGTCGCGAGCCGCTTCCTCGTCAGAGACAGCAGCAGAATCAGCACCGCCACGACCGCGGGCGGCCATCGCGCGTGCACTGTGCGTTTCGTTTTATCTAAGGGTTAGGAATTACTGGGTAAAGGTATGTCCGCTGGCGCCTGACGCACCAGAAAGCCTCGAGAGTGAGGATGCCCGCTCGCGCGTGCGCTGGCACGCTTGAGCCAAAATGGCAACGGAGGGAGGAGGAGGAGGAGGAGGAGGAGGAGGAGGAGGAGGAGGAGGAGGAGGAGGAGGAGGAGGAGGAGGAGGAGGAGGAGGAGGAGGAGGAGAAGGACTCCCCCCGAGGGATGGCGCATCCTTGCCGTGCTGCTCCAGCAGCGGCGCGGGCTCGGCGTCACGCGGTGGTTCCCGGTTCTCGACCTCCGCGGCGCGCTCTCGCGGAGGGGTGGGGCGATCGGGGGGGGGGGCCTCCAAGACTCAGGTCGGGCATGTCCCCCTGCAGGCGGATTTTGGACGACAAATGGGAAATACCCCAAAAATGTACGAAAAGAGTCAAAAACAGTAGAGAAATCTTCCCTGGACTATTTTTGGCCTATCTTTGAACATTCCTCCTGTAGAGGGACAGGCCCAACATAATCCAAGACCTCCTCGCGCCGCGGGACACGCCACGCTCCTCGCGGCATGCTACAAATGCGTTTTGTTCTGCACGACGGCGGCCTCCGCGGCCCTGCCGGGCCCCCAGGACCGTCAACGCGACGACGGATGAAGCTCGGTGCCGAGGAAGAGATTCGAGTAGTAGATCGACTGCACCATCCATTTAGCCCAAAACTGACTTGCTCGTCGAATCTACGAGAAAAAACATAGGACCTGTACATTCTCGACGTGCTTGCCTCGCAGATTCGACGAGGACTTCAATGTTTTGGATAACGCCAGTCTGTAATCGATCTCCGACTCGGAAGGTTCAGACCTCGGGGGGCCCCGGTTGCAAAACACACACGACGTCGGAGGTCTGGGCTCCGAGAGGGCAGGGCGCTCGCAGCCGCAACGGACCAGAAGGAGCGCAGCCCCTTTGCGGCATCGGTCGAGGGTTGCCAGAGGCGCCCCCCTGGCCCGAGGACCCCCCCCCATTTGTTTCGCCCAGCTCTGGAGCCCCAGAAGGGCCCTCGCAGCCTCGTGACGCGAGCTCTGCAGGCCGCGGGGGCTGTGGAGGCCGTGGGGGCACTGGGCCTCCCCCGGCATGCTGGGGGCACTTCTGGCAGCACCAGCACCAGAAGCGCATCGGCCGGGGGCGCTGAGGAGGAGGAGGAGGACGAGGGCCCGAGGAAACAAACCACGGAGTGGCCAAAGGAACACCGGGTCCCGTCCGAACCCCAAAGCGGTCCTTGCTTCAGTGTTTCGGCATCTTGGCTGTACAAGACCTCCTCCTCCTCCTCCTCCTCCTCCTCCTCCTCCTCTTCCTCCTCCTCCTCCTCCTCCGCCTCCGCCTCCGCCTCATCCGCCTGCTCCGCCTGCTCCGCCTGCTCCACCTGCTCCGCCTGCTCCTCCTCCTCCTCCTCCTCCTCCTCCTCTTCCTCCTCCTCCGCCTCCGCCTCCGCCTCATCCGCCTGCTGCGCCTGCTGCGCCGCTCCCTGCCTCCGCTCTGCTCCGCCTGCTCCTCCTCCTCCTCCTCCTCCTCCTCCTCCTCAACTTTCCTCCGCCTCCGCCTCATCCGCCTCGTCCGCCTGCTCCGCCTGCTCCGCTGCTCCGCCTGCTCCGCTGCTCCTCCTCTCCTCCTCCTCCTCCTCCTCCTCCTCCTCCTCCTCCTCCGCCTCCGCCTCCGCCTCATCCGCCTGCTCCGCCTGCTCCGCCTGCTCCGCCTCCGCCTCCGCCTGCTCCGCCTGCTCCTCCTCCCTCCTCCTCCTCCTCTCTCCTCCTCCGCCTCCGCCTCCGCCCATCCGCCTGCTCCGCCTGCTCCTCCTCGCCTCCTCCGCCTCTCCTCCTCCTCCTCCTCCCTCCGCCTCCGCCTCATCCCTCCGCCTGCTCCGCCTGCTCCGCCTCCTCCTCCTCCTCCTCCTGCTCCTCCTCCTCCTCCTCCTCCTCCTCCTCCTCCTCCTCTTCCTCCTCCTCCGCCTCCGCCTCATCCGCCTGCTCCGCCTGCTCCGCCTGCTCCACCTGCTCCGCCTGCTCCTCCTCCTCCTCCTCCTCCTCCGCCTCCGCCTCATCCGCCTCATCCGCCTGCTCCGCCTGCTCCGCCTGCTCCGCCTGCTCCTCCTCCGCCTCCGCCTCATCCGCCTCATCCGCCTGCTCCGCCTGCTCCGCCTGCTCCGCCTGCTCCTCCTCCTCCTCCTCCTCCTCCTCCTCCTCCTCCTCCTCCTCGTCGTCGGATGCACATGTACCACGGGAAATCCCCAAGAAGCAGACCCCCACCATCTCAGACACGGCCCTGCTCTGGCAAGGCATCTGCTGCTCAGCCTTCGGCTCCGCCCGGCTTTTCAGCTGGGGCCCCCCAGAGGTCCGTTCGCGCTCCCAGTGGCCCATGTGCTCTGAGCGCTGCTCTTCGTGAGGCGAGCAGTGGCATATACAACAAAAATGTCGGAGGCTCCGCGCAGATTTCCCGGATCGGCGCTGGAACCCGCTGGTGGGGCCCCCGGCGCCACCCCTGGCGTCCCAGGCGAGCCACGGAGGGGGGCCCAGCGCCCATCCAAGGAATCCGCGCGGACCTCCGAAAGATGTTGCTTATGTCATTGCTTGTGCCCCGATGTTCGCCTGAGTCTTACTGGGTCCGCCGACTGCATTCATAAGCGCGATATCGTAAAATCAGACAGCCCCTCCTCGCCCAAGCCCTCCCCAGGCATCCGAGTTCGTATGTTCGTTCGCAGCGTGGCCCCCCAGAGGTAAGACCCTCCCAGAGGTATGAGCCTCATCCTAGGGACCGCTTACTCATTGTGTTCTGACAGTCCCGGGGCACAATAGAGGCCCCCCGACAACAAAATCATTGAAAAACACATGCGTTGTGAATTTCCAAGACGCGAGGATGCGAGGATCGCCCCGTCCCTGTGTTCGCACTGTCTGCGACCATATCTTTGAAGGCCATCACGCTCAGCTGCCCAACGGACGCCTGCGGCGATCCCGCTCGCACTCCCAATCCTCATCCTCTCCCTCCTCCTCCTGCCTCATGCCCCTCCTCCTCATAATCATTCACCTCCTCCCATGGTTCGAGGGCTGGCAATGAGGGAAAGGTTGATTTGCATTCGACTCGTGCGAGTGCCCGACAGGTGAGGAGCTCCTCTGGTGCGGATGCTGGACACCATCGATGCAATCGAGGAAAAAGGTAGGACGGGGGTACGCAAACAAACATAACCAACAATCCTCCTCCTCCCTCTGGCCCGCGAATCTGTCGCCGGTTCCCCTTCCTCCACACCAGCGAGCGAATTCGCAGCATCTTTCTTTTGGCTTGTGGCAGTACGGCTGCCCACAGGTGAAATGACAACGTCGATTACACGCAAGAGTGACCCTGGGTCAGAGTGGCTTTTGGTGCGCGGCTGTTTGGGGGCCGCAGGGGGACCAAACCTGGGCGTGCAGGCAGCTGCTGCTGCTGCTTCGTTTTCAGCCATCTGGGGACCCGCCCGTGCCGGCACCACAGGTCACTCCAGCGAAACGTCACTCTTGCGCCTCGTCGACAACGAGGCATGGCCACCTCCAGACAATCACCTCCCTCCGGGCTGCGCGCAGACATCAGCGCCCCTCAAACGGGGACTCCACTAACGGGTACTTTGGCCAGTGACCCAGCGAACCCAGCCCTTCCCGATGTGGGCAAAGCTGCAATGCAAGAAAAAGGCCCTAAAGCGGCAACTTTTGGCAAACATTCAAAGTACCTGTTAGTAAGTACCCGTTACGGTGCCGCTGAAGACAACCCCCACAAGTAGCCCCGGCTGGCCCCGACAGGCGCCCCGAGTAGTCCAGGGCGGCCTCGGCACCTTGACCCTGGGGCGCGGAGCGCTCCAGAAGCGCTGCCAGCGGCGGCGCAAAGGCGTTGCGACCGCCTCCAGGCCAATCGGGGGGGGGCCTGCTGAGGCCGGCCAAGGCTATTGCCCTTCCTCCTCCTCCTCCTCCTCCTCCTCCTCCTCCTCCTCCTCCTCCTCCTCCTCCTCCTCCTCCTCCTCCTCCTCCTCCTCCTCCTCCTCCCTCCTCCTCCTCCCTCCTCCTCCTCCCCTCCCTCCTCCTCCCCCCTCCCCCTCCTCCTTCCTCTCCTCCTCCTCCTCCTCCTCCTCCTCCTCCTCGTCCTCCTCTTCTTCCTCCTCCTCTTCCTCCATTTCTTCCTCCTCCTCCTCCCTCACCTTTCACTACCCTTCTCGAGTCATTGGGGCCTTAGATTTTTTTGTGTGCACCCTTCCTCGGCACCACCACGGGGCGCTGGGCGTCCCAACGTTTTTTTAGAGCAAACGAAGCCGACGATAGGTCTCCACATCATGTCGCCTTTGTAATCCCCTTGCACAAGATGTGGCCCGTCAGAATGCAGCGATCAGTTGTTCGAGAGGAGCCAGGAGCGCAGATGTGACCGCAAAGTTCCACCAGCCCTGTAGGGCGTGAGTGATCCAGGGCTTCTCAACTTCCAACCCCGTTCTTCCTCTTCGGGGCAAGATTGACAATCCCCGCTGCCCTCTATCCCTTGACGGGGCGCCCGCGAGTCGTTTGAGCGTCCAACATTGCCTCGGCGAGAAGGTACAACTCCCATACATTCCTAGGATGTTGGGCCCTTTTTTGGCCTCCTGGGGAGGGGCCCCCTTTGATCGAACTCCTCAAAGATGGCCCCAAAATAATCCCAAGGCTCCCGAGAGCGCCCGAAGAGGGCCAGAGAGGCGCGCAAGAGACCCCCAAAGGCCCCCAAGAGGTCCCCAAGAGACCCCCAAGAAGCACCCCCGAGGCACCCAAGACGCTCCAAAAGCTCCCCAATGACAGCCGGGAGGCTCCCTGGACGCCCACAGGAATTCCGAACAACTCCTGGGAGACATCCGAAACGATTTCGAGAGGTATCCAAGAAGCCTCAGGCCGTTCTGATCGCCTTCCTCCCGTCCTCCTCCTCCTTCTCCTCCTCCTCCTCTTCCTCCTCTTCCTCATCCGCCTATTCTCTTCCTCCTCCTCCTCCTCCTCCTCCTTTTCCTGATCCGCCCATTCCGTCTCCTCCTCCCCCTCTTCCATCCCACGCCCCCACAGCTCTGACACGAGCCCCCCTCAGTTCCTGCCTGGGCCCCGCCCTCTGAGTGCACGGGGCGAGGCGAGAGCCCCTGTTCGCACTCTCCCGCAATCCGCTTCAGGGCCCAAGGCGCCAGCCGTGCTCGGCGGCCAGCCGCTGGGGCGGAGGCGCCCGCGCGAGGTCTCGCGAACGCGCACCGTATCGTCGAGAACGTCCTCGGCGTGCCGGCCGCGACAGTGTGTTGTCAGTTCTGCTTGGCCCCATCGTTGCACCCACTTCGAGGCTGTTCATCGATGTGCATCCGCACTGGTCACCAGGGAGCTGCTTGCCTAGGCCTACCCCTCCGCCACGTCGTGATCAGCAAGCAGCGGCAACTCTGGTCACACCTGCGCCTTCGCCCGCCAAGTGTTTGCCACCTGCGTTCAAGGGGTTGCCTTCAATTGCGGTGTCAGTTGACGGAGCTATTCTTCTTTCCCCGCTCCCAGTTGACCTAACGTGCCTTTTGCCACCAGTTCCCCCAGCTCTTGTTCCCCGTGACTGGGCACGGTTCTTTCCCTCTGCTGCCTGAGCAATTTGGTATCCAGCATTCCTTTGGGCAGGGCAGGATGAGCAGGCAACGTCTGCACTGCACCAGCATCATACACAACTTGGGCATGAAAAGGTGAGCGTTTGCGTGACGGACTCGCAGCCTGTTTGTGGGCCTTGCGCAAGTGCACAACCCTCTCCTGCCCCAATGGGACTCCCCCACTTGCGCTCAAGGTCCTCTCAGCTTTCACAGACAAAAAGAGGGTGGTCTGATTTCGGGGTCAGCTTGGAACTGTTTAGCAAGTTCCAAAGGCATCTGGGCAACAAGCCGCCATTTTATGACTGGTCCGGGGGGGTCTAATACTGCTCGTCTGGAAAGGTTGTGACCCTCTCCTTTTTTGGGACACGGAGTTTGGAGCACCTTAGGCGATTAGGCAAACCTTCTTCGTATAAGTGCACAGGTTGAATGCCAATTTAGCAAAGACGGTGACGACCCGTCGGCCCGTTCCACGTGACCACCGCTTAGCCCAGGGAGGATTGACGGCGATCTGCGTTTCTTCTGCTCGCTCGTCTAAGGGACCTACCCCGATGGATCGAAAATCGGAAGGGGGACCTCAATGCGTGCCGCCAAGCCCGCTCGTCTGCGCAATGACGTGTGAATGCTTGCGAATATGCCACGCTCCCGGTCGATGCACGTACTCCGCTTCATCCAGTTAGCGCTTTAAAACATAGACAGGCCAGAGAACGACGCAAGACGAACAAGCCAGGACTGGTGGACTCATCATTTGTGGCACCGCAGACCTGCAATTCTTGCCCGAATAGCCTGTGGCTTGCCGTTCCAACAAACAGCGATCGTTATCATTGTTTGCAGCGTAAGCCTTCAGATGTGCCGCGCTCTGCAACATGCGCACTGACGACGGCCTTTGGAGAAGCGCGAAGTCATGCAGACTATGCAAACCAACTTCCTGTTGTGAAGCATGCTGGGTATCCAACCTCGCGCTGGCTGAACAAGGAGGGCGCGCCGCTGGATGCGTCCAGAAGGGGGGGGGGGACTGCCGCTGGATCCCACCTCCCCCCCGTTTCACTGGTCCGTCGCCGACAAAGCCCCCCCTCTGTCCCGATCCGTCGTCAGTGACCCCCCCCACCCCCCTTTCCAAACGGGAGGGCTTTCAACCCCCCCCCCCCCCCCCCCCCCCCCCCCCCCCTTGGATTCGAAATTCAGGCCCCCCCCTCTCCTGTCGAGGGGCGGCGGCGCGAACCGACAATGAAACTAATGCCAACCATCTGGGACAAATTTCAAACCATGTCGGTCCAAACCCCACCCAATTCGGACCAACCGTAACCACATGTTCAGCTTTCAAAAGCTGTTTGAAGGTTTCTGCGGGGTTCCTTATGGAGGCTCCTTGGAAGCACATGAACGGTTTGGTTGGAGGCTCCTTCGAGGTTCCGTATGGAGGCTCCTTAAACGCTCCTCAAAGGTGTCCGTGGGAGCTCCTTCGCGGTTCCTTAGGGAGGCTCCTCCGAGATTCATTAGATGCTTCGCACAGATTTCCTTCGAGGCTCCTTTGAGCCTAAAGCCTCTTCTGAGGTTTCTTGTTATAAACGGCTCCTTGTAGGCTCCTTCGCGGTGTCCTTGAAGGCTCCCTAGAGGCTCCGTAATGTTTCACTGGAGGCTCATTAGAGGTTCCCTTATAGGCTCCTTCGAAGGCAGTTTCCTTTGAGGCGCCTGAGAGGTTTCCTCAGGGGCTCCTTAGAGTCTCCGTAGGGGCCTCCTTATAGAGGCTCCTTAGGAGGCACCTGAAGCGGTTTCCTGGGAGGCTCGTTGGGAGGCTGGCTCCATAGAGGTTTCATCAGGGGCTCCTCAGCGGCTCCGAAAAAGGCTTCTTCAAAGGCTCCTAAAAAGCTCCTTGGAGGCTCCTGGAAGCTTCTGAAACGTTTCCTTAGCATTTTCCCTAGAGGCTTCCTCAAAGGCTCTTGAACATTTTTTGGCCCGCTACAGGCACCTTCGCCTCGTGAAAACGAAACTGGCCTCAATGAGGGTGAGAGACCACGCGCGCGGCCAACGTGAGGGCCGAGCATGACTGGGCGGGTGGAGTAAGGGGGGGCCCTTACACACAAAGACCCACCTAGTCAGAATCGCCACTCCTGGCACTGACCGCGCTGTTGGTCGGAATCGCCACTCCTGGCACTGACCGCGCTGGAGGCCTGCGCGCCTTCAGCCCAGAGCGCTGTCCCCCCTCCGCCAGGGCACTGGCGTGTAGGGCACTCTCGGGCGCGTCGCTCACGGCTTGGCGCGAGTGCGGAGTGATTGAAGCGTGGCGCCTCGCGAGAGAGACCTCGGGGCGGCTGTGCACTAGCGGGGCGGCGGTCCGATCGGGCTTGGCCACTGGCTGCGCAACCCCTCCCCCTTGGGCGCCGCTCCTGGGACCTCGAGGGCCTCGCCTCGCTGCGGTGCAGGCCCATTCGGGATGATCGATTGGGGATCGCGCGACAGCTCGGGGGCAGGCCTCCTCGGGCCAGCCGGCTCGTCGACAGCGCCGGTGCCTCCTCCGCCGCCCCGACGCGACACGACGACCTCCACGGCACGGGCGCTGGCTAGCGGAGTGAGAGAGACGTGGCGCCTCGCTGGAAAGACCTCGCGGCGGCTACGCGCGCGCGGAGCGGCGGCCCGATCGGACTTGGCGACTGGCGGCTGCGCAACTCCTCCCCCCGGGCATCGCTCGCCTGGGACCTCGTGGGTCTCTCCTGGCTGCGGCGCAGGCCCATGGGACGCTCGACCGGGGGTCGCGCGGCAGCTCGGGGCCAGGCCCCCTCGGGCGACTGTCGCGGCGATAGCTGCGCCAATGTCTGGCCTATTCACCGCGGCCGGCTGGGCACTAGCGATATATTGCAGAGGGAACGAGGCGTGGCGCCTCTCGGGGGAAACCTCGGGGCGGCTGCGCGCCGGCGGAGCGGTGGCCCGATCGGACTTGGCCACTGGCTGCGCAACTCCCCGCCCTGGGCACGGCCCGCATGGGACCTTGAGGGCCTCCCCCGGCTGCAGTGCAGGCCCAGTCGGGATGATCGATTTGGGATCGTGCGGCAGCTCGGGGCCAAGCCTCCTCGGGCCAGCTGGCTCTTCGATCGCGCTGGCGCCTCCTCCGCCGCTCCGGCGCGACATGACATCGGCCCCCTCCTGCTCCTTAGCGCTGGCAGAGGCGTGCGCACTGGTGGGGGTGTCCTCGTCCCGAGCAGACAACGGGGGCCAAAGTCCTCAATCGGCGGTGAACCCAGGAAGCTTGGGGTATTTTCCCGCGCAAACCTGATGCCGCGAGTGACGTGCCCCCGCGCTCTTGCGGGCCCTACTGCACTGGTCCAACAAATTCCGAGCCCTACCGTGGCCACTGTAGGCCTTGCACTTAAGACAAACAGCGATGAGAGAGCCGCCCGAGAAATCGAGCACAATGCAAGCACGGCCTCTGGCCAGGAGCACGTCGGCGCCCAGCCTCGAACGCCCGGGGCGCCAGCCAGCGAGCGGGGGGCGAACCAGCACCGCGTGGAAGAAGGTGGGGACGGGCGGAGGGGAGGGGATGCGGCTGCCCTCCCCGCGACCCATTCAGGCAAACACTGCGTGTCCAGAAGCTCCCGAGATGCTGCCGGCGAGAGGAAGGTCACACGCAGAGCGGGAAGGGCCTTCCCACGATACACGTCTTCTCCCAAGACAAACGGAGGCCACTGCGGAAGAAGCTCAACCGCAAGGACCCCGACAACATGAGCCACATATAACTGTTGATCCAGCCTTTCAGCTTCCTCGAACGACGGGCCAGAGTGCGAGGGGGCAGCAAGCTTAGGAGGAACATCGACTAGGTTGTTCCCAAGCCGAAGAAATCTGTCACTGGGGTCCGTGGCATCCTGGACATTTACACGCACCGTGATTTTATCCACTCGAACATGATGCAGCTTGTCACGGATGAACTGGGCGCGCCCAACATGCGAGCGCTTATAACTGCACTGCTTACCCCGTGGAGGGTGGGCGCAGTTTACAACGCTAAAGCAAACCAATTGGATAGTCGAGCAGCCAGCCGCGAACCAGGCCGCCGCACAGAACGCATTGCATTCAGCACTCTGTGGGGTCTGGGGATAGGGGGCTGCGCCAAGCCTCGGATCCGGATCATCTCTTGCGTCGAGGCCTCGTCTACAAGAGTGGCGGCCCACGCAGCTCTCGTAAGTTCAGGCACTCTGCGACGCAGCGACGATCAATCCACGAACATCCCCCCCCCGAAAGTCCCAGTCCAAGCCAAGGTGCTCGAAGCCCGCGCAAAGCTAGGCAATGGCGCCTCGTTCGCCAAGAGAACGCGGCGTCGTCGGCCTCGGCTGCCAACAACTGGACCTGGGCAGGCACGAGCTCGGCTTTAAGGTCAGCACAGGCTACGCATGCCCGCAGTCGATGTCGCATCGTATCCTTAGCTGTGCCTCAAAGCCCACAATTAGTATCAACCACGTACACATTTTCCCGAGCCTTAGCCCGAGTCCAGACAACATCACAAAAACAAGCGGAACGGACGCGCCCCTTCTCGAGGGCATTCATCTCAGAGGAGGTGGGCCAGGAGAGGATGCCATCGCAACAGACCTTGCCCATGATAGACCGAGCCCCAAGATCCCATTCCAAGACGCGCCTGCTGGCCCGCAAAAGAAGGGAGCGATCCATGGCAATGGAGATCACAGTTAGGTAAATGTCCAAACCCTTCTCCTCTCGAGCGACCCCGAACGATCACATGCTCCACGACAGACGTTCGAGCAACTATCGCATCGCGCAGATGGGCCCCGAGGCCGACCTCCACGGCCCAGAGGGGCGGGCGAACGCATTGTCTCAAGCTGCGCGCATCGTGGCGAAAGAGAAGGACAAGCGACGCGATTTGATGGGTCGTCCAAACCTCCTTCGCCCAGCGGTAGATGGAAGCGACGGCCGCCCCTGCGGGCGGGTCATCATGACAAATCAGAGCGGCGAGCAAACTGCCTCCCGCGCTACGATCCAGCGCACTGCCGGCGAGCCTGCGCAGCGCAAGCAGCTCGCTGTCGGAGACGCCTGCTAGGCCGGCACCTCGCGTGGCCCCAGACAAGGGCCCCGCGCAACGACGCTCTTTGATCCCAGCAAAACGCCCGAGACACCTGGCGGCCCTGCCCGCGGCGCCGTCCACCCCGGGGTTCACGGCCGCAGCCGCGTTCTTTCAGACGCCGAGCGAAGCCACCCATGGCTCCGGCCAAGGCCCTGCCAAGATTCCGAGATGAGCAGATCACGGCGAGCTTCTCGACGCTAATCTGCGCCCCGGCCCCCTCAACAAGGGTTCGACGTAAGGCCCTCGCAACAGGCGGCAAGGCAGCAAGGATATATTTCGATGGTCCCGTGGCGTTGAGCTCCCCATCGTCAATGTAAGACTTCAACTGGATGGCGGGCGGGGGCCCGAGGGCGTCCAGAGCCTGGGCGGCGTTGGCCCGGATGGTAGTGGCGGCGAGGGAACGCCCCGCAATCGGCCCCCTCGGCGACCAAAGCGAAAACGACCCATCCACAACACCACCCACAGAAAGGAAGCGGTTCCGGGGGCACATGGCAATGCAGCCGCAGGTCCAGCACCTTGCGACCCGAGGTTTCATAATATGTATACAGATCGGTGAAGAGTGCATCCGCCCCTCTCCTCCTTTCGCGGCGCTTCCTTCTGCGCGCAACGCCCGGCGCCAGACGGCGTCTTGGGCGCCTTCCAAAGGGCCAGCACAGAAGTGACAGCGAGGGGTCGGCGAAGCTTGCCGCGCATCCTGGAAAAACCCACAGGACATGGCAATGGGACGGAAACCGGAGGAGGGTTTCGCAATCAGGGCGAAGATGGCGATGGCGATCTGAGAAGGGATCATGGCAGACCTCTCCATAAACGAGAAATATCACAACAAACTCAGGGTAGGCTCCGTTATCATATTGAATTCGCGCATCCACCCGCAATCACGGCATATTTGTCGCGAAAGTTGCGAAAAATGGAGCGGGCGTCACCAGCGCAAGAGGGGGGGGGGGCCGGTCAACGCCCCATGCGGGAGCCAGGCGTTCTCCATGCCATCCTGCCAAAGGCCCGAGAAGCGCTTGCTCTCTTCTCTGAGGAGGGGCAGCGGGCCCGCAACCAGCACCCCTTCAAGATCCAGGGTGGTGGTTGGGGCCCGAGGGGGTAGGGCCTTTTGAGACCACGTGGGTCCGCGTGGCCCCTCAGTCACCTCGATGCAACAGCCGCTCTCTCCAGGAAGCAGACGCCTCACGATTGGCAGCGCGTTTGACCTCAGCCAAGCGCTGGTCGAACATGCATTGCCATTCAGTATAACCACCAAAGGGGAAGCGAGTCCTGACTTCGCTGGCGGGCCTCCACCCGCAGCTCATCGCCCGGCAGCCCAACCGCCGGTGACGAGCTCGGCGCGCGCGAGGAGTCCGCCCCTCTCCCGTCCACCTCGCGGCCAGCGCTCCTCTGGGCGGCACGCGGGGACCATTCAGGCACCTCCACTCACCCACATGCGCGCAATCTTGCACCAGCTCAGCAACGAGCGACGCCTTGAAGCACCTCCGCAACTCCCTGACATATGACAAAAGGCGCTGGCTGGACTGCAATCCCTCTGCAATGGCGGCTGCTGGTGCCTCCAGCGCGACAAGGAGGACGTCCATCTCTGCCAGGTCACTAGCTGACCACAGGCGGTGGAGTCTCTGCGCCTTCGAGCTCAACCGCCGATGAGCGAACAACACGGGCTGCCTGGGGGGAGGGAGTCGGGGCCCAGCGAAGCTGGGGCGAGGGCCCCCCCTGGGCCCCCAGAAAGCTATGGCAGCGACCGCGACAGCAGCCACCTCCTTCTCCGCTTGGTCAGCCTGCGGACGTTGTGCCGAGCCGAAGTGTTCCTGGATGCCTTCGAAACCTCCCGAATAAACATGGCTTCGCGCCTGCTCCAGCGCGCGGGCGACCGAGGATCCCAGAGCAGGGTCCTGGTCCAGGGCGACGACAGGGGGGGCAGCTTGCGAGGGGGGCTTCGGTGGATTGCGAAAGCTGAGAGCCGACAACTCACTGCGGCAAGGGCGGGGGGGGGTCAGGTGCGCGGGGGAGCGGGGCGAAAGAACGCTCTCTCCCAGCGCAGCCGCAGCAGCCAGACCCTTGGCCAGACCCCGCAAATGGAAAAAGTAACCGTGCACTTTCGCCCCCCCCCCCTCCCCCCCCCCGATCGAATTGCGCGCGGCGTCTCCTGGCGCGATCTGCTGGCCGAGGTTGCCCCCCGCGCCCGCTCCAACGACGAAGGAAGGGATCGCGTCAAAGTCAACGCCCACCACCGTCGGGCACCCCATCTTCTCCACCATCGAACCTATCTTCCCCAAGATGTTTAGGCTCACTGAGGCGAGGCCCCGGCAATCGTGGAGGTGGGCTGACATGGTCAGCATCTGCGCGCCACCTGGAAGCTTGATGGCTGCCGCAGTGACGCGGTGGGCAGCGACCTTTGCCCCCGAGGTCAGCGGAAATGAGCCCAGCCCGTCGCGAACACAAATGGCGACGCCCGCCGATGAACCTCCTGACGGCCCAGGGCAAGCCGGCCGCTTGGCAGCGCAGCGTGCGGGCATCTCCTGCTGCCCCTGATGGAAGACGCGCGCTTTGCTCAAAGCTTCGCAGAAGTGCTTCCGCACCGCGCCCTTGGGCTCCTTCGCGCGGCGCTCCGCCCCCTCAGCGTCGGGGCCAGTGGGCTCGTAGTCATCGCGCGGCTTGAGCAGCGAGCCGCTCGAGAACTGGGGGTCGTCGGCCGCGCCCTGCGCCATCGACGCGATGTCCAGCAGCGCAGTCTCAGGCGTTGGCGCAACCCCAGGCTTCGCGACCTGCTCGTGCAGCAGCTGCACCAGCTGCGCGTGGGCGGCCTCCGCCCTGGTGAGCTCGCCGTGGGACCCTGCGATCTTGTCCCTCTGACGGCAGAGGCCCCCCCCCGCATCTTGTCGCACGCGTTGCAAGCCTTGTCGATCCACCCCATGAGCTGCTGCAGCTCGTGGGGCGCCATGTTGACCCGAGCCTGCAGCGGCGCGACTGGGGCGTCCACGTCGCGGCGCTTCTTCTCGAGGGCTGGATGGTGCCGCCGAGCACCTGGCGCATCGCCGCTCTGCTCCAAGTGCTGGGCGCGTCGGTGGAGAGGGGGCGCCAGCGGCGAGCTGGCGCCAACTGCGCCTCCGCCCGCCGCAATGGGCGGCCCTGAGCGCGGCGGCAAGCTGCCGGGCCCGCTCTGCGGCGGCGGCAACTGGTCGTGCGAAGCCCACGAATGCCCCGACGAGGAACGCTCGGCATTCGAAGGGGGCGCGTCGCGGTCGCAGCGAGTGACCTTGCAATTCTTGCAGAACCACCGGCCCATGATGTTGCGCTTGCATCCGCAACTTCCGCACGTCCACGTCTCCCCCCCTGGGGCCGCGGCGGCCCGGCCCGAGCCTTGCTCCTGCTGGGGGGCGAAGCTGGCCAGAAGGGCGAGGAGGAGGAGGGGCCATGGTCCCGAGAGGTTTCCCATGAGGCTCCTGACAGTACCCTTAGATGCTGTCTTAGAGGTTCTTTTAGAGGCTCCGTAGATGCCCCTTAGGGTTTCCCTTCGAGGCCCCTTACAAGATTGCGTCGACGGTTTCCCTCGCGGCCTTTCAGGCTGGGGGGCTGCTTGGGGACCCCCGCAGGATGCGTTTCGGAGTTCTGAGACATTGGTGGCTTTTAAAATATTCGTGCAGGAATCGCCAACAGTGCTTCGCAGTTCTCTGAGCGTCGTGAAGGTTACTGGAGGATTCCTAATGGGCCCCGAAAGGATTCCTGGGGGATTCTTGCACGATTCCTGCGCGGCGTCTGGAAGACGTCTGCGGGTCCCTTGGGATCCCGAAGAATTCCCGAAGATTCCTTCAGCGTCGCTTGCCCGCCCGAGGATTCCTGGGAAAAAACTCAAGGCTCCCGGGAGAACTCGTGTCCTCGAGGGTCACTGGGGGGTCTTGAAGTTTCCTCTAGATTCCCGTTGTGGTGTCGTAGAATCGCGTGGGTTCCTCCTTCAGGTTCCCCGTGGATTCCAGGGGGGGTCTTCGGGATTCCTGAAGGATTACCGCGGCATTCCTATGCGATTCCTGAGGGCGCCTGAAAATTCTGCAGACTTCCGGAGGTTCCCTGGGGGATTCTTGGGGATTGAAGGATCATTTTGTATGACTCCTCAGGATTCCTGAAGGACGCCTGCAGATTCTGCCGCGGTTCCCGAGGGATTGCCGGTTCAGAGGGGGGGGGAGGTGGGCGAGAGGAGGGGGGGGAGGGGGGGGGAACAAGGAACAAGATGAAATCGAAGAGGAGCAGAGCTCGCCCCCCCCCCGCAATCGCACGCCCCCCCAGCCACCCCTTCTACTTCCTCCGCCCTGACGAGCCCAGAAATCAGAGCTCAGCATGGCGAGGCGTTTCCGCCCCCGCCCCGCCCCCGCTGCCGCCCCGCCGCAGAGCGGAATTCAGTCGCTCGGTCCCCGCCCCCTTTCCCGCGGGCGCGGGAGTTCCCCCGGCTCCGAGGGCGACGCTTCCAATGGAAGCGCCCCGCGCCCACGGGGTTTCGGGGGTGCCCCGTGCCCGCGGGGGGGGGGAGCGCGGCCGAGCGAATCGCCCTGCCCCCCGCCGCCAACGTCGCCGAGTCGTTCGGTCCCCGCCCCCATTCTTGAGGGCGCGAGATCCCCGAACCCGCGTGGGCGCGTGGCGTGGCCGAACGGTTCAACGCGTCCTCCTCCGCCGCCGCCGCCGAGCCGCTCGGCCCCAGATCCCTCCCCCGCGGGCGCGGTGTTCCCCGGCGGGGGCGTCTCGCGCCTCCGGGGCCTCGGCGAGCCCCCGAACCCATGGCGGTGGGGTGGGGGGGGGGGGGCGAACGACCACTTGGCCCAGCACCGCCGCCGCCGAATCGTTCGGTCACCGCCCCCTCTCTGGCGGGCGCAAGATCTCCCGGACTCCCGAGGGCGACTCTTCCGATGGAAGCGTTTCGCGCCCTCGGGGGTTCGGGGGGACTGAACCCGCGGGGAAAGAGAGGGCGGCCGACCGAATCGCCCTGCCCCGCGCCGCCGCCGCCGAGTCGTTCGGCCCCCAGGGCGACTTATCCAATGGGGGCGCGTCGTGCGCATCGCCGCGCACGGGCAGTGTGCATCTCCGGCATCAGATTTGTTTCCTCTAGCTGAAGCCAAACCGCATGTTTGGTTGAGGGGCCTGTTTTCGGCATCGGCCACGGCGCTACTGCCGCCTCCTGATCAGGAAGGTGGGCGGTTGGATGCAATGATATTTTCCTGGGTGCCTCATGGCTGGCTCTTGGTTGGGTAATGTATCGGCTTTCTGTGGCGCTTCCGGGGGGAAAAGCATCGGGGGATAATCGGTTTGGACGTGTTGGAATGGCGGAAGTTTCGTTCACTTCCACTAGTTACTCCAATGGTAACTCACCGTTCGGTTTCGATTTCGTTGCCTGGCCCTCATCTGTCAGTGCCGCGTGCAGAATTGTTGGCGCTAAAAATCGCATGGGGGAATGCTCCAACTTCATGTGTTATGTGGCTGACCGCGGGTCTGTAATTTCAGGTATCCTTGGCAGCAACTCTACGTCCCCATCAGGAGTTGATGCTGGCCGGTTGTTGCGAAGAGGACATCGCGTGCAATTCGCGCGAGGATCGGCTTCACTGCGTTTGGCTGGCTCGCACCTCTATCCAGCACCCGCTGTTGAGAAACACGCGCGCTAGGAATCAACTGCGCGAATTGTGCTTAACGATCGACTTACGTCGGCGGCCGCGCCCCGCGCCTTTGTCTCACCACAGGTCTTCGGCACGCCGCACCGATGGAGGATCCGCGCGGGTTGGGATGCAGGCGGGAGTGCTCGTTTTTCTCGCATCCATGCTCGCTCTCCTGATCAGGCTGCCGGGAGCCGGCGGCGCCGGAAAAGGCGTTTCCGACAGTCGTGTCTTCACTGCCCGAGCCCTGCCGCGGCCAGGCTGTTTAGAGCATGCAGCACAGGACCACAGCAGTCGCTGTTCATTGCATGCCGGATCCAAGCTCCGGAACTGTCATGGGAGGGGCAAGGTGCCCGCAATTGCCTGCTCAGAAGTTGGTCGCGGCCTTTGGTCCTGCGCGCGCCTCGGATTAGCCCCCATTCGAAATGCCAATTCTGCTCTGGGCCGGCCACGCGAACCACACCCCAGGAGTGGCGCTCGACGCCCGGGTTAGATCCGTCCCCTGTGACGACCCATGGGTGGATATTCTTGTGGGGCGCGGCTCCATATCGGCACGTGAGTTACGTTCGGTGCGGCTTCAGCAAAACCCATAGGGTCTGGTGTTGTTAGGGATTTGGTGTGTATATATATATATATATATATGTGTTCGTGCCTCCATGTGCAATCTCACAACACCATGATGCACTTCTCGAACCTTGTCACATCGACGGGAACAGTTGCATCATCTTGGGTCGGTATTATGGCCTAAACCCTGCATTGCTTAGGGATGCTGATTAATTTAATGGGTTCGCGTTTGTCTCGAATCACTACGCGGGATCGCCTGTTCGTACTTTTGTTCCCCATTCGCCACCCTTCCTCCTCCTCCTCCTCCTCGTCCTACCTCCTTTCCCTTCCTCCCTCTCCAGGCGTTCCAAGCCCCGGCGACGAGCACAAATACATAAATAAAAAGCATCCGCCAATCCTGGGGAATGGTCGCCCGTGTATCCAATTCACCGCCCGTCTGGGCGCACCGACCTCCCCGTCGGCTTCCCACCGACGGGGTGTGCCCTGGATATCCCCGAATCCTTGACGGAGCCCTGCTATCCACGCAGGGGGGTGGAGTAGGGGAAGGAAGAGGAGCGCCTCTAATTCCTGAGTCCACGGGTCTCTCTGGGCACCCAACGCCTCGCGGGCGTCAGCCAAGGTCAAGGCCTAGCCGATCCAGGCCCGGCGAAAGCGGAAACATCGAGTATTTGTTTGGCATTTTGGCTACCGCCGCTGTGGGGGCATCTAACTGCTAGGGCAGAGTGAAGGGGCACCCGTCTTGATGCGAGGCACTTTCCTTAGCAACGTGGTGGATGTGTGGCAAATTCCAAAACCCCGGACCCCCCAAAAAGACTGGCATCTTTTGGGGGCGCGCCTTTCGCTCCCCGCCGCCTTCCGCCAGCCTTTCGCCAGCTTCCGCCGGCGGCGGCGCCCTCGTTGTACTCCTGCCTCCTGCCGACGACCTCCCACCGCCTTCCGCCGAGGAAGCGATGGCAACACAATCGATCCTCGATGACGAGTCCATGTCTGGAGCGCCTCACATAGAAGCTGAGAGGGGAGAAAAACCACCGACCGAAGAAGAGGAAGAGGAATGGCCGACCCGACCCACTCCACTGCTTCAGCTCTCACTTTCAAGACTGCCCAGATTCGACGGAAACGAGGCGGCGACAGCGGGCGCGTCAGCACGGCCGCAGGCGTGGGCGTTAGTGCAGAGGGGCTGTTTGGGGAGGAGGAGGAGGAGGAGGAGGAGGAGGAGGAGGAGGAGGAGGAGGAGGAGGAGGAGGAAGAAGAGAAGGAGGCGGAGGAAGAGGAGGAAGAGGAGGAGAAGGAGGAGGAGGAGGAACCCTTTCCCTGCTCCTCCTCCTCCTCCTGCTCCCCTTCTCCTCCTCCTCCACCTCTTCCTACCTCATCCGCGCTCCCCCATTCGCTCCTTGGCCACGGGCGCGGGCTGCTCCGCGGGGCCCTGCCCGAAGGGCCGCCACAGCTCCTCCCGTACGATCTTGCGGACCTCGCTGGCGAGCTCCTCCTCGTGTTGGGGGAGGGCCAGCAGTTGGCGGCACGCACAAGGGGATGTGGGGGAAGAGGGAAGGCTGCTTCTGAGGAGTAGGCTGCTTCTGAAAGGGCGCAGGCTTTACGTCTATAGGCAAGGCACGCGCCTTCTGAGAATCAAGGGTATTTCTAAGAAGGCTTGCCCCCCCCCCCTACCCCCCTCTGCGCGTGGCCAACATAGGATCGCGCTTGCATGCAGATTCTAGCGAGCCAGCCTGCATACGGGAATTCTCCCCCCCCGTCCACCCTCCGCCGCCGCCATTCCAAACAGCGCTGGGCCGAAAAGACGTGCAAGCGAGATTTCCCGACTTGCGTGCAGTCCAGGTTACATTTCGGGCCTCGCCTTCATCTAGGTACATTTGCCCGAGTCTAAAGCAACACTGCATCACACATGGGTCTCCAATTCCCTCCCTGGATGCATCCTGACTCGTCGCTCGAAGCGGATCCAACCGTGGCGACGAGAAACCTCCGGAAGGCTCAGACCCATCCGCGGCGACGAGAAGCCTCCGGGAGGCTCAACAATTACTCAAAAATTCAGCCTGGCGAAGAACCCGACCATCAGCAACTGTGGAATCGTCATTCGGTGGAGCTCCCTATGGGGCTACCAAACGTGTGAAGGGGTGCGTGCCTGTGGGGCAACGGAGCGTGTAAGGGGCGTGCCCAAATGGGTGCGGTGGGCGCATGCGAACGCTGGCTTTTGGGCTTTCGGTAGGGCTCCCTGTGGGGTCACGAAACGTGTGAAGGGTGTACCAAAATGGCTGCGGTGGGTGCGTGCGAACACTGGCATTTGAATTGGGCTTTCGGTGGGGCTCCTTATGGGACCCCGAATCGTGTGAGGGGCGTGCCAACATGGGTGCGGTGGGCGCATGCGAGCTCGGGCATTTGGGCCTTCGGTGGGGCTCCCTATGGGGCCACGGAACGTGCGAGGGGCTTGCCAAACTGGGCCCGGTGGGCGCATGCGAACGCTGGCATTTGCGCCCTCGGTGTGACTCCCTGTGGGGCCACGATGCGTGTGAGGGGCGTCCCAAAATTGGTGGGGTAGGCGCGTGCGAACGGTGGGCCCCCTTCGGCCACCGCGGAGCGCGAACGCGCCAGGGGCGCACCAGTCCCGCCGCCGCCGCCCCACCCCCTGCGAGGCGAGTTTAGGGGAACGAGAAATGACATAAACATAAAAACTCGGAGGTCCGCGCGGACTTCTCGGATGGGCGCTGGCGCCTCCGACGCCGCCCCTGGCGCGCTCCAACGCCGATCCGAGAAATCCGCGCGGACCTCCGAGATTTTATGTTTATGTCATTGTTTGCTTCCCGAGTTGCCGGGCCGACCGACGAGGCGCCTCACGAGGCCGTTCCAAGGGCCAAGAAGGCCGCGCCCGCCCCGCCCCACCTTCCCACCACCAGGGGCGGCGGCGAGACGGGGACAGGGGTCCTGGCGCTGCTGGCCCGCGGTCTTCGGACCCCGAGACGCCGCAGCAGCAGAGCGAGGCCTGGCCCTGCGACGAGCTCCCAGCTGACCGTCGCCCTGCAGACAGTCTCGAAGCCCCTGCCGAAAGGCGCACGATCAGGCAGGTGACATTCGGCGGGCACGACCCCGAAGTCCCCAGTGCGCCCATCAGCTCCACCTCAGCGGACAGGCCCGACCTGGACCCAAAGCTCGAGCCTGCCTGGAGCGCAGTGGACCGCCAGCCAGGTGAGGACCAGCCAAAGGCCTCCGACACCCGGGGGCCGGACGACGAGCTCGGGGCCCGCCCAGGCCCCCGGCCCCGCTTCCCAGGACGCCAGCAGGTCCCAGCAAGCTAAGATCAATCCAGGACGAGGCTAAATCCGGGTGAGGACAAATCGAGAATCTCTGCAACCCGGCAGCTCTGGAGGATGCATCGGGCGCCGCTGCTGTTGCACAGCGTTCCAGAACGCTCTGGGACGGAGTTCCCTGAGATCCGACGCAGCGACAAACATTGCAACAGCGCGAACAGGCGACGACAACAGCCCTATACCTCATCTTTCTGCGTCACTTCTCGAGCTGGGTCGATCTGTGAGTCCCGGGGCCCGAAGAGAGGCAAGAACGCCCGGCTCGAAACAGTCGAGACGCCAGGATCTCAGGGTTAGCCTCGTCCAAGCCCCGTCCGACAGACCACCACGGGCGACACACGAGCGGGCGGGCCACCACGGGCGAGGCACGAGCGAGCGGCTGGGATCAGTGGCAGCCCTGTGACTCCCGGGACGGACGGCAAAACAGGGGCGCCTGGCACGGCTCGTGGGATAAACCGGCAGAGGCGGTGGGCGCGAGACGAAATGGCTGACACTGCCAGTAGACAAGTGCGTTCCACCACTCGCAAAAAAACTATTCGCAAATGGCCTCAATCCGCAGCGGAGATTCTTACGATTTACGATACCTATACGACCACCCTTCTGGTGATAAGAAGGTTGTGGGGGGGGAGATGGGGGGAACCAACATCTGGCTCAATCGATCTCACTATCGATCTCACTCAACGGGACACCACGGGACACCACGGGCCACCACGGGCCACCACGGGCCACCACGGGACACCATGGGACACCGCGGGACACCTCTCGATCTCACTATCGGTCTCACTATCGATCTCACTATCGTTCTCATCCAACGGGACACCATATGACACCACGGGACACCACGGGACGCCTCGGGACACCACATCGATCTCACGATCGATCTCACTCTCGATCTCCCTATCGATCTCACTCAACGGGACACCACGGAACACCACGGGACACCTGTCGATCTCACTATCGATCTCACTATCGATCTCACTTTTTGGGACGCCACGGGACACCACGACACCATGGGACACTTCGGGGCACCACCATATCGATCTCAATATCGATCTGACTATCGATCTCACTCAACGGGATACCACGGGACACCTGTCGATCTCACTACCCATCTCACTATCGATCTCACTTTGTGGGACACCACGGGACACCTCGGGGCATCACATCGATTATAGTATCGATCTCAATATCGATCTCAATATCGACCTCACTCAAAGGGACACCACGGGACACCACGGGATACCGCTGGACACTGTGAGTCATTGCCAGGCGGACGGACGGACGGGCGGGCGGGGAAGAATCATGTGTCTTGACTTCGCCCTAGCAACGGCGGACACCACGGGACACCACGGGACACCACGGGACACCGCGGGACACCGCTAATGCGACCGCCGGACGGGCGGACGGACGGACGGACGGACGGAGGAGAAACATGTGTCTTGACTTCGCCCTACCAACGGCGGACACCACGGGACACCACGGGACACCGCGGGACCCCGGCAGGGCCACCGCCGGACGGACGGACGGACGGACGGAGGAGAAACGTGTGTCTTGACTTCGCCCTACCAACGGCGGACACCACGGGACACCACGGGACACCGCGGGACCCCGGCAGGGCCACCGCCGGACGGACGGACGGACGGACGGAGGAGAAGCATTTGTCTTGATTTTGCCCTAGCATCGGCGGGTTCATTCCTCTCGCGCGCCCACGCAGCTTCGCCTCGCCCGCACGCACGACACGAACGAAACGAAACGATTTCCCGGTTGGGGGTCTCCGTTCCACCGCGATCTCACCCCCCAACCTCCGATACTTACACTGAGGCGAGCGAATATTTGTCGAACACTTGCGAGTAGGCACTCTGCGAGTAGTGGAGCGACTCTCGGTGAGCAAGGCAGCCAGCGCGCGGGACCTGAAGGCAACGGCCAGCCACGTCCGACATGTGTAAAAGGCCCTTCCATTAGATCAGGCTTGTCCTCCTACAGGCGGATTTTGGTAGAGATCACAGAAAAATCAAGCATAATCGAAAGGACACGACACATCGTTGACAAACCTATTTTTTCTTCCTGTAGAAGGACATGCCCGACTTTACCCTTCCACCGAATCGCCTAGAAACCTCCAAATAGGCGAATCATCTCAACCAACGGTCTGTGGAACAAAGCGGGGTACATGGCGTATCCCGGAAACTGGAACCCAAAAAGGTTTTCATCTCTTGCGGGGACGCATGTTTTACTTCCGTCACCTTCCGCCGCCCTTCCGCCGGCTTCTGCCAGCGGAGGCGGCCTCGTTTCTGCCGCCGACCTTCCGCCGCCTTCCGAGGCGGAAGAGACGACAAATCCTTCGATCCTCGAAGGCAAGGCCATGTTTGGAACGCCTCACATGCTGTCGGGGGCCTGGCACGCATACTGCCAGAATGTAGAGTGGAACTGGGACCATCGCGCGGCCGCGAACTCGCTCCTGGACTCCCTTCGCCAGTCCCTGGAAAGCGCTGCGAGGTTCCTCGAGAACCTGGCCGAAGCGGACTTCGACGTCACCTGGTGGGCGCCTCACCAGAATACATTGGTCGACTGCAGGACAGAGCCAAGCACAGAGAGAACGCTGCAGGGAAGGGCCACGGCCAAGGCATGACGTGGGACACTCCACGCAGCCTCTGGGCATCGTGACCATCAGGAGCACAAGAACAGCGATAACGATACGATATCGTTGTTATCGTTGTCGTTATCGTTGCTATGGTTATTGTTATTATTGTTGTTATCGCTACCGCAGTTATCTTTAGGTCCGCTACGAAGATCGCTGAGCGCCCGCCGACCACTCAGGACCTGCGGGCGTCCACGCGCCGCTGTCCACCCAGGCTTACCTCTGTGCCCCGGCGGCGTGGCCTTACATGACGTCCACTTTCCCCGGTACCGTCTGGTCTTTTCGTCTCCCTGGTTCTGGTTACCTGGTCTTTTGAAGCGCGCTTGCCGGGCTTCCCTTCCCCCTCCCTCTTCTTCCATTCCCCTCTCTCCCTCCCTCCCTCTCTCCCTCCCTCTCTCTCTCTCCCTTTCACTCTCTCCCTTGCGATCGGGATTCGGCCGGCGATCCTTGAGCTGGCTGACCATGGACAAGCTCAACACCACCTCTGCCTCGCCAGGCGACAACGGCGAGGCCCGGTAGTCAGCCTCCAACCGCGACACGACCTCGCGCCAGACGGAGTCGTTCTTGCCGCTGCGAACGCTGGGGGGGGGTTCCCCTTCTTTTTTTTGACGGCCCATGCTCTCTTTGGAGCCCTGCGGGCCCCGCGGGGCTGTCGGGGAACCGCCACTGCCGCGCGTCGCCCTGGCCCGCAAAGGGGACGGCCTTGAGCCCAGCTTGTTGCGGCGATGGTGAGGGGGGGGCACGAGGAAAAAGAACAGCGGATCGGAGCCCAGCCGTGCTCGCTGTGTGACAAAAACTGGGGCGGGAGGTCTTTCGCCGCTTCCGCTGGGAGCCCTCAGCGGGGCCCCAAGACCCTCGACAAAACAGCTCAGGATGAAGAACTGGCCCCAAGGACGATGCACCGGCAACGTCGATGATGCACCGGCGATGTATCGGCGATGCACCGGCAACGTCGGTGATGCACCGGCGACGTCGGCGTGGAGAAACTCGGGCTCCACATCGAGCTGCATCGCCCATGTATCGGCGATGCGGCGCGATCCTCAGACTCCATCTACTCCGAACCCATCTGGGAGGGCCTAGACTCAAGGGGCTCCAAGACGGTCAAAAAATCTCAGGATGAAGAACTGGTCCTGGGGTGAACGGTCGGGACTCCTGGGGACCCCGTAGTGAAACCATTGGAGCATCGCATGCCTGAGGAGCGGGGCGGAGCGAAGGGCGCCGAGTCCACCGTCGGGCCTGCCGGCGGGCCCCCTGGGGGGCAGCGCGGCTGGGCTCGGGTTCGTTGTCTGCACGTGCTGGAGGAGGGCGTGCTCCCAGCTGTCCGACGGTATGTGGTCGCAGGCATCGTCCAACCAATGTCTGGTGCACAAGAGATGGAGGAACAAGAGGAGAGCATGTTGAAGAAAGGGCGAACGATGATCGAACAATGAGGAGGAGATGGAGGAGGAGGAGGAGGTGGAGGAGGAACACGAGAAATAAATCAGAGTGAGGGGGCCGAACGGTCATTCATTGTGCCTGGGTGCGTGGCTGAAGTTCGATACCGGTAAGGATGTTGTTTGTTGCGTTGTTATTGTTGTTGTTGTTGTTGTTGTTGTTGTTGTTGTTGTTGTTGTTGTTGTTGTTGTTGTTGTTGTTGTTGTTGAACATTATTACTTCTAAAGAATAATTATTGTTGGGGCCCCTGGTGCACGACCCTCCCGCCGCGCCTAAGCCGCAGCCTCATTTTCATCATTTTCGTGAGGAAGTCTCAGGCAAAACGGGGGAGTCCGGATCCGGTTGTGTTGTTACGATCGGTTTTCCCTTGCAGAAAATAAGCTAAAGTTGACATTTCTTGTTCTAACATAACCAAACTTCAAGAATCCCTTGAAAAAATAAGGTAAAGTGGACATTCGCGCGCGCAAGACGAAATCCTTCCAAAACCTTAGTTTTCGTAGCGATTTTAACATAAAAACATCAAAAAAACAATGGTTTTTCAAAACAATGTCAAAATTTCATCCCGCGCGCTCTTGCGGATTTGTAGGAAACCCAACACTGTTTAATCATTTCTGTCAAACGGGCTTTTGCGAGCAACTTTTTCGAACTTCTGCAACAACGGTTGCGCACCTGCCAGGGCCATCATCCCTGTCAAATAATACCATGCGGGACACATTCGTTTTTTCTTCGCGCGCGCACGCCGTCGTCGTCGGCCGCGGGGCCCTGAATAGTAGCCACGGTCGTCCGCATGCCACGAAGTGAAGTGTCCGAACGTCATAGGGCGGGAAGCTGGGTGTGGGTGGTGGCGAAGAGTCGTTTGGAAATTTGGTAGAGCTTGAACCGGCCCCCCCACAAAGTGGGGGTATTGCCCGCCTCCTATGAAAACCCTGGCACTGGTGAGAACGGAGTATCCCCACGTGCTAGTAATTGTTGTTGTTGTTGTTGCTGTTGCTGTTGCTGTTGCTGTTGTGATTGTTGTTGTTGTTGTTGTTGTTGTTGTTGTTGTTCTTTGTTGTTGTTGTTCTTTGTTGTTGTCGTCGTCCCCCCCGCGACCCACCCGCGACCCACCCCGCGACCCACCCCGCGTTCCAACCCGCGACACACCCGCGACATTCCCCGCGACACACCCGCGACCCACCCGCGACCCACCCGCGACCCACCCCGCGACCCACCCCGCGACCCACCCCGCGACCCACTTACGACCCACTTGCGAACCACCCGGGACCCACCCCGCGACCCACCCGCAACCCGCCCGCAACCCAACCCGCGACCCACCCGGAACCGATCCAAATTGATTCGAAGAAAAGATCGCCGCCTGCGGCGGGCTCGTTGTATAATTTGTGAAAATTTGGCGCCTGCGGCGGGCTTCGCCTAAGTCTCGCAGGCTGCCGACGTCCCCACCGCGCCCTCACCTAGCACCCCGCAGGTGAGGATAAGAGACGAGACAAACATAGACTTTCGAAGGTCTGCGCGGATGTCTTCGACGAGGGAGGGGGAATACGGCCGTCCTGGAACTTACGGGCGCATGCTGGGGGGATTCGTCTTAGGAGTCTCGTGGGGCCGGTTTGGAACCGTTTATGGGGCCTCCATAGCCCTCTTGGTGGTCTCCTGGGAGCCCGTCTCCAAGGATCCCTTGAGGCGGTTTTGGAACCACTTAGGCTGTCGTGAGACATTCTGGGGCCGTGCTGAGGCTGGCTGGGTGGACCCTCTTGGTCTCCTCTTGAGGCGTCTTGGGGCTCTCTTGAGCCGTCTGGGAGTTCTCCTTGGACGTCGTCGGGGCCAATGGGGGGATTTTCTTGGGCCGTCGTCGGCCACCGAAAGCCCGGAAAGGCGCGGATGAATTAAACCGGCGGAGAGTGTGCATATATATACACATCTATACATATACATGTCTGATAAATGCAGATGTGTGTATACACACATATATATGTACACACACATATAAATATGTATCAGAAGGAGGGGGCCGAACGGTCATCAATTGTCCCTGGGTGCGTGGCTGAAGTGGGGATCCGTGGTGAGAATTCTGTTTGTTGCGTTGTTTGTTGTCGTCATTCCACCCGCGACACACCCGCGACCCACCCGCGACCCACCCCGCGACCCACCCGCGGCCCACCCGTGGCCCACCCCGCGACCCACTCCGCGACCCACCCGCGACCCATCCACGCTTCACTTGCGACCCACCCGCGACCCAACCCGCAACCCAACCCGCGACCCACCCCGCGACCCACCCCGCGACCCAACCCGCGACCCACCCCGAAACCCACCCCGCGACCCACCCCGCGACCCAACCCACGACCCACCCGCGACACACTTCGCGACCCACCCGCGACCCACCCCGCGACCCACCCGCGACCCACCCCGCGACCCACCCGCGACACCCCGCGACGCATCCGCGACCCATGCGACCCCACTTGCGACCCACCCGCGACCCACCCCGCGACCCCCCGCGCCCACCCGCAACCCGCCCGCGCCCATTTGCGGCCCACACCGCGACCCACCCCCCCTTGGTTCAACGAAAAAATCGGCGCCTGCGGCGGGCTTGTTGTCAGAAAGAGGGGGCCGAACGGTCATTCATTGTCCCTTGGTGCGTGGCTGGGATGGGGATCCGTGGTGAAGATTCTGCTTGTTGCTTTGTTTGTTGTCGTCGTTCCACCCGCGACCCACCCGCGACCTAACCCCGCGACCTAACCGACCCGCGACCCACCCCGTGACCCACCCCGCGACCCACCTGCGACCTATCCCGCGACCCACCCGACCCACCCCGCGACCCACCCGCGACCCACCCCGCGACCCACCCCGCGACCCACCCGCGCCCCACCCGCGCCCCACCCGCGACACACCCCGCGACCCACCCCGCGACTCAACCCGCGACCCACCCCACGACCAACCCCGCGACCCAACCCGCGACCCACCCGCGACCCGCCTGAACTGGTTTAATGAAAAATTCCGCGCCTGCGGCGGGCTCGTTGTATAATTTGTAAAACTTTGGCGCCTGCGGCGGGCTTCTCCAGAGTCTCGCAGACTGCCGGCGTCCCCACCGCCCCCATTTGCGCAGAGTTACGTATAACTTGTGCCCCGAGGTTCTCCGGGCAGTTTTGGGAGTCCGTGGGGCCGTCTACCGTCTGTCGGACGCCCCCAAATGGCCCCAGAAATGATCGTGGGCCGTCTTGGGAGCGTCTTGGGCTGACCTGAAGCCCTTTGTGGCTGTCTCGTTGTTCTTGGTGTTCTAATTGTTTTGGGCCGGTCCGGAGAGCGTCTAGGTGCCGTTGGGTCCGCCTGGTCCTCCCATGCGGCATGGCCCATGCGGCGTCGATGATGTAACAGTGCTCCCCTTTCTGTCCCCCATCCGAATCACACCATTCGTCAAGTATGTTATACATTTTCATGTATGTATGTTTGTGTATATATACATGTATATATGTATATATATATATATATATATACAGGTAGATGTATGACTACATGTAAATGCAAATATGTATTCACAATCAGTTACATATTTGATACATAACACACACCTAACCAGGCAATACTAAATAGCCACATGGCATTATTACTATGCGTTTTTCCCTATCAAGGCTTGCACTTCGAGTTTTCTACTTGTTGATGAAAAAACCTGTGCCCATGTGTTGGTCTTGCGGATCTGTTCCGGCCGTCGCCGCCCCGTCGCCGCCGGTCGCCCGGGCCTGGGTGGTTTTGGTGGCCATGATATCGCGGCCGCCACCCCGTCGCCACACTGTCACCGGTCATCGCCTGTGCCTGTGGGCCGGTATGGCGGTTCCGTTATCGTCGTCGCTGCCCCGTCGCCGCTTCGTCGCAGCCTTGTCTGGTCCTGCGGGCTGTTGTAGTGGTTATGTTTTCCTTGCCGCCGACCCGCCGCCACCGCCTCTATTGCGCCGCATAGAATGCACCGCTAAAGCGATATTTCCAAACAGTATTAGGATCTACCCTCCCCCCGTGTGTATCCGTGCGGCCTAAAGATAAATAATATTCGCATCCATCCGCCCCATTGTTTATCCCAAATATGCGCTCATATCACCCCAGGCAAACCGGGTTCCCCGCCATCGTCGTTGTCAAACACTTTTGTGTGGGCGCACTCGTTTAGAAAAAACGCAAGTTTGTAATCAGCCGTTGGCCAACAATGGGCGGACTCCACACGCGCACGGCGTCCAGCGCGCATGCCGCCATCATCTAAAAACCCAGGGCCCCGTCGGCATTTCAAGATCGAAACTTCCGAACACATATGGGGGAAGCGCATGTTTTTGCAACATGTATTTCCCCAAAGATCTGCGCGCCTGTCTTTCCCTCACTTGTTCAATCATAATCGTGTTTTGCTGTTGTCGACGTCGCCATGATACCGCGCCCGCCCAAGGCACCAACACGCACTGAAACGCCCGCGCGCCAGCGCGGCCTGCGAGACGCGTTGGGAAGTGTTCAGCGGTCAGTGCCACGGCGGCCGCGTTGGTCGCGTAACACTGCGCGCGGGCCTGCGCGAGCCAGCGCGGCCGCAACAATGTGCGAGGCAACGCTGATCGGGCATCGAGCGCCGCCGCATGGGTTTTGCATATCAAGTTGTGAGTGGGTGGGGTAAATGGGCGAATTCTGAAATTGACGAATTCTAGTTCGGCAGGGTAAATTCTTTTATGTATATATATACGATTCAGATCTACGCCCCCGTCTTTGGCCTTGACCATACGCGTTTTTGTGCCAATTTCCATGTGATGTTGCCCGATCGTCCATCGGAAAGATGAAGCCATACAGCACCAAGCAATCCTGTATCGATCCCCCATCATCCCTCGCAGAACAATCTATGCACGCGAAGTCGTTCATCAACCATATAAATGTCCCAGACAAAAACCTTTGGACAAAAAGCGAAATGCACGCGCTCGAAGTCGTGCGAGAATGCTGGGATCTTTCTGTCGGGCAACTCTGAGTCCTGAAAAGAATTGTTTAACCAAATACCCCGAGCACATCAAAACAACAAATGGTTTCGCAACAGGACATCTCATTCATTAACACATGTGCTCGTTTTGTTACGATTTGTCAGAAACAGAACACTAGATTTGTCAACGACGTCATCACATGTTACCTAACGTGCTTTTCGTGCGCGCGTGTTGACATCGTTCGAACGCTTTTTCGCGCGTGGTGCCGCAAGACCTCTTGTCTGAAACAGCGGGACGAAATGCGTTCGCGCGCGTCGTGGCGCGCGCATGCCGGCATCTCCCAACACACCATCAGTTTCGTGTGGATGTTAGCATCGAGCGCCTTGGACACGTATAAAAACATATGGATTCGCAGCATCCGTTATCAAGCACAAGTCAGGGCGCGCGAACTTTTGATAAACAGACGGGCCAGGTCTTACCGCATGTCGAAACGATTGGAATGCCTTTGCGCCCGTGCTGGGGGGGGGGGGCCCTGTCAAATAGCACCATGCTGGCCACTCGCGCGCGTTGGCCGCCCGCGGATGTCGAGATCCGACCCTGCAATTTCATCACCAACGCGTGGACACCATCATCGTCACCGGCGTGATCAACATCGGCGCCATCATTGGCTTTGCCGTGGTCGTCGTCGCAACCATCATCGTCGCGTCTACCTTCTTCAACGTCGCCATGAGATCGCGCCCGCCCAGCCCAGGGCACAGACTTGCACTGCAACGCCCGCTGGGAAATGCCCAACGAACAACGTTACCGCGGCCGCGTCGGTCGCGCCAAAGTAGTTGGTCAGTCTGCGCGCGAGGCTGCGCGCGCTAGAGCGGCCGCAGCGATATGCCAGCCAGCGCCAACCACTCATCGCAATCGCCGCCGCATGGCTTTTTCAAACCAAGTTGCGTGTGGGTGGGTGGGATGATTGCGCGAGAAGTGGAACTGACAACTCCATGTTCCATATTCAAGTGCACCCGGTAGGGTTTCGTGTCTACAAAAAAGGATTACCCCTCTCGGGATTATCACGCGGGCCTAGCGACGTGCAGCTTGCATCGGATACTGCCCAATCGTTCATTCTAGACATGAACTTATATCATTCCATCCAGGCCTGTATCCGCACCCCACCATCATCCCCGTCGCGCGCACACTCGTTTATCAAAACCTTAAATGTTCAAGAATCCTTCCGTGCAAACGGAAACACGTGCACGCGCGCGGCGTCGCGCGCTCATGATGAAATATTTCAACAACCTGAATATTCGTAAGGAGTGCAAATCGAACGCCCCGACAACATGTGAATTAGCCTGGCGACGAACCCAAACATATGCGGTTGTGGATACCGCGGTTGTCAGTTTCATCTTCGGTGGAGCTACGTATGGGGCCACGAAGCGTGTGAGGAGTGTGCCGAAATTGGTGCGGTGGCACCATGCCTACCATCCCACTGGGGCCTTCGATGGAGTTCATTATGGTGCCACGAAACGTGTGAAGGGTGTCCCGACAAGCGCGGTGGCACCATGCGAAAGCTCCCACTCCAAGGAAACGACTTCCAACAAGTCGGGGCGCACATTTCTGAAGTTCTCGCCCGAGGGGCGATCGTGCACAAGAAGCTGGGCCAACTTTCTGGCAAGTTGGCGAAGGAACGCTGGCCCAAACTTCTCGGGAGGAAGTTTCCTAGTCAAATGCTCGACCGGTGTACCAGTCCCTCTCGCCTCTCTCACTCCCTCACTCCCTCCCTCCATCCTCCGCAACCGCACGCTCATTTTGGTTGAGAGCAACGGCCGGGCAAGCAATCCGGTCGCTAATTCGGACGCCCGAAATGGGTACGGGAAAAATAGGTACAATGCCCAACAACAAATGTGGTCCCAAACCGACAGCGGCCGCTGTTGGGCGGGCGGCTTCTTGTCTTCAAAGAACAACGTCCCCGGCGTGTTGGGCATCGTGCCCAATCATTCCGTACCTAATTCGACCGTCCAGAGCTACCGTCAAGCCCTCAAGCAAAAAGAGCCTGGCAATCGCCAGGGAGCGTGGCCCATCGGTGCCGAGACACCGAACAGCACACAAACGGCCTGCGTGCCCGCGCGCACGAGCACCGGCCACGCTTCACAGGGAAAATCGTGGAGATGGAGGGATGGGTCAGCGGGCAGTCGGCCACGCTAGCCATGCGCGCTCATACTGGCTTGCCTGCTCCCCCCCCTCTTCCTCCTCCTCCTCCTCCTCCTCCTCCTCCTCCTCCTCCTCCTCCTCCTCCTCCTCAGTGCAATTGCGGAGGGAGGGGAGAGGTGCAAGCAAGACCTCTATCCATATCCGGTGCGCCTTGGACTTTCTGAAAGGGAGCGCCACAAGACCGAGGCGCACTGGGTCCTGATGAAATTCGAGCATCTGGGGGCCAGGTTGTTCTCCACACCCAGTGCGCCTCGGGCTTCTGGGGAAGGGAGCCCGAAGCTCTAAGCTGCAGCGGGTGCAATGGAAGCCAGTCCACAGGCAAACCTCCCACAAGAAACCCAACCCTGAGACCCCAGGACGTCCATTGATTTTTGGCGTGGAAGCGTCGCGCTTCCCATAGCAAAGCCATCGAAACCCCAGAAACCCAGGGCACCCTGGAGGCAAGCAGGGTGTTCCTTGGCATGGGTCTCCACTGTATGCTGGAGGGGGGAGGGAGGGCGAGGGAGGGAGGAGCCTGCGCCCGCGCCCTTGGAGACAGAGCGGGAGGGGCCAGGGTGGAGGGCGATTAGGGAAGGGGCGGGAGGGCAAGGGCGGAGTGAGGGCAAGGGGGGAGGGAGGGAGGGAGGGACTGGGGGAGGTCGAGGGCGGACCCCATCTGGGAGGCCTGCAGGGGAGGGAGGGGGCGAGGGGGAGGGGGAGGGGGAGAGGGCTGGGAGGAGGCCTCTGCCCGCCAGCCCTGGGCTCACCGCTTGCCGAGGAACACGTCGCCGTACACCACCTGCGGCGGCGGAGGCTCGGCCAGGCACGGGCGGCAGCGTCGAGGCTGCGTGCCCACGGCCTCGGTCTTCTGCGGCGGCGGTCTCTTCGGAGCCGTTCTCGGCGGTCTCCTGCGGTCTCCGCAGGGCCCTCGGCGACCTCCTGGCGGCCCTTCGGCGGTCCTCTGACGGTCTTCGGCGGTGTCCAGCGGTCCTCGGCGCAACATTTGGACGGCTGCGTTCAGCAAGGGGTCCAGGATCGAACACCCTACCGAGAGGCCCGAGAGAGCCGTACGCTTTTTTGGGGGGCAGCGCTCACAAGGGGGGGGCGCGAGGGGGCGAGGGCCTTCTTTCGGAGGCGCGGGGGCCTTATCATTTATCATAATAGACACCAGACATGTAGGACTATAGGGTCCGAATCGAACGGGGTCGGAGGATCGCGCCGCATCGCCAATGCATCGGCGATGAAATCGCCGATGCACTTGCGATGGCGGCGACCACGAGGGGGGTGGCGCGAGTGGGTGGCGACATCCAGACCCTGCCCGGGGGATGCGGGGGAGGGGCTCGGAGGCGGGAGGCGGGGGTTAGGGTTTGGATTTCGCCACGTGCTCGACGACCTCCGAACCCTGCCCCCGCCGCCCATCGGGCTGCCCGAAGCGTGGATAGGCAGGGGGTAGGGGCTCGGAGTTCCCCGCCGAGCGAGGGGGGTGGGCGGCCTTTTGAACATGCCAAGGGGGTTTCTTCAGAAGGCGGGGGCCTTCTCTCAGGGGCCCGGGGGCTTCCAAGAACGCTTTTTCGAAGCCAGCGCATGGTCCAACCCCCTCGAAGCCAGCGCATGCTCCTCCTCCTCCTCCTCCTCCTCCTCCTCCTCCTCCTCCTCCTCCGCCCTCCCCCTCCTCCGCCCTCCTCCTCCTCCGCCCTCCTCCTCCTCCTCCTCCGCCCTCCTCCTTCTCCTCCTTCTCCTCCTTCTCCTCCTCCTCCTCCTCCTCCGCCTCCGCCCTCCTCCTCCGCCCTCTCCCTCCTCCGCCCTCCTCCTCCGCCCTCCTCCTCCTCCCCTCCTCCTCCTCCTCCTCCTCCGCCCTCCTCCGCCTCCCCTCCTCCGCCTCCTCCTCCTCCTCCGCCATCCTCCTCCTCCGCCCTCCTCCTCCTCCGCCCTCCTCCTCCTCCTCCTCCTCCTCCTCCTCCTCCTCCTCCTCCTCCTCCTCCTCCTCCCTCCTCCGCCTCCTCCTCCTCCTCCGCCCTCCTCCTCCAACACTCCTCCTCCTCCTCCTCCTCCTCCTCCTCCTCCTCCTCCTCCTCCGCCCTCTCCTCCTCCTCCGCCCTCCTCCCCTCCTCCTCCCTCCTCCGCCCTCCTCCTCCCCTCCTCCTCCGCCCTCCTCCGCCCTCCTTCCTCCTCTCCTCCTCCTCCTCCTCCTCCTCCTCCCTCCTCCTCCTCCGCCCTCCTCCTCCTCCCTCCTCCTCCTCCTCCTCCTCCTCCTCTCCTCCCCTCCTCCTCCTCCTCCTCCTCCTCCGCCCTCCTCCTCCTCCCCTCCTCCTCCTCCTCCTCCTCCCCTCCTCTCCAACACCCTCCTCCTCCTCCTCCTTCTCCTCCTCCTCCTCCTCCTCCTCCTCCTTTTCCTCCTCCTCCTTTTCCTCCTCCTCCTGCGCCCTCCCTCTGCGGCGGGCGGGCTGCGGAGGAGCCCCCCTCCCCCGGCTCCTGGGGGGCCCCGCCGCGCCTCGGGGGCCGCCCCGCCCCCCTCCTCGAGCCGCCCCGTGGAGGGCGCGCCGCCAAGCTCTGCGGAGGCCGAGCTCGGCGCCGCACGGCAGGCGCCGCTCGGGGCGGTCTTGGGCAGCGTGCGCCCCCGAGCCCCCGGGAGTTTCACTATTCGGTGTCTGCTGTCAAGGTTCTTGCGTGCAGCAAGAATATAAACAGGCGTTGCTCCCGCCCCCCCGACCCGACCCCCGACCCCCGAGGCGTCGGGGGGGGGCTGCTTCGAGGACCTGCCGGGCCTCGGGGGGACCTCTCCCGGGCAAGTGTGGAGGCGCGCACGAGGGGATGAGGGAGGGGGATGCTTCTTGGGAGGAGGCTGCTTCTTAGAAGGCGCCGGCCTTGCATCTATAGATGAGGCCCGTGCATTCTAAGAAACACCGGTGTTCCTAAGAAGCCCTCCCCCCACACACTCCTCCTCACCATCGTTCGGACGTTCATTCCCAGAGCATGTTTCGATTTCGTGGGCTTGTTTTCTCGCAAGATGATCCATTGTGCTCCTCGATGGTCCTCGCCGTAAAAAAAAACGCCCGAGCGATGCCAAACCTCTGCGCGTGGTTCGAAGCGAGCCCCAGTGGAGATGACCGATATCCCAACGTCGAGTGGAACCGCACTGTCGAAGAACGGCTCGGGACGAGACGCCGGTCCCGGGGACGGGGTCAAGGGGTCCGCGGGACTCGTGCATCGAACAAAGAACGCCGTCTCTCTGGCTTCTCGAACAAGCCTTGAACGTATCCCCATCCCTGAGATGAACAAGCAAGCGAAAATGCAATGATGATCTCCGGGATGCGCACTCAGAAACTTTAGGAATCCTTGAGATCGGCATCGAGAGGAGGCGATGCCAATCATAGGCACCTGGCATCTCCCGCATCTCTGGGTTCACAGCGGACTCCAGGTGCAGCTGAGGCCGCGCCGAATCGAGAAGGGAGAGGAAAAGGAGAAAGAGCTGAACTTGAACGCCGTGTCTCTAAGACACACCAGCTGCAGAACTGGCGCTGCCAAGAAGATGTCGGCCAAGAGTATGTCGAACTGTTCTGGCTATGGCGAGCGTCGGTCGCGAGTAAGCTCCTCGATCTAGATCAGAGGAATCACTCGAACACCAGAGCGTCTTGGCTGCAAACTCACGCCTCTTGCCCGGATGGGGAGGAGGGAGAGGAGGATGCGAGAGGACAAACACCTGCAGAAGAAGCACATCTAACGTCAACATCCCCCGGGCGGCACCGAATGCGCCGCCATGGGGGGGTCCAGCGCCGATCCAAGAGATCTACGCCGACCTCTGAGAGCTCATGGCTTTTGGCTTTGCTAATCCTGTGCGCATTTTTCCGTCGGCGGCGAGGCAGAGTTGGCTGTTCCAGCGATCGAGCTGGACAGGGGCACCGAACAACGAACTGGCCAGCATGCAGGAGCGGGAAAAGGGCAAACTGGGCGCCGCGGGGGGGGG
>CAUYUJ010000383.1:0-25000 GCA_963575745.1 Prorocentrum cordatum | reverse complement strand
GATAGTGAGATCGATCGTGAGAGTGACAGACAAATCGATCGTGACATAGATAGTGAGGTCGACTGTGAGATCGATCGATAATGAGATCGGTAGATCAAGGGAGGTCCATCGCGAGACCAATCGGTAGATAGAGCGAGATAGATAGAAAGATGGTTAAACAACTGCTCCGTCGTGCCTAACTTGTTTCCACCGAGTCCGATCCGAATTGAATTGCACACCCAAAGCTGAACTCACCCCACAACCTCCTTATCAGCCGAAGGGGAGTAGCATGGGTCTCAAGTTTTGAATGTATTGTATATGTGTGTATGTTGATACCTACCCACGGTGGCCAAGAATGGCGACGCCACTCGACCCAGAGTTTCGAAAGATGGCTCCGCTGGGGTCGCATCAACGCAACGCGAGCCTACCATATTACGCCCTTGCGGCTGAGCCAGGAAGGCAAGTACACCAGCCCCATAGCCCAGGTTTGGCCTTGCCAGCGTTGATCTACAAAACCTGGGCGTAGGTGGTCTAACGATTTGCTTCCTTCCCCAAACAAGGCTTGCACTTAGGAGGTCTTGCATCTCCTCTGAGCAACTGGGCCTGTCTGTCGTTCTGGCGGCTATGTTGTTGCCGTCGCCGCCCCCTCGCCACCTCGTCGCCGCCTGAACCTTGGCTTGTCTGTCGGTTTGTCGGCTATGTCGTGGCCGTCGCCGCCGCGTTGCCACCTTGTCGCCACGCGTACCTGGGGCTGTCTGTCGGTCTGGCGGCCATGTTGTCGTCGTCGTCGCCGCCTCATCGCTGCCCGTACCTGGGCGTGTCTGTCAGATTGGCGGCATGTTGCCGCCATCGCCGCCCAGACGTAGATAGCACAACATAAATTTCACAATATCATCTTCATAACGTAGATAACAGCACACACATATTACACGGCACATGCTGCAACACATCTATTGCCCCACGTAGACTGCACTACTGGACAGCGTAGATTGCACCACATCTATTGCACCACGTGTATGGCACAACGTATACTGCACCACTTAGAGTGAACCACATAGGTTGCACAGCACGGCTGCGACACATCCATTGCACCACATCTACTGCACACCACAGATTGCACTACCACCTATATTACACAACGTATACTGCACAACATGTAGTACACAACACTGAGTGCACCACCGATATTGCACAACCTATACTGCTCCGCGTAGGTTGGGGTCCACGCCGCCTAACGTTTGCTCATCCACAACTCCCTTCACGTTGGGGACGGGTACCACCCCCGTATCGGGGGTTTTGTAAGGGAGTCCGCGATGTGTCAGAGGGTTTTTTTCGCTCAAGATTGCACCGCGAGGGCCTCCTCCGATACTCTCAGATAGCGTGCGATGGCCCATTCTGGCTTTCAACATGCTCTGAAATATTCCAATAAGGCCGCTCCACGATGTCCGCAAGTGCTCTCGGAACCCACTCGGAATTTCCGAAGAAGACGAAATCGTTCAACACCTGAAAAATTACCCTGGCGAAAGACCCAACCACACGCAAGTGTGAGAACAGCAAAGCAGGTGGGACGAAACAAGGGGGAATCCCTATGGGGCCACGAACCGGCCCCACCTCATTTTGGCTCACCCGTCACACGGTTCGCGGCCTCATAGGGAGCTCCACCGAAAGCCCAAGTGGCAGGTTCGCATGGCGGCCCCGCGCCATTTTGGTGCAACCCTCACTCGGTTCGTGGCCCCATAAGGAAATCCACCGAAGGCCCCCGTGGCAGGGTTCGCATGGCGGCCCCGCAGGGTTCGCATGGCGGCCCCGCCCCATTATGGCGCACCCCTCACACCGTTCGTGGCCCCACATGGAGCTCCACCGAAGGCCCCAGTGGCAGGGTTCGCATGGCGGCCCCGCCCCATTTTGGCGCACCCCTCACACGGTTCGTGGCCCCATAGGGAGCTCCACCGAAGGCCCCAGTGGCAGGGTTCGCATGGCGGCCCCGCCCCATTATGGCGCGCCCCTCACACCCTTCGTGGCCCCACAGGGAGCTCCACCGAAGGCCCCAGTGGCAGGGTTCGCATGGCGGCCCCGCCCCATTTTGGCGCACCCCTCACACGGTTCGCTGCCCCATAGGGAGCTCCACCGAAGGCCCCAGTGGCAGGGTTCGCATGGCGGCCCCGCCCCATTATGGCGCACCCCTCACACCGTTCGTGGCCCCACAGGGAGCTCCACCGAAAGGCCCCAGTGGCAGGGTTCGCATGGCGGCCCCGCCCCATTTTGGCGCACCCCTCACACGGTTCGTGGCCCCATAGGGAGCTCCACCGAAGGCCCCAGTGGCAGGGTTCACATGGCGGCCCCGCCACATTTTGGCGCCAAAACGCGGGGCCGCCATGTGAACCCTGCCACTGGGGCATTCGGTGAAGCTCCCTATGGGGCCACGAACCGTGTGAAGGGTGCGCCAAAACCCGGGGCCGCCGTGCGAACCCTGCTACTGGGGCCTTCGGTGGAGCTCCCTATGGGGCCACGAACCGTGTGAGGGGTGCGCCAAAACGCGCCTTCGGTGGAGTTCCCTACAGGGCAACGAAACGCTGTACTGGGTGTGTAAAACGCAGGGAGGAGGGAGGAGGAGGGGAAGGAGGGCAGGAAGGAAGGAACGCGGGGCACCACTTCTTCAAAACGAGGACCCAACACCACAGGATGGTTAAGGACACCACAAATGTGTTCGCAGTCTCGTCTTTTCGCTTACGATTGGCTTTTGAGGCCTCTGGATGACCCCAAGATGGCCCAAGAGAGCCCCAAGAGGGGCCCAATAGGCCCCCTAGACTGAAGGGGCGCCGCGAATTAAGCCCCCCCATCACTGACCGACATCCTCCAAGATGACATCAAGTCTTCTCCGAAAGTTTCCAAAATTGTCTTAAAGGCACCCAGGAGGCCCCCGAGAGATCCACAAGAAACTCCCAAAATATCCCTAAGAGGCCACAAGGAGGCCCCCCCGAGGTCCTCAAGACGCTGCAAAAGGCCTCTGGGACCGCCAAGAAGCCCCCCAAACGACCACCAACAACTCCAAGAAGCTGTCAAGAGACATCCGGAGATACTCCCAGAGGCATCCAAGAGGCATCTGGCCGTTTTGCTCGCCCCACTCCTCCTCCTCCTCCTCCTCCTCCTCCTCCTCCTCCTCCTCCTCCTCCTTTTCCTCCTCCTTTCCCTCCTCCTCGTCCTCCTCCTCTTCCTCATGCGTCTATGCCTCATCCTTCCTCCTCCCTCCTGATCCCCCTCCTGCTCCTCCTCATCTCCCCCTCTGCGGGTACGACGGCCTACCCAGCCGTTTTTTCACTACATGCTCCTCCACATCCCAGATCAGGGCAACTTACCAGAATATCGTTTCTCGTTGCTGGTGGGCTTGCGCGAAGCGGCCAGACTTCCCGCCAGCTCCGTGGGAGAAGGCTCCCTAAGGATAGTACGCCCTGGAGGCAGTCCTGGGACTGTTCCCCAGACCATCCATCACCAGAAATCGATTGATGGCCGTTGAGCCCGACATTGAACCAGGGGAGGCGAACAGGACGCAGCGGCGAAGATGAAGAGGAGGGCCAACAGAGGGAAGGAAAGGACCAAAAGGAGGCCGCGGCAGGCGCAGCTGTGATTCCCGTGGCCACGAACACAAACGAGACCCTGCACGAGAGCATGTGAATGGCAGGGACGGTCGGGAGGCGACGACCGGAACGATGGCTGAATTCACAGAAACGCGTGTCTCCCCCCATGCCGCCCAACTGCCCCCCCCCCCTCTCCTTCCAACGCGGCAATGGCTCGGAAGCCCAGGTCTTCCGCGCAAGCCCGCGCAGGCGCCCCCGCTCGGAGCCGCAAGCTGTGCGGGTGCCCGTGCTCGCACAGGTTCCACCGGTCGATGCCCAGGTGCCCACGGGCAGCTGCTAGGTCAAGAGGATGATGGGCTGCCAGCCTTGATGCCGCCTGTGATCTGGGTGTGATTGAGCTCCAGGTCAGCGAATTTGCCGACGGCCTGCAGCGCCCCGATGTCGCCTGTGACCTCGGTGTCACTCAAGCCCAGCATAGTCAGGAGGACAAGGGCCTGCAACGCCCCAGTGATGCCTGTGACCTGGGGGGGTTCAGGTCCAGCCTGGTCAACTGGACGATGGCCTGCAGCGCGACGATGTCGCGTGCGACCTGGGTGTCGCTCAGGCGCAGCTCGGTCCACTGGACCAGGACCTGCAACGAACCGATGTCGCCCTGCGACCTGGGCGTCGCTTTTCGAGCTCGACAATCCACCTCGAGTCGGCCCTCCACCACGAACTCCATGAGCAGCGCGCCGACCACCAGGATGAGCACGAGGGCCATGAAGATGAGTGGCACGGCTCACGCCAACGTCGTACCGAGGGAGATCACGACGAGGCCGATGACGTCGAAGTGATGACATACGAACCAAATTGACGACACCTAACGGCCAAAACCAGACCACCACGTACAAACCCTCGAGCGGGAGCCACATCCTATGCCAGGAAGCCCGTCGCCACATACAGCATCAGGACGCTCCCTGGACAAGGAAAAAACAAACTGCAGGGCAAGATGGACCGCTCCATGCACAGGATGGCGAACATCGCACGTACATGACACCTATTCAAGGCATCATCCAACAACGAGACAACACTGACACGAACGAGACCCGACAGATCGCTCCCACGGTCGTCTACTATGGAGCGGCCACCATACGACCTTTGGAAAAGCAGGCCTTCTGTAGGGCTAGGGGCATGTCGCAGTCCCGTCGGTGTCCATGAGCTGCTGGGTGCAACTGGCTCCGCGGCGGCCACGGAGCCCCCCACGCCAAAAGAACCGTCGGCTCCCCGAGCAGCAGTATGCAAGACACCACCACCACCGACATCCGTAGCGTCGGACTGCGGCTCCCTGGCCATGCCAGAAGAACCGTGGAACTTGCCAACCACCTTCTCCACGACGGACGACGGGCACCGCGCTCGCGACACCGCCGAACTGCTGCTCCTCGATCTCCTGGCGTACGGCCCCGGCCTGCGCGGCGAGGCGCAAGCTAGCCTCCAGGCCATCTCCGAAGGCCTTGGCACGCAAGGCTGGGGCTCCGAACGGGACCCCCCAGGTGCCAGGAGCCAGCGCCTCGCCGCCTGAAACGACCTGCGCCACCTCCTCGCCGAGCACGGGCCTGGCCGCACACCCCAGCCTCGACGGGGCAGCAGCGCAGGCGCCAAGCCGTGGGCCAACTGTTGCCCAGGCGATCCCATCGCCCGCGGCTGCGGCGAAACCACCGGCTGGCGCGAGAGCCGCATGCTATGCCGCGTTTCGCCGCCTGCGTGTGGCTCCTGGCACTACCGCGCCGGCCGACAGGAGCTTCAGCGCGGGCCGCGCCGCCAGCTCCCTGTCTTCCTGGCAGAAAATCCGCCCCGATAAGTTAAGAACCACCCCGACACGCGAGGCCTGTAATAAGCGCGCCCAAAGAAGGAATCGAACAAGGCACGGCTGTTTACTCAACGCCCAGGACCTTTTAGTAAACGCAAATTGTCCGGTCCGGATGGTTTTTGCCTCCCTTGACTGTCTTGCCAGGAGCCTGGCTCGCCGACGCAAGCACGGGCGCGCAGCGCAGCATCGCGAGCATCCCGAAGGCGCCGACGAGCAGCGCGGCGAGCCGCAGGCCCAGCGTTGCCGCGCCCCGATATCTCGCCTGCGACCTGGGCGTGGCGCAGGCCCAGCCCGGTCAACCTGACGAGGGCCTGCCGCGCCCCGATGTGGCCCGCGGCCTGGGCGTGGCGCAGGCGCAGCGTAGCCCACTGGACGAGGGCCGGCAGGGCCCCGATGTGGCCTGCGACCTGGGTGTCGCTCAGGCGCAGCCCGGTCCACTGGACCAGGACCTGCGGCGCCCCGATGTCGCCCTGCGACCTGGGCGTCGCTGTTTGAACTCGACTGTCCACCTCGAGTCGGCCCTCCACCACGAACTCCATGAGCAGCGCGCCGACCACCAGGATGAGCACGAGGGCCATGAAGATGAGTGGCACGGCTCACTCCAACGCCGTACCGAGGGAGATCACGACGAGGCCGATGACGTCGAAGTGATGACATACGAACCAAATTGACGACACCCAGCGGCCAAAAAACCAGACCACCGCGTACAACTGGATGAAGGCCTGCAGCGCCCTGATGTGGCCTGTGACTTGGGTGGGGCCCAGGTCCGGCCTGGCCAACTGGACTGATAGCAGCAATGGGCCCTGCAGCAATACTGTTAATAGTGGGCCGCGGATGCATTGCAGAGCGGAATTGGGGGCTGGGAAGGGGATGGCGCTCCTTGACGTATACCTTGGCCTCTTTTGCGGCCGCCACGATCGCCGCGGCGACCTCCGACTTCTCCTCCCCCAAACTCCGCCGCCTCCGTCCAATTGGCTCCTGTTGGCTTTGAAACCGTCCGTTGCAGCAGAGCGAGAAGGCGGCAACCAAAAACAGTTCAAAGGGCAAGGAAAGAAGCGGCTCAAGGAGGGATGGACGACCAACCTGCCTGCACGCTCCACGTCAGCGGCCTTGATTTCCAGAGTCCTCCCAAATTGGGACGGAGAAGATGGGGTCGGAGGATCGCGCTGCATCGTCGATGCATCTCCGATGCATCGGCGGCATCAGCGACGACGGCGTGGAGAAAACCCTGCTAAAATCCGGCTCCACATCGGACCGCATGGCCGAGGTGTCGAAATCCTAGGAATGGTGCTCTGGCGCTACTCAGGATCGTCGAGACGCAGCAATCAGAATAATTCGTGTCGTCGGAGTCCCGATCATGATGTTTTGATACGCTTCAGGATCTTCAAACGGTTGTCTCCCAACGGGGCACTTCTCTCAGTGCAGATGAACCTTTGTAGGGGCCTATGAAAATGGAGCTTGGAGGAAGGGTTTATTCCAACATCGTTGATGAATATTGGGTCCTCATCCTCACTCTGGTCCTCCTCCTCTTTCGCCTCCTCCTCCACCTTCTCCTCCTCCTCCTACTCCTCCTCTTCCCCTGATCACTCATCGCCACGGCCATAGTTCGCCCCGGCATCCTGGCCCAGAACGCGCTCCGAAACCTGGGAAGTCACTGCGCGAGCCCCGACAAGCCATCCGGCCATTCTGGATCCTGGACCTCTGGTGGACCTTGGTCGGATACCCGAGCGCCATGCCGATGCATCCGCTTGAGGCAGGATGCGCCTCCAAGAACCTCGAAAGGCCGACCCCTCGGGGCGGAGGCCTCGCTGGAGACTCCTCGCAAGAGGGGGCGACGAGGAGCAGCAGGAGGAGCAACGGGAGGAGGAGCAAGAGGAGGAGGGAGGAGGAGGAGGAGCAAGAGGAGGAGGGAGGGAGGAGGAGGGAGGAGGGAGGAGGGAGGAGGAGGAGAGGAGGGAGGGAGGGGAGGAGGGAGGGAGGGAGGGAGGGAGGGAGGGAGGAGGAGGGAGGAGGGAGGAGGAAGTGCAGCAGCAGGAAGAGCCACAGGAGTCGGGAGGGCTTCGTCCCGAGCCGCTCCTGGGGGTGGTCCTGGGGCCCAGAGCCCGCGACCACGGCCCGACGCGGGGAGGCCAGAGGCTCGGTGGCCGCGCCAGGGGCGCCGACGTGGCCCCCCCCCGCGCGGTTCGCGCGCGTCGGGGGCCGGAGCTGGACCGCAGCTGGAGAACACCTCTGGAGCAGGCTGTGGGCTGCACCTGGGCCTTCGCACGGGAGGCGCCAGGAGGAGGAGGAGGAGGAGGGGGAGAGGACAGAGGATCTCAGAGGTAGGGGGTCGTGCGTCGCGCCGCGCGCTCGGGCGCGCGCGCGGCGCGGGCTGCGGCGGACAAGAACCGCTTTGCCCGCAGTGCCGCAGGGGGAGAGGGGGCAGCCGGAGGGGCGAGGAGGAGGAGGCCGGAGAGGCGCCGGATGCGGTACAGGTGCAGGGGCGGCTGATGCCGGCGTCGGCGTGCAAGGCTCTCGTCTGACGAGACAGCGAAAGCGGGCAGCAGCCGCAACCACAAACAGAAGGCCGCAGCCCTCGGACCATGCCGTCCAGCTTCCCGGGCGGGAGGCACCCGCGCGAGCTCAGCTCGATGCACCGCGCGACGGGCACGATGGAGCACCAGAAGAACGCCTCGAGGGGAGGAGGCGGCCGACGAAAGGTGCGCGAAGGGGAAGCGCAGGAGGGCAGCCGGGTGAGAGGGATGCGGGAGGAGGATGCCGCTGGACATCTGGGCTCACGTGCAGCCGACATAGGCGCACAGGGACAGGAGCGGGGTCGAGCCAATCCATACGAGCAGCCCGGGACGCCTGCATGAGAGGCCTGCCACCAGGGGACCGGCGTGGCAAAGCACATGGAAACATCGTGGGCAAAGACAAATGGAACCCCAAGCAACCAGACCCGATATTTGTGCATACAGCTCTCGAGCCAGAGCGATCTCTGACATCCCCGCGCCATGAAACATGGCGACAAGCGTTTTCTGAAAGCTGTCGGCCTCCAGGGGTTTGCCATAAGACCCAGGGCTGTCACAAAATGATGTTGTTTCGACGCATCCCCATCGCATACTTCGGCATTTGCTCTCGAGTCTAGCATTGTTTGGTATTTGTTTACGGTGGCAAGCCAGAGCTCGAAACGCATGTCGCGTTTGACGAGACTCGATTACTCGGCCGGTTCTGCATGATGCTCTCCGTCTATTGTTTTCTCCTGAAGGCGCCGTTAATTTATCGCCGCAGATTTCTACAACATTCTACTGTGTTGCTTCACTTATGTGTGTATACTACGAACAAGTATGTTATGTTATGTTCTGGACGGACCATCGTTACGTCGTGACGCCCTTCAAATTTGATGCGCCGTCCAATCGGTCGTTGCTATGCCTCGTTGTTCCTGTGACCAACTTGACGTCGGCACGCATGTCGCGTTTCATAGAAAACCAGTATGGTGTTACACCCTCTTCTCATCCTGTTGTGAATACTATACCCTGCTATGTCGTGTTAAATCAAAACTGTTCATCGTAGGCCCATTCAATCAATATCATACTATGCATTGTTGTATGGGATGTCTGGTTCGGTCATGGTATGCTCTTACGTGTTGAATCATACATGTGCGTATACACATAAACAATATTTCGAATGATTTGGTGCGCTTGACTTGAAGGAACTTGTCTTGAGAACTCGCGTCATCCTGACTACTGGCGCGCGAGGACATGGGCACGCCAACCGCTCCTCCAATTCTGTTTCTGAGACATCCGGAGATCCAGGGGAACCCGGGAAAACTGGCGACGTATTCCAAACCGGAGCCCTCGCGCGTGATCTCAACAAAAACAACCGGACCACCGCCCTCGTGTGGGACATCCTCAGGAACCGGCCCCCCGAGCCTCCCCTATGATAAGAGTCCCTCAGACGACGCGAGCCGGGGCGCACTGGGAGCGTCTCCGTCGGGGGCTCTCGCTCGAGACTTCTTTCCAAAGTCGACCCCCAGCGCGCGAGAAAGTCGGGGCCCATAGCGCCTCCAGGGATCATCTTCGGGGCTCTGCTGGCACGCGCCAGGGCGCGCCGGGGCGCACGGGGCGCGTCCCAGTCGGGGCTCTCGCTCGAGATACCTCTCAAGATCAAAACCGACCCGCTCCCTACAGAGCGCCAGGTGGGTGAGGCCATGAGGCAACGAGGCAACGATATGGGGGAGAACTGGTCTCATCAAATTTCGCTGCCCCCGAAATCGCTGAGCGATTTAGGGGCAACGAGAAAATCAGGCCCCCAAGCGCCCCCAGGGACCATTGCTGGGGATCTGCCGGCGACCGCCGGGGCGCACATGGGCGCACCGGGCGTGTCACAGTCTGGGGCTCTCGCTCGAGACATCCTCGCACAAGTTTACCTGGGCGTGTCCTACTCTGGTGCTCCCACTCGAGACACCCTCACAAAGTCGCCAAAGATCCCCCCCCGAGTGAGGCCCCCGAGGACGATGACGAGGATTACCAGGGAGGAAGACGTAGGAGGACGGACGGAGGAGGGGAGGAGAGAGGAGGAGGAAGGGGAGGAGGAGGATGAGGATGAGGATGAGGAGGAGGGGCAGTACTAGGAGGAGGACGGGGAGGGGGAGGAGAAGGAGAAGAGTTGGAGGAGGTGGTGGAGGAGGAGGTGAAGGCGGAGGAAGAGGATGAAGAGGTGGAGGAGGTGGAGGAAGAGAGAAGGATGAGGTGGTCAGCACCAGGAGGGCGAGCCTCACCATCCTGATCCTCGCTCTGATCATCCTCACCCGCGGCGCCACTGCCTCCCGCTCATTCTCTTCTCGCCCACAGACGCACGCCCCATCTTCTATATATACAATATCTCCCGATGAACCGCAGAGCGGCCGGCTCTTACTGCGTGGCACTGCTGTGGTGCAGTCATCTGTGCACTGCTCGTGCCTGTCATGTTGTGCTGGCGTTGCGGCTTTGTCTGGATTGTGCGATCCAGCAATGCTCTCGCCTGTTCTACTGTGCTGGCGTTGCAGCTTTGTCTGGATTCTGCGATCCAGCAAAGCGCTCGCTTACACTCTCGTTCGCACTTCCATGGCATTGCAGTGTGCAAGCAGCATGTTGTCTTGTGTTGTTGGGGTCTTTGCCATCATCTGCGGTGCTATGATGCCGTGAAGTGTCTTGTCTCTCACGTTGCTCTCAGAAGCATCCGCTAGCAATGGTGTGTAATGCACGGTGTTCTGCTCGTGCAGATGATCTGGGAATCTTTGGAATTGCAACACGTTGTGATACAGTGCGACTGCAAACCTTCTCCTGGCGAAGGACCATGTGCAACTGCAAGTATCGCGTGCAAGTGAGGGCCTTCGGCCGCTGGGGTCTGCGGTGGGAATTCTCATGGGGCCACGACACGTTCGAAGGGTGTGCAGAATTGGCTGCGGTTACGCCATGCGGACATTGCCGCTAGGGCCTTCGGTGAAGCTCTGGGGGCACAAGTCGTTTCAAGGGTGTGCCAGGTTGGGTGCGGGTGCGCCATGCGAACGCTGCCGCTGGGGCCTGCGGTGGAAATCCCTGTGGGGCTTCGGCGAAGCTCCCTATGGGGCCAAACTTGTGAGGGGTGTGCAACTTTCGGTGCGGGTGCGCCATGCGGACGCTGCCGCTAGGGCCTGAGGTGGATCTCCCTGTGAGACCACGACGCGTGTCAGGGGTGTGCAAGGCTGGGTGCGGGCAAGCCATGCGGACGCACCTTCGGTGGATCTCCCGGTGGGGCCAAACTACGTGCGAAGGGTGTGCCTCAATGGGTGTGGGTGCGCCGTGCGGACGCTGCCGCTGGGGCCTGCGGTGGACCTTCCTACGAGGCCACGAAGCGTGTGGAGGGTGGGCCGACTGGGGTGCGGGTGCGCTATGCGGACGCTGCTGCGGAGGCCTTCGGCGGGGCTCCCTGTGGGGCCACGGAACGTGCGAAGGGTGTGCCGAATTGGGTGCGGGTGCGCAATGCGAGCGCTGCCGCTGGAGCCTTCGGCGGGGCTCCCCGTGGGGCCACGAAACGTGTGAATGGTGTGCCGAATTGGGCGCAGGTGCGCTATGCGGGCGTTGCCGCTGGGCCGTTCGGTGGAGCTCCCTGGTGTAACAAAGCGTGTGAGCGGTGTTCCGAAACAACGACCTGCGGAGGGTAACAGCAGGGACTGGAACCGAGGGGGTGGGGTGCAGCGGGAGGGGCGAAAACAGGGGGGCGCTGCCTCTTCAAAGCAAAGTCCCAACACCACAAGATGGTTGAGAAAAGGGGGGCGATGTCACCGGGCCGAGCCGAGCCGAGCCGAGGAGCCGAGCCGAGCCGCCAAACCCGAAGGAACGGCCGAACCCCATCCCGTCTGCCAAAGACCAAGGAACGCCTCTTCCACCCCCCCCCCGACCGCCCGCGCTCAAAAAATCAAACGCGGATTCGCCGCCCGCGAACAACACGTAAGGAACGCCTTGTTTGCCCAGCACCTGCGACGCAGCCCCGAAACACGCGCATGGCTGCACTCACCCACCCGACGGCAACCATCAAGGAAAAGCGAGAGCCTTCGCGCTGCAGCTGCGCCTGCGCAAGCCGACGACATCAATCTCCCTCCCGACCTCCAAGCCACAAGAAACGCCAAACACTCGCGATAAATTCGGCCTTTCCGTGACCACCTTCCGATTCCGCTACACATGTGAACCCCAACTCGCACAGCGGTGCCGAAGGACTCGCACGGGGGACTAGGCCTTAGTGTGACCACTCTTCTGTGTGGCCGCACATGTAATTAAGCCATACAACGCGTCGCGCAAGGAACCCCGCGGCTCGCGCGAGAACCTAGGCATGGACATGACTCGTCTGCGTTGTGATTACACATGTAACTCGCGTCGCGCGCGGAACTTGGAGCTCGCGACAGGATCTTGGCCTTCCGTACGCCCCATCATTAAACATACAACCAACATATCATCTGAACTTCGAAATCAAATCAGTCACCGCTGAGGCAACACTTTGGTATCCAGGCCAGCATTGCGACGACTCTGGGCAATGCATGAACGCTACACACGCGCACGCGCGCGCTGGGCGGGCTGAACTGGTGCAAAACGCCAACAAACAATAGCACATTCGAAACCAAGCCGGCCAGCGAAGGCAAAAACCGAATCAAGGCCAGCGCGGCGACTTCTTTATGTTGGGCAATACAAGAACGATCCACGCGCGCACGCGCGCGGGACAACATGCCTACCACCACTATAATTCCCAAATCAACATGGCGACTGCCCGGTTCTGGGAGATACAAGATCCCCTCACGCGCGCACGCGCGCGCGAGTGGCCATGGTCGCCCGCGCGCATGCACGCCCTGGGCGATCCGCGCAGACCGTGCTACACATGCCAGCGACGCAATCAAGTCAACCCCCAAAACACATCGGTTACCGCTAAAGCAATACTTTCGTTTCGAGGTCAACGCTGCGTCTTCTTGGTTCTGGGCAATACAGGATCGCTCCGCGCGAACACGGGCGCGAATGACCATTCTCACCCGCACGCGTCCGCCCGCGTTGGGCGCTGTGCAATCGCCACGACGAAGAAACTCAGCAAGATCATCCTGGCGAAGGGCCGCACCATGTGCAGCTGCGAGTCTCGCGTGCAGGTGAAGGCCTTCGGCCGCTCGAGTCTTCGGTGGGGCTCCGTGTGGGGCAGGGAAACGTGTCAGGGGTGTGCCGATTTGGGCGCGAATGAACTCGCCGTGCGGGCGTTGCCGCTGGGGCCTTCGGCGAGGCTCCTCATGGGGGCACGAAGCGCGTGAGGGGTGTGCCGAATTGTGCGGACGCTGCCCTTGGGGCATTCGGCGGGGTTCCCCAGTTGGCCCACGATGCGCGCGAAGGGTGTGCCGGAGTGGGCGCGGGTGCGCCATGCGGGCGCTGCCGCTGGGGCCTGCGGTCCCTGTGGGGCTACGAAGCGTGCGAAGGGTGTGCCGAATTGGGCGCGGGTGCGCCATGCGGACGGTGCCGCTGGGGCCTGCGGTGGAGCTCCCCATGGGGTCACGAAGCGTAGGAGGGGTAAGCCGATGTGGGCGCGTGTGCGCATTGCGGACGCTGCCGCTGGGGCCTTCGGAGGAGCTCCCTGTGGTGACGAAGCGTGTGAGAGGTGTGCCGAATTGTGCGCGGGTGCGCCATGCGGGCGTTGCCGCTGGGGCCTTCGGTGGGTCGACCTATGGGGCCCGAAACGAAGAGGAGAGTGCCGAATTGGGCGCGGGTACGCCACGCGTACACGGTCGACTTATACTGATATATACGTAGCACCCCGCAATTGCGGATAAGAGTGAGGGGGCGGGCGCGGGCGACGCGGGCGTCGTCGAGCCGGCGGACCTCGCCCCCACCTTCCCTGTCGATTCTCCTCTCATCCTCCTCCTCCTCCTCCTCCTCCTCCTCCTCCTCCTCTCCTCCTCTTCCTCGTCCTCGTCCTCGTCGTCATCGTCATCCTCCTCCTCCTCCTCCACCTCGTCCTCCTCCTCCTCTTCTTCCTCGTCCTCCCTCTCCCCCCCTCGTCCTTCCATCATCGTCCTCCCATTGTCGTCCTCCCCCTCATCGGCCTCCATCATCGTCCTCCCATTGTCGTCCATCATCCTCTCCTCCTCCCCCTCCTCCCCCTCCTCGTCCTCCTCCTCCCCCTCCTCTCCCTCCTCCCCTTCTCGTCCTCCTGCTCCTCCTCCTCCTTTCTTTCTCCACATTCTCCTTACATCCTCTCTTCTTCCGCGTCCTCCTCGTCCCCTGTTTACTCCTCCTGCCTCCCCCTCCTTTCCCAAGATAACGGCAACGCAATCCTTTTTTCCACTTTATGCTCCCCGACTTCTCTGATCAAGGCAACTCGCCAGGGCAAAGTTGCTGGACGGGCTGGTGTGGATGCGCGGGGCTTGAAGAGGTCCTTGCGGGCTCAGACGGCATGCAAAAATCTGCCGCCGCGCTTGTGCGGCATTGGTTTGTTCAGTGAACGTGGTTTGGGTCGCGGGTGGGTCGCGGGCTCTCCACCTCCACCTGGAAGGAATGCAAAAGCAGCCCGCCGCAGGCGCCGAAAAAATTGGTTTGTACACTGAACGTGGAATGGGTCGCGGGTGGGCCACGGTTTCTCCACCGGGAGCGGATGCAAAAGATGCCCGCCGCAGGCGCCGAAAAAATTGGTTTGTACCCTGAACGTGGTCGCGGGTGGTCCGCGGGCTCTCCATGAAACGAATGCAAAAGATGCCCGCCGCAGGCGCCGAAAAATGTGGTTTGTACCCTGAAAAGGGTTTGGGTCGAGGGTTGGTCGCGAGTTGGTCGCGGGGTGGGTCGCGGGCTCTCCACCTGGAAGGACTGGAAAAAAAACCCGCCGCAGGCGCCGAAAATGGTGGTTTGTACCTTGAACGTGGTTTGAGTCGAAGATGCGGGTGGGTCGCGGGGTGGGTCGCGGGTGGGTCGCTGGGTCGCGGGTGGGTCGCGGGGTGGTCGCGGGTGTGGCCGCGGGCGGGACGCTGGGGTGGGTGGGCCGCGGGTGCGGGTAGTGCGGGTGGGTCGCGGGTGGGTCGCGGGTGGGTTTTCGCGGGTGGGTCAGCGGGGGTGGGTCGTGGGGGGTCGCGGGTGGGTCGTCGCGGCGTGGGGCGCGGGGTGGGTCGCGGGGGTTGGTCGCGGGGTGGGTCGCGGGGTGGGTCGCGGGTGGGTCGCAGGTGGGTCGCGGGGCGGGTTGCGGGTGGGTCGCGGAGTGGGTCGCGGGGTGGGTCGCGGGGTGGGTCGCGGGTGGGTCGCGGGTGGGTCGCGGGTGGGTCGCGGGGTGGGTCGCGGGGTGGGTCGCGGGTGGGTCGCGGGGCGGGTTGCGGGTGGGACGACGACAAACAAACAACAACAACAACAACAACAACAACAACAACAACAATTACTAGCACGTGGGGACACTCCGTTCTCACCAGTGCCAGGGTTTTCATAGGAGGCGGGCAATACCCCCACTTTGTGGTGGGGCCGGTTCAAGCTCTACCAAATTTCCATACGACTCTTCGCCACCACCCACACCCAGCTTCCCGCCCTATGACGTTCGGACACTTCACTTCGTGGCCTGCGGACGACCTTGGCTACTACACTGGCGCATGGTTACAATGACTTCTTGTGGAAACATCTTGTGGAAACTTAAATAAGAATCCCCAGCCCTAGCTTTAGATACAGCTTAGTCCAAGCTTGTATTACGGATTATACCCCTGTTCAAAACAATGGGCAGTGTACCGCGGACGTTATTCTCGGCGGCGAGGGCGCAAACTATGGCGAACCAATAGGGGGGCGTTTTATTCTCGGCGGCCGAGGGCGCAACCTATGGCGCAACCGCAAGGGATTATGGCCCCTGGCAGGCGCGCGACCCCCGTTGCAAGAGCGTGCGAAAGTAGCTCGCGCGAGCTCATGTAACATAAATGTTGGAAAACCATTGGTTGTTTTAGGATTCGGACAGCGCGCGCGGGTGGAAAATTTGAAAAGTCGTGCAGGTGTTTTTCGAGGACCTACGGTGCGATTCGTGTGATTTTATGATTGCGAGAGAGAGAGACGGTGCCCCCTACAAAAAAAAAAAAAAAAAACAAAAGAAAAAAAAAAACAAAATAAAAAAAAAAAAATTCTTAAGAAACCCAATGGTTTTTGGAGATTTCGGCGTGCGCGCGCGAAGAAAAACGAATGTGTCCCGCATGGTATTATTTGACAGGGATGATGGCCCTGGCAGGTGCGCAACCGTTGTCGCAGAAGTTCGAAAAAGTTGCTCGCAAAAGCCCGTTTGACAGAAATGTTTAAAAAGTGTTGGGTTTTCTACGAATCCGCAAGAGCGCGCGGGATGAGATTTTGACATTTTTTTGTTGAAAAACCATTGGTTTTTTGATGTTTTTATGTTAAAATCGCTCCGAACACTAAGCTTTTGGAAGGATTTCGTCTTGCGCGCGCGAATGTCCACTTTACCTTATTTTTTTGCAAGGGATTCTTGAAATTTGATTATATTAGAACAAGAAATGTCATTTTATAGTGGTTTTTGCAAGGGAAAGCGGGGGGGAACAAAACAACCGGATCTTGATCACATCGAATTACCTGAGGCTTCCTCACGAAAATGATGAAAATGTAGCTGCGGCCTAGGCGGCGCAGGGGGGCCGTGCACCAGGGGCCCCAACAAGATCATTATTCTTTAGAATAAATAATGTTCCAACAACAACAACAACAACAACAACAACAACAATCATTTTACCCGAACGCGTGGTGTTCTCCCCAGTGCCAGGTTTTTCATACGACACCAGGCAATACCCCCACTTCGTGGGGGGGCATTACAAGCTCTACCAAATATCCAAACGACTCTTCGCGACCACCCAAACCCAGCTTCCCGCCCCATGACGTTGGGACACTTCACTTCGTGGCGTGCGGCCGACCGTGGCTACTACACTGGCGTGGGGTACACACCCACAGAACTTGGTCACTTATTCGGGGCGCGCATGTGCCCAGCATGGTGCAATTGTGCCATACAATACATAATACAGAGAGACAGAGAGAGAGACAGAGAGCAGACAGAGAGAGAGACAGAGAGATCGGAGTTGGTCACATTTTTGGGTCAAGTTCCTGGGACGATGGGAATACACAACTCTGTTACATTTGATAGTGTGCACGACACACATGAGATGATACGTACTCGCAAGATAGTTGGTCACATTTGTGGAATTCCTGGGCGCATGTGTCCCGCATGGTATTATTTGACAGGGATGATGGCCCTGGCAGGTGCGCAACCGTTGTCGCAGAAGTTCGAAAAAGTTGCTCGCAAAAGCCCGTTTGACAGAAATGTTAAAAAAGTGTTGGTTTTCCTACGAATCCGCAAGAGCGCGCGGGATGAGATTTTGACATTTTTTGTTGAAAAACCATTGGTTTTTTTATGTTTTTATGTTAAAATCGCTCCGAACACTAAGCTTTTGGAAGGATTTCGTCTTGCGCGCGCGAATGTCCACTTTACCTTAATTTTTGCAAGGGATTCTTGAAATTTGATTATATTAGAACAAGAAATGTCATTTTATAGTGTTTTTTGCAAGGGAAAGCGGGGGGAACAAAACAACCGGATCTTGATCACATCGAATTACCTGAGGCTTCCTCACGAAAATGATGAAAATGTAGCTGCGGCCTAGGCGGCGCAGGGGGGCCGTGCACCAGGGGTCCCAACAATAATTATTCTTTAGAATTAATAATGTTCAATTACTAGCACGTGGGGACACACCGTTCTCACCAGTGCCAGGGTTTTCATAGGAGGCGGGCAATACCCCCACTTTGTGGGGGGGCCGGTTCAAGCTCTACCATATTTTCCAAACGAATCTTCGCCACCACCCACACCCAGCTTCCCGCCCTATGACGTTCGGACACTTCACTTCGTGGCATGCGGACGACCGTGGCTACTATTCAGGGCCCCGCGGCCGACGACGACGGCGTGCGAGCGCGAAGAAAAAACGAATGTGTCCCGCATGGTATTATTTGACAGGGATGATGGCCCTGGCAGGTGCGCAAACGTTGTCGCAGAAGTTCGAAAAAGTTGCTCGCAAAAGCCCGTTTGACAGAAATGTTTAAAAAGTGTTGGGTTTCCTACGAATCCGCAAGAGCGCGCGGGATGAGATTTTGACAATTTTTTTGTTGAAAAAACATTGGTTTTTTGATGTTTTTATGTTAAAATCGCTGCGAACACTAAGGTTTTGGAAGGATTTCGTCTTGCGCGCGCGAATGTCCACTTTACCTTATTTTTTGCAAGGGATTCTTGAAATTTGATTATATTAGAACAAGAAATGTCATTTTATAGTGTTTTTTGCAAGGGAAAGCGGGTGGGAACAAAACAACCGGATCTTGATCACATCGAATTACCTGAGGCTTCCTCACGAAAATGATGAAAATGTAGCTGCGGCCTAGGCGGCGCAGGGGGGGCCGTGCACCAGGGGTCCCAACAATAATTATTCTTTAGAATTAATAATGTTCAACAATTACTAGCACGTGGGGACACACCGTTCTCACCAGTGCCAGGGTTTTCATAGGAGGCGGGCAATACCCCACTTTGTGGGGGGGCCGGTTCAAGCTCTACCAAATTTCCAAACGACTCTTCGCCACCACCCACACCAAGCTTCCCGCCCTATGACGTTCGGACACTTCACTTCGTGGCATGCGGACGACCTTGGCTACTATTCAGGGCCCCGCGGCCGACGACGACGGCGTGCGCGCGCGAAGAAAAAACGAATGTGTCCCGCATGGTATTATTTGACAGGGATGATGGCCCTGGCAGGTGCGCAAACGTTGTTGCAGAAGTTCGAAAAAGTTGCTCGCAAAAGCCCGTTTGACAGAAATGTTTAAAAAGTGTTGGGTTTCCTACGAATCCGCAAGAGCGCGCGGGATGAAATTTTGACAAGTTTTTTTTTTTTTTTCTTTTTTTTTTAAAAAAAAACATTTTTTTAAAAGAAAAAAAGTTTTTATGTTAAAATCGCTACGAAAACTAAGGTTTTGGAAGGATTTCGTCTTGCGCGCGCGAATGTCCACTTTACCTTATTTTTGCAAGGGATTCTTGAAGTTTGGTTATGTTAGAACAAGAAATGTCCACTTTAGCTTATTTTTTGCAAGGGAAAACCGATCGTAACAACACAACCGGATCCGGACCTACCCGTTTTGCCTGAGACTTCCTCACGAAAATGATGAAAATGAGGCTGCGGCCTAGGCGCGGCGGGGGGGTCGGCACCAGGGGCCCCCAACAATAACTTATCTTTGTAGAAGTAATTAAATGTTCAACAAACAACAACCCAAAACAAACAATTTTAAGGGCTGTACCGTTTACTGACCGCGAGGTCATTCAACACGTATTCCCTACACGCCTCGAATACCCGCCCTCTTTCGTCTTTTTTTTTTCCCGGATTTTCACACCCCTCTTTCGGGGGCGATTCTTCTCTTTGCTGGGGCCGGCGGGCTTAGACGTACGGGCAAACCGGAACGGGCGGTCAATCCTTCGGGGGCGTACATCTCTCTGCCCGCAATTGGAATTGGCGCGTGCCCTGCAAGAGGAGGAGGGGAAGAACGACGGAGAGTGGGAGGAAGGGGAGGGGGAAGGACGAAGGAGGGAAGATACCACGTTGTGAAGGCGTCCTTGGCGCGCGCGTGGTTCCTGAGCGCCGAAACGCAATTCCAGAATAATTTGTGAGGACGTCGCACGCGAGAGCACAGTCCTGAGTACATTGTGAGGAAATCTCACGCGGAAGCGGGGGCCCTGACTAAGTTGCGAGGAAGTCTCAAGCGGGAGCGCCGTTCCTGAGCAAATAGCACGGAAGTCTCAGGCGGGAGCGGGGGTCCTCACTAAATTGCGAGGACGTCTCAGGCGGGAGCGCCGTTCCTGAGTCAATTGCGCGGAAATGTCAGGCAGGAGCGGGGGTCCTGAGTAAAATTCGAAGAAGTCTCAGGCGGGAGCGCCGTTCCCACGTAAATTGCACGGAAGTCTCAAGCGGGAGCGGGGGTCTTGATTACATTGCGAGGAAGTCTCAAGCGGGAGCGCCTTTCCTGAGTAAATTGCGCGGAAGTCTCAGGCGGGAGCGGGGGTCCTGAGTAAAAATCGAAGAAGTCTCAAGCGGAGCCGTTGTTGTTGTAGCCCGGGGGGCAGGGGCACAGTTTGAGCAGGAAGACTTTCCTTGAGAAAAAACCAGGTGCGAGCCCCGGGGGTGGCACTTCAATCGAAAAAAATCAATGTGCACCGGTGGGGGGGGATCAACAATAATTATTCTTCAAGAATGAGAGTTCAACAACAATCACTTTACCCGAACGCTCAGTGTTCTCACCAGTGCCAGGGTTTTCATGCGACGCCAGCCAATACCCCCACTTTGTGGGGGGGCAGTGCAAGCTCTACCAAATATCCACACGACTCTTCGCCACAACCCACACCCAGCTTCCCGCCCTATGACGTTCGGACACTTCACTTCGTGGCCTGCGGACGACCGTGGCTACTACACTGGCGTGGAGTACACACCCACAGAAGTTGTTAGGACAGCGCGCGCGGGTGGACATTTTGAAAAGTCGTGCAGGTGTTTTTCGAGGACCTACGGTGCGATTCGTGTGATTTTATGATGCGCGGTGCTAAAATTCGTAAGAAGCCCAATGGTTTTTTGAGATTTCGGCGTGCGCGCGCGAAGAAAAAACGAATGTGTCCCGCATGGTATTATTTGACAGGGATGATGGCCCTGGCAGGTGCACAACCGTTGTCGCAGAAGTTCGACAAAGTTGCTCGCAAAAGCCCGTTTGACAGAAATGATTAAAAAGTGTTGGGTTTCCTACGAATCCGCAAGAGCGCGCGGGATGAAATGTTGACATTTTTTTGTGAAAAACCATTGGTTTTTTTTTTGTGTTTTTATGTTAAAATCGCTACGAAAACTAAGGTTTTGGAAGGATTTCGTCTTGCGCGCGCGAATGTCCACTTTACCTTATTTTTTGCAAGGGATTCTTGAAGTTTGGTTATGTTAGAACAAGAAATGTCCACTTTAGCATATTTTTTGCAAGGGAAAACCGATCGTAACAACACAACCGGATCCGGACCAACCCGTTTTGCCTGAGACTTCCTCACGAAATGATGAAAATGGGGCTGCGGCCTAGGCGGCGCAGGGGGGCCGTTTGCAACAGGGGCCCCAACAATAATTATTCTTTAGCATTAATAATGTTCAACAACAAAACAACAACAAAAACAGTTACTAGCACGTGGGACACTTCCGTTTCTCACAGTGTCCGAACGTCATAGGGCGGGCAATACCCCCACTTTGTGGGGGGGCCGGTTCAAGCTCTACCAAGTTTAGGACGACTCTTCGCCACCACCCACACCCAGCTTCCCGCCCTATGACGTTCGGACACTTCACTTCGTGGCATGCGGACGACCGTGGCTACTATTCAGGGCCCCGCGGGCGACGACGACGGCGTGCGCGCGCGAAGAAAAAACGAATGTGTCCCGCATGGTATTATTTGACAGGGATGATGGCCCTGGCAGGTGCGCAACCGTTGTTGCAGAAGTTCGAAAAAGTTGCTCGCAAAAGCCCGTTTGACAGAAATGATTAAAAGTGTTGGGTTTCCTACGAATCCGCCAGAGCGCGCGGGATGAATTGTTGACATTTTTTTTGAAAAACCATTGGTTTTTTGATGTTTTTATGTTAAAATCGCTACGAAAACTAAGGTTTTGGAAGGATTTCGTCTTGCGCGCGCGAATGTCCACTTTACCTTATTTTTTGCAAGGGATTCTTGAAGTTTGGTATGTTAGAACAAGAAATGTCCACTTTAGCTTATTTTTTGCAAGGGAAAACCGATCGTAACAACACAACCGGATCCGGACCAACCCGTTTTGCCTGAGACTTCCTCACGAAAATGATGAAAATGAGGCTGCGGCCTAGGCGCGGCGGGGGGGTCGCGCACAGGGGTCCCAACAATAATTATTCTTTAGAAGTAATAATCTTCAACAACAACAGCAGCAGCAGCAGTAACAACAACAAAACCATCAACAACAAACAACACAACAACAACAACAACAACAACAACAACAACAACAACAACAACAACACAACAACAACAACAACAACAACAACAACAACAACAACAACAACAACAACGACAACAACAACAACAACAACAACAACAACAACAACAACAACAACAACAACAACAACAACAACAACAACAATTACTAGCACGTGGGGACGCACCGTTCTCACCAGTGCCAGGGTTTTCATAGGAGGCGGGCAATACCCCCACTTTGTGGGGGGGCCGGTTCAAGCTCTACCAAATTTCCAAACGACTCTTCGCCACCACCCACACCCCGCTTCCCGCCCTATGACGTTCGGACACTTCACTTCGTGGCATGCGGACGACCGTGGCTACTATTCAGGGCCCCGCGGCCGACGACGACGGCGTGCGCGCGCGAAGAAAAAACGAATGTGTCCCGCATGGTATTATTTGCCAGGGATGATGGCCCTGGCAGGTGCGCAACCGTTGTCGCAGAAGTTCGAAAAAGTTGCTCGCAAAAGCCCGTTTGACAGAAATGTTTAAAAAGTGTTGGGTTTCCTACGAATCCGCAAGAGCGCGCGGGATGAGATTTTGACATTTTTTTTGTTGAAAAAACATTGGTTTTTTGATGTTTTTATGTTGAAATCGCTCCGAACACTAAGCTTTTGGAAGGATTTCGTCTTGCGCGCGCGAATGTCAACTTTACCTTATTTTTTGCAAAGGATTCTTGAAATTTGATTATATTAGAACAAGAAATGTCATTTTATAGTGTTTTTTGCAAGGGAAAACGGACTACAACAAAACAACCGGATCTGGACCCCATCCACTTTTCTGAAGCTTTCGCGAAAAAATGATGAAAATGTAGCTGCGGCCTAGGCGCGGCGGGGGGGCCGTGCACCAGGGGTCCCAACAATAATTATTCTTTAGAATTAATAATGTTCAACAACACCAACAACAACACCAACAACAACAACAACAAAACAACAAACAACAACAACAACAACAACGAGAATCCGCACCGCGGAATCCCACTTCAGCCACGCACCCAGGGACAGTGAATGACCGTTCGGCCCCATCACTCAGATGTAATGTTCGGCGGTGGACAAACCTCCCTTTAGTAAACCTCGCCCAGGACCGAAACCGACGGACCTGGACCCGCAGAAATGACGCCCGCGACGCCCTCTCGCGAACCGACAACGGCCAATTCGCTAATCGACGTGTCAGTGTAGGAGGTCTGTCCACCCTCGATATGTGTTATTAGCATGTGTAGTGCTGTGTAATTAAGGTTATGTTGTTCCATAATATGTTGTGCTAGAAAGTGGTATACAATGTTATGCGATTGGATGGAATGTTTGGCAGTGCCATGTCCAGCTTATGCATGCAATATTATGTTATGTGCTGCCGTTTTCGGTTATCACCGGTTCATAAGTTGATCTTCGGCTATGGGAAACTCTGGTGATACGCTCTGTTAGATCACCGTGTGGCTGGTATGACATGTGTGTCCTTTTTGCTGTGCTCCAGCTTTCGATGACTTACGTCTCTTTGCACATGCGTCGTGACGCCTGGGAGGCGTGAAGCTGTGACGCCTCCCCATCGGGGCTGTCTGCAATATTAAGACACGGAACCACACAAGCCACTGTTACATAAAATTGTTCGTTGCCCCCTCCTTTGGATCCGTTCCTAGATGGCTTGATGCGAAGATCGTCGCCTTGATCACAGACGCCTTGTCCGTCACCTCCAAGGGTTGCACAGTCTATGCTTTCGCTTGCGCGGTGGAAGTGGGGTCGGGCAAAGGATGTTTCAGCTTCTGGGCCCCACACGTAAGACTTTCCTAGGCGAGGGCCACGTTCACGTTCTCCGCTGCCTCGTTCAGCCAACCCTGTAAACGTTGGTTGGCCGATGTGTTGTACGCTCTGGTCATCCAAACTTTTTCGAGCCCCTGCCCTGAGGGCCCCCAGGGCGTTCCCTGATCGGGCCTGGGCGGGGGCGACGCCCTGGGGAAAGCAGCGGGGGACAAGGACTCCTGGAGTCCTGCGCGGTCTGGCAACCGCGGTATGATGCCGTCATTCGTTGAGGACGCGAGCCGGGACACTCAAGGAATCTTGGTATCCCGTGGGGTCTGACGACCGCGACATGCAAGGTGGGCAGACGGGAACGAAATGAAATGTCAGGGGTCCGTGAGGGTCCCGGGGCCTGCAAGCGAGCGAGACCGAGCGGAACAACAAAACAATCAACGCCCAGATCTCAGGGGCTGGACCCCAGCAGCTTCGTCGACAGTCCCCAGGCCTGGCGAGGGCCCCGGAGGCAGTCCTTTTGATGAAGCATCTGTGGTGATCTTCCGCGACGCGAGGATGTCGGGGGCCTTCGGGCCCCAGCCTCCTCCCGTCCCTCCTCCTCCCGGGAAGGTCGGGGACCGTGGAACCCTCTCGGCCACTGCGCGGAGAGTGCGGTGCGAGACTCCGTGGGGCCCAGCACCACACCCGCGCGCCCGTGGGCAGGTGGCACGCTCCCGTGCCTGGAGGAGAAGTGCCGCCGAGAGGGAAGGAGTGCGCCCCGGGAGCGGGTGGGGAGGAGAAGTGCCGCCGAGAGGGAAGGAGTGCGCCCCGGGAGCGGGTGGGCAGCCCCTCCCTACGAGTGGCCCATCCCCTCCTCCCTCGGCAGGGCGCGGGGATGATGTTCTGTGGCAGCTCATGGGAGCCTCCCATGCCATCTTGTCGGCTCTTGCGAATCGACGCTAGTCGTCGCTCAATCGACGCTAGTCGACGCTGGCCGACGCTAAATCGGCGCTTTCGCATCGACTCCCAGACGCTAGTGGACGCTAGTCGACACTGAAGACGGAATTAAGAGGGCGCACCAGGCTTCCATGATTTGCTACCGAAATGATGTAGCCTGGAGGCCGTCCAAGAGGCTCTGGCCCCGCGGACTCTCTCCGAGGCCCCGTCCCCGCGGACACCGCTGTCTGCCTCCAGGGCCACCAGCCAGATCCCAGAGCTTTCCCTGTCCTCCCCAGAGCTTTCCCCGCGATGCGGTCGGTCGGGGTGGCCCGCTACGGTCCTAGCTGCACCACCCAGGGACCAACCACCCATTCCGCAGCGCAGCCC
>CAUYUJ010000382.1:99241-114505 GCA_963575745.1 Prorocentrum cordatum | reverse complement strand
GCGCGCCGCCCCCCTCGGCGAAGGGCAGCCGCTCCGGCCCGCGCCGCGACCCGCGCGGCGCGCTCGTCGCCGCGCCCCCGCGGGGTGGCCTGCGGCACCCCGTGCCCGCTCAGCAGCACTGAAGGGGCCCTGGGACACACAAATGAATACACACAAAGAAAAAGACTCCCCATATTTTCCCATACTTTCTGGGTTTCTGCCTCCCCCCCCACTTCCCATATGTTCCCATATTTTCTGGGGAATCGACGACTAATTGTGTCCGTGTGTGTTTTGTTCCCTCCTGAAGCACCTCTGCGTCGGAGGCCAGGCAGGGCAACTGCGCTGGCGAAGGGCCACCGGAACGGGGGTGCCGTCGTAGCGGATCGTGCCACCGTGCAGGAGGGGGGGGGGCAGGGCAGAGAAAGCGGCCGAAAGAGGGGACGGAGGGGAGCGAGGCCGCGCAGGGGGACGGGTCACGCCCGGGCCGTTCAGGAGCATACGCACCTGGACTCCCGCATGATGGCTCCGATTGCACAACAGATGCTCCAAAGTGGTGTCCAGGCGACTCTGACGCGTCCCGAGCGCGACCAGGTGCTCCATCGTGGCCCTCGAGACACCCCTGGCAAGAAAAGGTATGGAAACCATATGTGTTCAAGAGCGTAGCGTGGTCTCCAAGAGACCCCCAGGAAGACTCCATGAGGCAAACACGAAGTGTTGTTTCGGCACCCTACCCGTCCCTTTCCCAAGGGGCTTGCAGAGGTCGTCAAGACGGCCCAACGCGGACCCCCCAAAAAATGTCCCCAAAAATTAACCCAAGGCAAGCCGAAGAAGCACACAGACGCGGCCGACACGCTCCTCGACATAAGGCGAAGACGGCCACGACGGCTCTTATATGGACATGAGACGGCCCAAAACGGCCCCGGCTTGTCTGAAGAGACAGCTTGCCTTGCAGTCTGAGGCCAAGGAAAGCTGAGCAAGGCCCCCGGACCCTATCACACAAGGCCAACATGGTCCTGAGGTGGCCAGCGGATAGCCCCTGACAGTCTGGATCCAGCGCGCCGGCAGCGGCGAGGCCCCGAACATCCGGTGAGCAGGAGGAGGAGGAGGAGGAGGAGGAGGAGGAGGAGGAAGGAGAGGAGGAGGAGGAGGAGGAGGAGGAGGAGGAGGAGAGGAGGGGGTGGGGGAGGAGGAGGAGGGGGGCGGCGGCTTGCGGCGTAGTCGGTAGTAGGCGGCGGTCGTCATCGTCGGTCTGTAGCCATAGTGAGGAGGAGGAGGGAGAAGATGTTCTGCCGCCGCGGCCCTCTGCCTGTCAGACCTACCCAAACTCGCTGCTGCTCGACTCGACTGTGCGTGAGGAGCCAGCAGGCGTGCTGCGGTGCTGCGGCAGGCTCGCGTCGTGACGACCCTTGGCGTGGACTCCTGACACCGCGGAGAGCGTTCGGCCCGGAACGATCGCGCGTGTGCACACGCCGGATATCCAGGTTGGCCGAGTCTGGGCCACCAGCGGCGTGAAACCTCGAGCGCCCGCGGCGGCATCGCAGCCGGGTCGGCACGACACGAACCTGCCGCACCACGGGGAAACACACAAGCCGCGAGCACTACGAAGTGTGTCACACGGTGACGCCGAACAGCCGCTGAGCGTACGCCAGAAGCGTCGCTCGTGGAAGGCCCTCTAGGTCCACGCCTCGCAGCTCCAGGGGCACCTCGGTGGTCGTGGGCAGCACGGGCAGCCACAGCAGGACAACCCGCAGGGCGTGGCGGACGATCGACAGCGGATCTGCCTGGGGGCGAGTCAGACGGAGCAAAGCACAGACATGACCCAAACAAATTCGGGCCAAGACACTATCCCTAGGACAACATTACACTAATTGCGCTGCGGGGGTCAGTGCATGGATCAGCCCAAAGCGGGCACCACCGCGAAAGTGCGCATCCGACAGGATGTGAGACAGAATCGTGGGGCATGGAGCATCAGCCGCGTGGCCACGACACGGCCAGGCGCCACAAGTTCCGGCTTGAAGGTGTGCAGATCAAGACCTCCCTGTCAAATTTCTAGACGATGGATCGACTCCCACCCTCGTGGGCACCGCACGCGGGGCACTCCAGGGCGGGGCCACTTCTTTGAGCTCCGTCCTGGAATCCGCAAGACACGCAAATCCAACGAACTCGCACATCGAGATGCAGCGTAATTTCCGAAGGATCGTGGCCCTGGGAGCGCGGACACTGCGCAATTCACGAGGGAGCGCGAACGCAGCGTGACTTACAAGAGATCGTGGACCAGGGGGAGCGGACGCAGCGTAATTTACAGGGGGATCGTTGCCCTGGGAGCGCGGACGCAGCGTTATTTACAATGGATCGTGGCCCTGGGACCGCGGACGCAGCGTAATTTTCGCGGGATCATGGCCCTCGGGGGGGGGCGGACACAGCGTGATTTATCAGGGATCATGCCCCTGGGGGAGCGGACGCAATACAATGTACCATAGATCGTGGCCCTGAGAGCGCGAACCCAGCGTAATTTAGAAGGGATCGTGGCCCTCGCAGCGCGAACACAGTATTATATACGAGTGACCGAGGCCTGGAGCGTGAACCCTGTGCAATTTCCCAGGGATCCTTTTCCTGGGAGCGCGAATCCAACGTAATTTTCGAAAGATCGTGGCCTCGAGAGCGTGACTCCCGCGTAGTGTTCGAAGGATCGCGACCCTGGGAGCGCGGACGCCGCGTTACTTACGATGGATCGTTGTCTTGGGAGCGCAGATGCAGCGTTCCCTGGCACGTCCCCTGCCACGTCCGCCAGCACGTTCCGTAGCGCGTCCCCCTGGCACGTTCCGCGGCGCGTCCCGTGGCGCGTCCCCCCGGCACATCGCGCGGCGCCTTGGCACGTCCCCTGGCACGTCCACTGGCACGTTCAGTGGCGCGTCCCCTGGCACGCCACTGTGCGGCGCGGCACAGCGCAGAGCAGTACAACACAGCCCCTGGCACAGCGTCATCACCAATGATATCTTCAGCGTTGCCATTGCCCATCGCTCAATTGAGGTGCTTGGAAACGTCTCCATTCCTCGCAGTTCTGAATCCTTTTTTCGGGTTCGTGAGTCGATCATGTTTATCGATCGGAGATTCGCCGGCTCTACGCAAGTCGTCCCCAGAGGGGACACGTCCAGAAAAGAACCCTGGGCCCACGCCCTTCCCAGGAAAATGGGAAGTTTTTAGAGCCGCGTCTGGCCGCGGCGACGAGGGTGCTCATTTCTGCCTCTAAGATGCTGGCTGGAACCAATCACATGGGCCACCTCGGCCCCCCCCAGCTGGCTCCCATGATGACTGAGGGCTTTGGGATCCCCCTGCTGCCACGGTGACGAACGCGTGCTCGGACACGAGCGGGGAGGTCGCCATGCAGCGGCTGCACAGGTCGAAGTCTGGCGACGTCACCGACCTGCCGCCGGGGCTCCCCTCACCGAGGCCGAGAGAGAGAGAGAGCCGTCTGCGCGAGCAGAGCTGCCCCGGGGTTGCTGGTAGGCTACAGTCGCCGTGCTACCAGAATGAACGCAGAGGGAGGAACGATTGGGCTTTTCTGGCCACGGCGAGTCTCGGCCACGAGTAGGCATGAGAACAAGATCAGAGGCTAGGCTGACTCTCCCCCCAGTTCTACTGGGCCGTGTGACGGACCCTCCAGCACTCGCTGTTCTGAGAAGTCCAGTCTATGGGCATCGCGCTCGCTCCAGACACCAACGCCCAGCGACCTGCAGCGATTGCCGACGATGGGCATCACCTTGCAGCCGTCGCACGTGAAGCCGTGGTGGTGCACCAGCGTCCCTGCCGGGCACGGCCGCTCAGACCACCCCTCCCATGGCGGAGCCTCACGCGGGGGCAAGCAAGCAACGAAGGCAGAGCACCGCAGCCGCGCAGCGAGGGATCCGCCGTCCTGCCGGGCGGGTCGCCAGGTCGAGTGGGGCTCAGCACGGCCGATCCAAGGCCATGATCGAAAGCGACTCCAGATCGCGCGCCGCGCCGGCGAGTGGCCGCAGGGCCGAAGGCCACAAGCGTCCGACCAGGCCCTCGAGGGTTTCGAGGGGCCACGGGCTGCCGAGCCGCGTCGCGGGCCTCACCCCGAAGCCCGAACACGACCACGCGAGGCCACGCGGCTGCGGGCATCGGCCAAATCAGCTCGTGACCAGCCGCCCCCACGCACGAGGGCCACGAGGGGCCACAGGGCCACGGGGACACCAGCACCCGAGCCAACTGATCTGCCACAGTGCCTTGTGCAAGTTGAGGCGAGGAAGGATGCCAAAGGCTGTCTGGCAGCGTGTCCGTAGCCTTGCAAGGGACACACACACACACACACACACACACACACACACACACACACACACACACACACACACACGCTTTGTGCGTCGGCGGCTAGGCAAAGTGACTGCGCTGGCGGAGGAGACATACCATGGCAAACGGTACGCGACACACACACACACACACTACCCACGTTCCCCGCATGCACCGCCCCCCCTCCCGAGGCCACGATCCTTCGTAAAAACATGAACATGCGCTTCCGAGGCCACGATCACTCTCTCACAACGACGGATCCGCGCCCCTAGCTTCCTTGACGGCCCATGCAGGCAACCAAAAACACCAAATTGGCCCAAGGTGCTCGAAGACGGCCAAGGATGGCCCCAAGGCGGCCCAATGTGGCCGCAAGACGGCCTAAGATACCTAAAAGATGACCCAAAAGGGCCACGAGAAGACCTCCAACAGGATCCGAAGACACCGAAATCATTGATTGCCTTTAGGTCGTTGTATGTATGAGTTTCGCATTATCGCCTTTTCGGGTTTCCGTCAGCTCAAGACGGCCCAAGAAGCCTCCAAGATGGCCCCGATACGGCCCGAGGGGTCCCCAAGAGGGGCCCCGATGGCCCAAAAGGTCCCACGATGGCCCCAGGGGCATCCAAGACTGCCCCACGGCCCAAGAAGGCTTCCCGTGGGACCCAATACGGCATTAGAAGGCCTCGCGACGGTCCACGACGACCCCACGACAGCCCCTAGGCACCCACCGCACTGCCAAGAGGGCCCCAAGACGGCCCAAGAGAGCTCCAAGATTGAGTAAAGAGGGCCCCGAGACGGCTAAGGAGGCCCCGAGGGAACCCCAAGACTGTCTCACGGGAGGTCTACACAGCCCCAAGACGGCCCAAACGAGTTCCATGAGCTCGAAGATGAAAGGTGATAGGTGTGACGGCCTTCATCCTCCTGCTCCTCCTCCTCCTCCTCCTCCTCCTCCTCCTCCTCCTAATCCTCCTCCTCCTCCTCGACGTCGTCAGCATCATCGTGAACAGCGGCAGCAGCAGCAGCAGCGTCAGCCTCATCATCCTAAACATCATCACCACCACAACCAACATCACCACCACCACCACAATAAGCATCATCATCATCATCATTACCATCATCATCATCATAAACATCATCATCCATCATCATCATCATCATCATCAATCATCCAGCATCAGAATCAGCATCAGCATCATCATCACATCATTCAGCCATCATCAACATCATCATCATCATCATCATCATCATCACACATCATAATCATGCATCAATCATCATCATCATCATCATCATCAGCAGGTCAGGCAACATAAGTCAATCATCATCACCATCATCATCATCAGCAGCATCATCAGCATCATCAGGATCAGCATCAGCATCAGCATCAGTATCAGCATCAGCATCTGCATTATCATCATCATCATCAGCAGCAGCAGCAGCATCAGCATCATCATCATCATCATCATCATCAGCATCATCATCATCAGCATCATCCGCATCAGAATCCGCATCATCATCATCATCATCATCATCATCATCATCTTCTTCATCATCATCATCATCATCATCATCATCATCATCATCATCATCATCATCCTCATCCTCATCCTCATCCGCATCCTCATCAACCTCATCATCCTCGTCGTCATCATACTCATCCTCAACATCATCATCATCAGCAGCATCGTCACCAGCACCAGCACCATCACCATCAGCATCATCATCACCAGCAGCATCATCATCCTCGTTGTCAGCATCAGCATCATCATCTTCATCATCATCATCAGCAGCATCAGCAGCAGCATCGTCATCGTCGTCATCATCAGCATAAACATCATCATCCTCGTCGTCAGCATCATACTCATCCTCATCATCATCTTCATCGGCGGCAGCATCATCATTAGCATCATCATCATCATCATCATCATCATCACCGACACCATCAACATCATCATCATCATCATCATCATCATCAACAGCATCATCATCCTCGGTGTCAGCATCATCATCATCATCATCATCATCATCATCATCATCATCAGCATCAGCATCATCATCATCAGTATCAGCATCATCAGCAGCATCCTCAACTTCATCATCAGCAGCAGCAGCAGACTCATAATCATCATCATCACCATCATCACCATCAGCATCATAATCATCGTCGCCACCACAACCATCATCATCATCATCATCATGAACAGCATCGGCGTCATCATTATCATCATCATCCCCCTCAGCATCAGCATCAGCATCAGCAGCATCATCATCATCGTCGTCGTCAATGACATCGTCATCATATGTATATATATATATATATATCAGCATAATCATCATCTGCATCATCATCAGAATCGTCGTCGTCGTCATCCTCATTGTCTTCATCCTCTTCCTTCTCCGCATCCTCCTCCATCATCAACATCGTCGTCGTCATCATCATGATCAGCATCATCATCGTGGTCGTCTTATCATAATCAGCAGCAGCGTCAGCAGCATCTGCACCAGCATCATCAGCAGCATCATCATCAGCGTCATCATCACCATCATCACAATCATCACCATCAGCACCATCATCAGCATCATCATCCTCGTCGTCAACGTCGTCGTCGTCGTGATCATAGTCAGCTGCAGCAGCGTCAGCATAAGCATCAGCATCAGCATCAGCATCAGCATCACCAACACCATCATCAACATCAACATTATCATCACAAGCATCATCATCATCACCATCATCACCATAGTCGTTGTCGTCGTCGTCATCAGCAGCAGCGTCAGCATCAACATCAGCATCAGCATCATCAGCAGCATCATCGTCGTCATCAGCATCATCATCATCGTCATCATCAGCAGTATCATCATAAACCCCAACATCATAGTCAGATTCAACATCATCAGCATCAGCATCATCAGCACAACAAGCACCATAATCATAAACAGAATCATCATCATGGACGGAATCCTCCTTTTCCTCCTAACCCTCATCATCATCCTCACCGTTATCAGCAGCATCATCATCGGCAGCAGCATCGTGTTCCTCATTATCTTTTTCAATTTGAGCGTCATCATCAGCAGCATCGCCATAATCATCATCATCATCATCATCATCAGCAGCAGCAGCATCATCGTCATCATCAGCAGCAGCAGTATCATCATCGTCATCGTCGTCATCATCGTCATAAGCATCATCATCAGCAGCATCAGGATCAGCATCAGCATCAGCATCAGTATCAGCATCAGCATCAGCATCAGCATCAGCATCATCATCATCAACATCAACATCATCGCAGCTCTCCCAAGCCTTGAGACACTGGTATCACACGTAACGGCCCCCCGTGACCCCTCGAACAATCGCCACTCAGAATGTTGGGCCGGCACGGTGGCGGGACTTGCCGCAGGCGGCTGGATCTTCCTCCAGGACTCCTTTCCTCCATGGGGGCTCTCGAGCCCCGCCATTGATGTTAACATCGCCCCCCCCCACCCAGCGTGCGTCTTGAGGAGGAGGAGGAGGGGCTAGGTGCGCTCGCGTCATATCTGACGTCCTACCCCTCCCTCCAATCCCTTCCCATGGCGCTGATTTTCTCTATCCGCGAACGCGTGTCGTAGCGGACCTGTGGCTCCGCGCGCGCGTGCGTAGTGGGTGGTGGTGCGCGTGCGTGCGTGCGTGTGTGCGTGGTGGGTGGTTGTGGTTGTGGTGGTGGTGGTGGTGGCGGTGGTGGTGGTGGTGGTGGTGGTGGTGGTGGTGGTGGTGGTGGTGGTGGTGGTGGTGGTGTGTGTGCGTGTGTGCGCGTGCTGTGGTGTGACTTGGTGTGGCGTCTTGGTGGTTTGTTGGTGGGCCAGGTGCGTGCGTGCGTGATGGCGGTGGTGGTGGTGGCGGTGGTGGTGGTGGTGTGTGTGCGTGTGTGTGTGTGCGTGTGTATGTGTGTGTATGCGTGCGTGTGTGTCTGTGTGCGCGCGCGTATGATGTGGTGTGACGCGGTGTAGCGTGGTGGTGGTGGGTGGGGTAGTAGGGTGGTGGTGGCGGTGTGCGGTGGTGGTGCGCGTGCGTGCGTGCGTGCGTGCGTTGGTGGGTGGAAGTGGCGGTGGGCGGGGCGGGGCGCGGTGCGGTGGTGGCGGGCGGATGGGCGCGCGAGAAAGAGGCCCGCGCTGGGGCGAGAACGCCATCCTGAACGACGGAGGCAGAACACCGATCCGAAAATGAGGCCCACGCTGCAGCGGGAGCACGATTCGGAACGAGCGGAAGCCCGAAAATGAGGCCGGCGCCTCAGCGAGAGCAGCATTTTGAAAAAAAACCTAGCGAAAACCCAACTCCGGGGAATTCTGTGCAAAAAAGCATGATCGACCCACGAACCCGGAAAAGAATATAGAAATGTAAGACATGGCAACGTTTCAAAGACACCTGATTGGGCGACGGGCAAATGCAATGCTTAGTGTATCGACCTTGATGTACCGTGCCGAGGGCTGTGCTGTGCTGTGCCGTGCTGAATTGCGATGTGCCATGCCACGAGTGTGCTCTATAGCGTTGTGGATCGAGTCCTCCTTTGCATCCGAGTCCTGACCAAACTGATCTGGATCTTAAGCTCGAGCTGCCTAAGCACATGACTAGTAGCTGCCCCAGAGTTGATTGACAAGGGAACATGCCAGGAGGACGCGCCGCAGAACGTCCCCAGGGACGCGCCAGGCGACGTGCCAGGGGACGTGCCATGGGGACGCACCGCGGGACGTGCCAAGGGGACGCGCTACGGAATGTGCCAATGGACGTGCCACGGGACGTGCCAAGAGACGAACCAAGCGAGGTGTCAAGGGACGTGCCACGGGGACGCACCGCGGGACGTGCCAAAGGGACGCGCTACGGAACGTGCCAATGGACGTGCCACGGGACGTGCCAGGGGACGCGCCGCGCGACGTGCCAGGGGGACTCGCCACAGGACGCGCCACGGAACGTGCCAAAGAACGTGCCAAGTTGCAATGCTGAGTGAGTGTACCGATCTTGATGTACCGTGCCGCGGGCTGTGCTGTGCTGCGCCGTGCTGAACTGCGATGTGCCACGTGACGATTGTGCTCTATAGCGTTGTGGATCGAGTCCTCCTTTGCATCCGAGTCCTGACCGAACTGATCTGGATCTTAAGCTGGAGCTGCCTGAGCACATAGTAGCTGCCCCAGAGCTAATTCACGGGGGGCATGCTAGGGAGACGCGCCGCCGAAAGTTCCAAGGGACGCGCCAGGCGACGTGCCAGGGGACGTGCCATGGGGACGCACCGCGGGACGTGCCAAGGGGACGCGCTACGGAACGTGCCAATGCATTATGGACGTGCCACGGGACGTGCCAGGGGACGCGCCGCGCGACGTGCCAGGGGGACTCGACACAGGACGCGCCACGGAACGTGCCAAAGAACGTGCCAAGTTGCAATGCTGAGTGAGTGTATCGATCTTGATGTAATGTGCCGAGGGCTGTGCTGTGCTGCGCCGTGCTGAACTGCGATGTGCCACGTGACGATTGTGCTCTATAGCGTTGTGGATCGAATCCTCCGTTGCATCCGAGTCCTGACCGAACTGATCTGGATCTTAAGCTCGAGCTGCCTGAGCACATATTCCACGAAGTAGCTGCCGCAGAGCTAATTGACATGGAATTATGCCAGGAAGACGCGCCGCGGAACGTTCCAAGGGACGCGCCAGGCGACGTGCCAGGGGACGTGCCACGGGGACGCACCGCGAGACGTGCCAAGGGGACGCGCTCCAGAACGTGCTGGGGACAAGCGTCGTGTCGGTGGCCTGGACACGTAAAAGCACGGTGCCCAAAAAAATAATAAAAAAAACAACAAAAACAACAACAAGAACAAAGAAAGAAAATAAAAAAAAAACAAACACAAAACCAAAAAACAAGAACAAAAAACACAAACAAAAAAAGAAAAAAATAAACAAAACAACAAATAAAAAAAGAAAAGAAGTAAAAAAGAGCCTCGGTACAACCATGTGAGATACACCCTGGGTGGCCTGGACACGTAAAAACACTTGGTTCCAGCTCGGGACAATCATGTTAGAGATCTCCCTGGGTGGCCTGAGCATGAAAAAACACGTGGTTCCAGCTCGGGACAGCCATGTCAGATACCCCTCTGCGTGACTTGGATACGCTGAATTCGCGCTCCCGCTCGAGACATCCTCACAACGTCTTCCCTGGAGAGGCCCCCAAAGCGCACCCCCCTGATCAGAGCAAGAAGCCATCACTTTTCCTCATAATTCGGCGTTGGGCCCGACGCCATGTTAGATACCCCAACTCTGCAAAACCAGCGTTTCGCTCGAGAAATCCTCAACAAATTCTGAAAAGCAAGCGTTTCGCTCGAGACATCCCCCAACTCTGCAAAACCAGCGTTTCGCTCGAGACATCCTCAACAAATTATGAAAAACAAGCGTTTCGCTCGAGACATCCTGTCAAAATCCCAAGAAATCTAAATTCCTGCGCGCTGGAGGCGGCACGCGCGAGACATCTTCAGAATTCCTGCGCGAGGGGCGCTTTTCCGTGTCGCGGTCGGCTCTGCAAAACCAGCGTTTCGCTCGAGACATCCTCAACAAATTCTGAAACCAAGCGTTTCGCTCGAGACATCCCCAACTCTGCCAAACCAGCGTTTCGCTCGAGACATCCTCAACACATTCTGAAAAACAAGCGTTTCGCTCGAGACATCCTCAAAAATAATTCCGCCGGCCCTACTCCCGCACGTAATTCATCGCAGAATAATTTCGCAGGCCCTACAGCCGTCAGATCCGGGGGTAAACAGCTAAAAGAGAACCTTGGGCTCGAGCCCTTTCCGGGAACAATACGCGGAGGGGTGCCCGCCATCTTCCGCACGCCATCAGGGGATGGAGGAGAGTGTATTCATGTTGAGTAATTGTGGAGGGGGAGGAGGAGGAGGAGGAGGAGGAGGAGGAGGAGGAGGAGGAGGCGGAAGTAGGGGAGGAAGGAGGAGGAGGAGGAGAAGGAGGGGCGGGGGGGTGGAGGAGGGGGAAGGGGAGGAGGAGGGGGAGGAGGAGAGGGAGGAGAGGAGGAGGAGGAGGAGGAGAGGAGGAGGATGGAAGAGGAGGAGGAGGAGGAGGAGAAGGGGGCAAACCAGCCGAGGCGACGAGGAGCCTCCTGGAGGCGCAGGAACACGAGAAAAAGAGGGCGTGCTAGCAGGAGCGGACGAGCGCGGGAGACCCGGCTGCACGCGAGAGCGACCCCGTCAAGGGGCCCAAGGACGCACAAATAAATACACACAAATCCCAGGATTCCCCAGGTTTTTCCATACTTTCTGGATTCTCGCCCTCCCCCCCACTTCCCGTATTCTCCCATACTTTCCTGGGAGGCCGACGCTTCCCTGTGTCTCTGTGTGTTTTTTGCCCCACCTGACGCCTGGGGCAAGAGTGACCCCCTGGCGCGCGGCCTGCCGACCGCTGCACGCGATTGACCAGCCTGGAACAGATCCCTGTCCCCCATGCTGGGCACCTCCTCGTCACGATGCCAATCCTAGGGATTCCCTTATTTTCTGAGGGCGCATCCCTAAGATCGTCATCGCCTTTTGGCGTGTCAATCTTAGGGATAGGGATACGTTCGAGGCCGGTAAGCGATGTGCGACGGGTGGCCGGCCGGCCCCGCGCGGCGCGCGCGGCGCGCGCGGCTGACTCTGGGCGCCCCCGCGGGCGACCAAAGGAGCTCCGCGGCGGTGCCGCTCGAGGGAGCACGGGCTCCATCCCGGGCAGGGATCCCCCGCTCGGCACTCTTCTCGTGCCGGCGGCGCGCACAGGGCCCTGGCCTTCCAGGAGGGCTAAAAAATAGCACGCGACTTGAAAACCTATCATAGAGCGATTCTACGTCTTGGTTTTAGGCTGTTTCGTTTCGTTGTTTGGGCTTTTAGGCCTCCTGTGCTAAAAGAACAGCTCTCTGGAAGGTCAGGGGGGGGGCAGGGGGAGGGGGGGAAGGCTTCTCAGAGGCAGGCCGCTTCTCGGAGGGCGACGGCCCTACATCTGCAGAGGAGGCTCGCCTTCTAAGGCCCCGCAGGCTGCGGCCGCAGCACCCTTTCGAGGACCGACCCAAGGGCAATCCGCTGATCCGGGGGTGAAGAAACCGGGGGTGACAAAACCTGGGGGTGAAAAAAACGCGGGGGAAAAAAACGCACTCTTGACCTCTTGCCGCCTTGCTCGCGCGCTGCACGGCACGCGCGTGGGACACCGCAGCCTTCTGGCCCAGAAGAGGACCCGGAGTCCGAGGCGCGTCGCCAGCCACAGGTGGTTGAGATCGCTGATGCCCCGAGCACCCCTTCGAGGACCGACCACGGGCGATCCGCTGATCCGCTCGGCGGGGCGGGGGCTCTCGTCCGCGCCCCGACGGGAGGGCCCTCGGAGGCGGGGCTCGGGCGCCGGCGCCGGGGCTCGGGCGCGGCGGGCGCCAACGCCCCGCTCGGGCGGGCACGGGCGCGCGGCACGCGCGGGCTGGTCGGCAGCTGGCGCGGGCTGGGCGGGCGTGCGCGCCGCCCGAGGGCGGAGGCGGCACCCCGCGGCGGCTCCTCCGAGGCGCGGGGGGCGCGGCCGATCCCGCCCCCCCTCGCGCCCCCCGGAAACCGCGCGGGGGGCGCGGCCGATCCCGCCCCCCCTCGCGCCCCCCGGAAGCCGCGCCCCAAAGGGCCACTCCGGCAGAGGGGCCGCTTCGCACGAGCAGCCAGCGTTGGCGGCTCGGAGACGGAGCCCCGAGGGGTGGGGCCCAGAGGGCTCGACAGGGGGGGCGACGAGGACGACGACTGCGAAGAGCCTGGCGACTACGAGGACGAGGAGGCGACGAGGAGCACGAGGGCGTCTCGAGTGGACCGAGCGGACAGGCAGGCTCTGACAAGCAGAGCGATAGGAGGGGCCAGCTCAGGGGGGGAACATCGAGCTGGAGTCGGCGATACATCGCCGACAGATCGGCGACAGGGATAGGCCCCCGTGAGAGCGAGTCCGCACGGTCCTGGGCGGGGTTGGGGCTATCAGACCCTCATCGGCGATCACTGCGCTATCGGGTGTCGATGTGTTCCCCCCTGATCGGAGAGGCGAAGACTCGCGTTCGGGAGACTCGGGCTGGCCTGGGGAGGCCGCGAAGAGAGCGGCGAGACCCGCTCTGAAACTAGACGCGAGCTCCCGGTGTAGACACCCCACGAAAGCTGGACCTTCAAGATCCAGGATGGGCTCGTCAAAAAGAGTCGGTGAACCAGAGTTCCGGCGCACTCGAGTCTTACGCTTTCCTGAACAAGGTGCCTCAAAGAGTGAAGGCTCAGCTTGGGATCCCTTTCCTATCCTTAGGTGGGAGTTGGCGTTAGAGGGGGTCTGACTCAGGGGAGGAGACGTCGATACATCGCCGATGGATCGACGCGAGGCCCATGACAGCGAATCCGCACGCTCCTGGGCTGGGTGGGCCATCTGCGGAGATCAGTGGGCGATCAAGGGTCGATGTGCATCCCCCTCCGCCCCAAAACGTTGACCCCAATGAGGGCCCCATCCCTCTCAGGGCCCCGCATATGAACCGCCGACGATTGGAAGGGGAAGAGAAAGAACCATGGCCAAGACAGAACCCGCGAACGTCGTGCCGGCTCTGGTCCCCGTCGATCCTGGCCAACGTCCACTCGTGGATCGTTCTTGCGAAGCGACGACGGTCGACATGGACCATGATCAACACCAGCATCGACAAGATCTCGCGACATCTTGGTCGTGGCCCCCATCTCTCTTCCTTTGGACGCCCGAAATGGGTACGGAAAACATGGGCACAGTGCCCAACAGCAAATGTTGTCCCAGACCAACAGCTGCCAAGGCTGAGCAGGCGGCCTCCTGTCTCGCATGGACACGGGCCGCGGCGGCGTGGGCAGCGAGCCCTGTCCAAAATGACCAGGAACTGCTGTTGGGCATTGTACCCATTCAAAACGAACAGGAACTGCTGTTGGGCATTGTTAGGCGCTGTACCCATTGTTAGGCATTGTACCCATTCTTTGCTCTTCGGCATTGTCTCGTTCGTGCCGACCTCCCTCGAAGGCGGGCGCCCGTCGCGCGCCCGGCCGCGCCTGCAGCGGCGACCTGGCCCCGGGCGGCGCCGAGGAGCTGCCCCACCAGAGGGTCCTCCGCGGGCGGGGCCGGCGCCGCGCCGGCGCCGCCCTGGCCGGCCACGAGGCCCTTCACCTCGGGCGCGCACGCCGCGGGCGCGCGTCGCGGCGGCCTCTCGGCGGCGGCCCTGCGGGGAGGGCCTCTCGGCAGCGGCGGCGGCCTCTCGGCAGCGGCACTGCGCCTGCCGGCGCTGGGGACATCAAGCACTGCACGCCCCGCTCGGCGCTGGCGGCCTCTCGGGGGCGGCTTCGCCGCAGGGGTCGCGCTTGTTTTGGGGTAGCCAGTGGACGCCTGGCCTCCTCAGAAGGCTCAGGAGGCATCCCGACTCCTCAGAAGTTTGTTTTGCCCCCCCCCTGATACGCTCTGGCAAAGCAGCTCACACCAACCCAGCGGTTTCCTCACCGTGCCCGTGAGGTGGACCCCGAGGCCCCGCCCGAACAAACTCTCGCTCGACACTGTGCGAAACACTGCCCGATAAAGACTAGCACCACCACACCGCTACACCTGGCCATGGTGGAAACAGTTCAGCATCCCAGCCGTCTGCGCTGGCGCAGAAGAAAAGAAAAGGAGGCGGAAGCAAGGCAAACAGGCAATTATAAGCCCCGCTCGGCTGCATATGGCACCAGCAAGCAGTGGACGACGGACCTAGCAAGCGGGAGGAGTAGACTGCGACAAGGCAATGCAAGGAACAGTTGGCAGTTTGTCGTCCGACGCTATCAGCCCTACCGAAACCCAGAGAGCGGGCCAGAGGAGGCTCTGAGGCGCCTCGGCGGCCTGGCGGACCACGGGAGGCCTGGCCGACGGGCTGTCGCTGGGGCCCCAGGCTCCCCATGCACGAATTCGGCCCAGACCTCCCAGCAGACCCGGGCGGCGGGAGAAGCGAGG
>CAUYUJ010000382.1:91741-94241 GCA_963575745.1 Prorocentrum cordatum | reverse complement strand
TTCCGCGAGACACCTCACGAAACATTCCAGGAGACACCCCGCGAAACATTCCACGAGACACCCCACGAAACATTCCACGACGACAGGCAACCACTCAACCAAGGCGGTGTGGTCGTGCTGGGGAGTGGTCGTGCTGGGGTGTGGTCGTGCTGGGGGGTGGTCGTGCTGGGGTGTGGTCGTGCTGGGGGGTGGTCGTGCTGGGGGGTGGTTGTGCTGGGGCGTGGTCGTGCTGGGGCGTGGTCGTGCTGGGGCGTGGTCGTGCTGGGGTGTGGTCGTGCTGTGGTGAGGTCGTGCTGGGGTGTGGTCGTGCTGGGGTGTGGTCTTGCTAGGGTGTGGTCGTGCTGGGGTAGGGTCGTGCTGGGGCGTGGTCGTGCTGGGGCGTGGTCGTGCTGGGGCGTGGTCGTGCTGGGGTGTGGTCGTGCTGTGGTGAGGTCGTGCTGGGGTGTGGTCGTGCTGGGGTGGTCTTGCTGGGGTGGGTCGTGCTGGGGTGGGTCGTGCTGGGGTGTGGTCGTGCTGGGGTGTGGTCGTGCTGGGGTGGGGTCGTGCTGGGGTGGGGTCGTGCTGGGGTGTGGTCGTGCTGGGGTGGTCCGCACCTGTGATTCATCGATCGGGTCGTGCTGGGGTGTGGTCGTGGTGGGGTGTGATCGTGGTGGGGTGTGGTCGTGTTGGGGTGTGGTCGTGCTGGGGTGTGGTCGTGCTGGGGTGTGGTCGTGCTGGGGTGTGGTCGTGCTGGGCGTGGTCGTGCTGGGGTGTGGTCATGCTGGGGGTGTGGTCGTGCTGAGGTGTCCCGCACCCTGTGATTTATCGATCGGGATTTCAAAAACAAGCGTTTCGCTCGAGACATCCTCAAATTTTAATTCGCCGGCCTCCTTCGACCTCGTTATTTATCAGGGAAAAAATTCGCCGGCCTCCCTCAAGTTGGCACCGGGGGACAGGTTTACCTACTAAAAGAGAACCCTGGGCCTATGCCCTTTCCGGGAAAAAATCCCATCACCTGGACGACATAGTACCTGTACGGATCACCTCAAAATCGCACCATTCCGACCAGAGGCAATCAGGTGGAGAAAAACAAGAAAGCGAACCAGCCACCCGGATACGCCAACCGCTGGCACACGAGCTGAAATGCAGCTGAAGCCAGCGTGATGCGACCTGCAGCCCCAGGAGCGATGCAAACCCCAGCTGCAGTGCAGACGCAAATTTAAGGAGGCCGCGGCCATGCCAGCCAGCAGCCAGGCCAAGGCGCAAGCAGCAAGGCTGTAAAGCCACCGCTAGACAAGCTGCCGCCCGAAAAATGCACCGACCAGAAGCGGTGTCTGTGGAAATTACCACGCACACCCCTGGGAGCGCAAGAACGCCAGTGCCCCAGGCACCACGATAGGTGCAAGGCACCGCCAGGCCGCGCCCCCGAGACACCCTGGAAGGACAACAGGCGAGGCGACCAGAAGGTCACCGCTTAAGGCGGTAAGGCAGTTAAGTTGCTGACCAACAGCGGGCAGGATCGCGCAAAAAAAGGCAGCGGCGAGCTACCCCAAATCGAGGCCTGGGGAACACGACAAAAAGAGAAGTGGCCGTGGCCGAGCCGGCCCATGGCCCGCACCGGGGCGCAGGCAGCAAGTCGGTAAGGCCGCCGCCAGTCCGATGGACCGACGGAAAAATGGTGCTACAACACATGCGTGGAGCGCAAGAACCCAAAAATAGGACAAAGACATGGGTGGTGTAGGCAGGGTAAGACACGGCCGAGTTCCAGGAAGACGGCCCCCAGGTACGGGCCAGCCTTCACCAGAGGCCCTTACGCCTGAGGCGACGAGAGACAAAAGCGACAAATCCCGCCAACCGTTTCGAGGGATAAGCCACGAGGCAGCCGGAGGCCACGGCAAGAAAGCCCACAGCACCGGCGGTCGCCGCGCGGAGTGCACACACACACACACACACACACACACGCACACACACACGCACACACCGTCCATCGGCTACACGCAAGAGTGACCCTGGGCAGGAGTGACCTTTGGTGCGCGGCTTCAGAGGGAGCGCGTAGGAGCGGGGGCGGGGGGGCGGGGGGCCACGCCCGAGCGCCCAGGCCGCAGCTGTCGCATCGCGTTCAGCGATCGAGGGCCGCACCCTTCCACACTCCGCTGGCGGCGCGCACAAGGGGGTAGGGGGAGGGGGGAAGGCTTCTTAGAAGGAGGCTGCTTCTTAGAAGGCGCTGGCCTTACGTTTACAGATAGGGGCCACGCCTTCTGAGAAGCCATCCACCCTTAGCCTACTCTGGGTTTCTTAATAAGCGTGGGGGGGTACCTCCCCGACGGGGGTCAACCTCGCCTCGTCGTCGCGCCGCGACGGGGGCCGGAGCGCCTTCGGCGCGCGGTGGCTGCCCGCGACGGAGTTCGATGTGGGGCTGTCGGCGGGGGTGACGCCCCCCCGACGCTGATTGAGAAACTCGGAATACCCCCCTCTGCGCGTGGCCGACTCCGCCCCGCTTCGGCCGGTCTTCTCCCTGTCT
>CAUYUJ010000382.1:56741-86741 GCA_963575745.1 Prorocentrum cordatum | reverse complement strand
CGAATCCCAGGAGGGGTCCGGGGGCCACGCTTGAGTGAACTCTGGCGGGGAGCAGTTAAGCGGAGGAAGCAGATCTCTTCGCGGCTTCCCTCGAGACGGGAGCTTCTGCCGCCCGTTAAAGCATCGCACTTCACCAGGAGGGGTACAGGGGCCACTCTACAGTGGACCCTGGTGAGGAGCAGACGAGCGGGGGAAGCAGATCTATCCGCGACTTCGCTCGAGATGGGGGCTTTGGCCGCCCGTTGACGCATCGCACTCAACGCACTTGGGGGCCGGCCCATGAAGCGATGCCATACGATGTAAAGCCAAGCAAGCCATAATTATGTATAACAAAGCGTCGCGCCGCCTAGCCTTTCTAGGTATAGCAGCACTGCGTCGCCTTGAATCGTAGATGTAGAATTGCCTTGCACAGCTCAAATTGACGTAGCATGGCATGGCACGGCGAAGCCTTCCACAGCTCAGACTGTACATAAACACAACATCACATGGCAGTGTATCGCAAGGCATGGCGATTGGATAACATGGCATAGCAAAGCATAGCAGTGCCTCATCGTACCAATGGCTAGCGAAGTGCATAAACGTATGCCCCCGCAGTACATCACTTGCACGGCCCATCACTGCATAGCCTAGCACTGCCTTGAATAGTACCGCGTAGCATACCATTCGCCTGAAATGTCATGTGAGCACTAGCGTCGCATAGCAGTGGTTGGCATTGCAATTGAATATAAAAGCTGCGCGAAAAAGTGGTGCCCAAGACGGGAGGAACCTGTCTGACAACTGACACGAGCCAGAGTTCCTATCTGCAAGACTTGCAGGAATCTCTCAGGCACGCCGCATTACGATAAAATTATCAAATTGTACCATCATGCCGCCGCAGAGCCTTCGGCAAAGTGACCCCGCGGGCGCCAAGACGGCCCTGCGGAGGGGCCCAAGACCAACGGGGCCTCGGTACATCCCAAGAGGGTACAAGAACGCCCACTGCGGCCACAAGAGCCCCCCAAAACGGCCTGAGGCCCCCGAGACGGCAGAGAATCCGAGAGGGCCCCGAGAGGCCCCAAGGTGGGCGAGCAACGACATATGTACATGTACGCCCTCCGCGGTCTTGCCTGCACGAACGTCCGCGTTGACACGCACTCCAGGGGAAGCTAAACGCGTACGTGTACATATGTTGCTGGCCTCTGACAAGGGAGGCCCAAGAGATCTCAAGGATCCCCGAAGACTGTCCGAGAGGACACCATGAATGGCCCGAAGGTGAGAAGAAGGATGTGAGGGAGGACGGAGGAGGGCAGAGGGAGAAGAGAGGAGAAAGAATGAGGATGAGATGGAGGTGGGAGGAGGTGGAGCCGAAGGAGGGAGGAGGGAGGGAGGAGCAGGAGGGGGATGCGCCTGCGTTTCCCCTTGTCCTCCTCCTCCTCTTCCTCCTCCTCCTCCTCCTCCTCCTCCTCCTCCCCATCCTCCCTCGTCCTCATCCTCATGCTCCGCTGCCACCCTCCCTCCCTTCCGAGTAATTATCTGAATCAGTCGGCCCTTTGATCTCAGCTCTCCCACCCCACCCGACAGTGGGGGAGGCTGGGCTTCGGACGTCTGATCGAGACTGCCCTCATAGTCAAGGCATGACGGAGGATGCACCCCTGACCCCCAGCGTCTTGTTTTTGTTGCTCACAGCGTGGCCCCCACCAGTCGCTTTTGTTACCCGTCCCAAGGCCACACAAGAGAGAGTTGGCAAAAGCCTTCTGGCGTAATTGTTGCACGACTCGACAGGGCCGGTTGGCACGCTTCAAGTGGGGACGGACAGAATGCGGACGATGCCCAACAGCACATGTTGCCCCAAACCGGTAGCGGCGACGACTTCGACGATGACCTCGGCGGCGGCGGCAGCGGCGACGGCGACGACGGCAAAGACGGCGGCGACGACTTCGACAATAACGACAGCGACGGCGACGGCCACGGCGACAATAACGACAGCAAGGGCGGCGATACCGGCAGCAAGCCCTCTTCAAAAACGGACAGGAACTGCTGCTGGTCTCGGCCCCCACACTTTTCATTGATCTGGCCTTGCAGACGTGCTGCTGCGGATTTCCGCGTGGATTTCTGCGTAGATTTTTGCCCGAAGCGGCGAGCGAAAAACGAAGTTAATTTCGCGCGGATTTGTTTCGTCTGCATTCCAAGCAAAAGAAGGGGGGGGTGAAAACAAAAAAAAAAAAACAAAAAAAAACGCGAAACTCACCTCGAAATCCGGAGCGAAATTCTCCAGGATACTCCAGGCCCATCCTATCGTTTTCCGAAATACGCTCTGCGATGTGGGCGCCATGACACTCTCCGTCCCAGCCCCACCCCTCCTGACCGGCCGCAGGGCCCGACCTTCCCCCCCGACCGAGAAGTCCAACGACGTATTTAGGGAGCCCACAAAGGACGTGCGCGCCCAGCTACGTACATGAACACGGCTGGCCACGTGATACGAACATTTGCGCAAGGCGTACTCTCGAAACCAGCGTGGATTCGTGTACGTGTACGTTTAGGTCGGGCGTGTCCCCCTACAGGCGGATTTTGGTCGATGTTTTAAAAATATACTCCAATAACATTATAAAATATTCGAAAAAACGTCCCCAGACTATTTTCCTGTAGAGGGACATGTCGGACTTAAGTGTACGTCCTTCTTTCGCTCCCGAGTATCTTTTCCTCGCCACATGGACCCCTGGAGTGCCTGGGCCCCTTCCCTGGGACCAGCCCTTGAACCTGCGTCTTGTGTTGCTCCCCTCGTACTTAAAGACCACATCCCAGAAATGATTCCGAGCACCCGGGAGAGTGTCGAAAGAGTGTCGAAAGCGTGTCGAAAGCGTGTCGAAACAGTGTCGGACAAGTGTCTCCCCAGGCCCGACACGTGAAAACCCTCCAGTTTCGGTACTTGTTTGGTGCTCGATGTTTTTCTCTGGTGGTCAAGGCCAAAGTAGCTTGGAACATCATAACCAGAATCGTTGTTTCACCTTCCCACGGCCTGGACAGCGCCCCCCAGAGGCCGAAGACTGCCAAAGACTTCTGCGGCAACTCCTGGGAGCCTCCCATACCCTCGTGTTGGCCCCTGCGAATCGACGCTAATCGAAGCTAATCGGCGCCAAGTCGACGCGAATCGACGCTCATCGACGCTGAGTCGACGCTATCTCATCGATGAAAAGACGCTAAACGACACTGAAGCAAATTCAAGACGGAGTTACGGGGGTATGCAAGGCCCCGATGGCTCGCCACCAACAAAAACCCGTCCCCCGTCGCGATTCTTGTCGCCGCTGGGGCGGCAGGACCAGCCCTTTGGGCGAGCCGTCGCCGCGACAGCACCGAGGGACCGCCGCGGGGCCCCGAGGCACCCTGGCCGAGGCGCCCGCCCCAGCCCCCCCCCCGGGCGCGGCTCCTTGCCGCCCTGCCCCCGCGCTGCGCCGCCGAACAGGCCGCTGCCGAAGCCACCCGGGGCTGCGCCGCCGAACAGGCCGCCGCCCTGGGGCGCGGCGCCGCCGAAGCCACCCGGGGCGGCGCCGCCGAACAGGCCGACCCCGGTGGCGGCGCCGAACGGGCCGCTGCCTGTGGCGGCGCCGCCACGGCTTCCTCGGCTGGCGCAGACGGCGGCGACGGCGGCGGCGCCGGCGCCGGCGGCGCCGGCGGCGGCGACGGCGACGGCGGCGGCGACGGCGACGGCGACGGCGACGACGACGACGACGACGGCGGCGGGCGCAGACGGCCGCGGGCGCAGACGGCGGCGGCGGCGGCGGCGCCGGCGACGGCGACGACGACGACGACGACGGCGACGGCAGCGGCGACGACGACCGGGGGGGGGTCAGGCAGTCCCTGGAGGCACGACGACGATATCAGGACTTCTCGGTGCGGTCAGAAGTCGAATCGGACGGCCCGGGACGACTGGGAGGAGGAGCGGAAGGAGCAGGACGGTGCGCACACATTTCCTGGCGCCACCACCATACGCAAGGGGCCGCGAGACCACGGCCGTCCGCGCCCAACAAAGCACTGCCATGGACTGGCCGCCCTTGGCCCGTCCTCCACCAAACGCCGTCCGATCCATCCTCTCGGCCCCCCCCCTCCTTCCCGACAGGTCGGGGCCAAGTGCACGTGCCAACCAGTAACCATGAACGAACAAGTGGTGGAAGAGGGAGGGAAGGAGGGAGGGAGGGAGGGAGGAGAAAAGAGAAAGGTTAAAGGGAAGAGGAAGAGAGGGAAGGAAGAAGAAGAAGAATAAGAAGAATAAGAAGAAGAAGAAGAAGGAGAAGGAGGGGAAGAAAAGAAGCAGGAGGACGTAGGAAGGGACAGGGAACCAGGAGGGGAAGAAGGAGCTGAAGGGAGTAGGAGGGAGGAGAGACGGGGGAGAAGCAGCAGCAGCCGTTAAGTTTTGGAGGAGGAGCAAAAGAACGGATGAGGACAGGAGCAGGACAGAACGAAACGAGAATACAGGAAGAAGAGAAAAAAGAAGAAGACAAGGAGGACGAACGATCACAAGACGAGGGCGAAGGAGGCGCAGCAGGACGCGAGGCAGGAGAGGGGAAGCAGGCAGCGCCTGCTACGGGCTACGATCGAGTCCCAGACCTCGGGCGCCACGAGAAGACCAGGACGGCAACTGTTCCTCGGCTTGCACCTTCTGGACACACAGGTTCGGCCCCAGGGCTTACCAACAGAACAAACATGGACCAGCGGCAACCAAAGTCCGCCGCACGGAAAGGTACGATCGAGAGCCCTGCAGCACAACCGCTCAAAGAACCGGGACGTCGGAGGCCTGGCCCTCCGGAGCCCGTGGCCGCCGCGTCCCCCGCCCTCCAGGAACGCCGCTGCCGAACCGGCAGCAGCCCCGAGCGGGGCAGGAGCGAGGCGATCCCGAGGCGGCCGCTCGCTCGGACGCGGGATGCCCGCCCGGAGCGGCGCTCCCGACAACGCTTCGGTGTACAGTCTGGGCTGAGTCGAGAGGGCACGCGAGAGGACGCAGGTAGGGAGCCGAAGTCTATACCCCGACGCCTGTGTCTGGCCTCACACCGAATCTCGCACAGGGAAGGCGGATCCTGGTGTATACGGGATCCTGGAGTATTACGTACGTTCTTCGTTGTTTCCCCAGGAGAACGGGGAAAAGAGTATACACCACACCACCCCGACGTCGTCCCCGACCCTCAAAAAGTCCTGGGATTGAAAAACCGCCCGCCACTGGTAATGTATATGCTCCAGTTTCCGAACAAGACCCTTCCGGGTGCCACATTGCCACAGGAATCTAAGAAGGCATGGGTCGCGAAGCACAGGACACACGGGTGTGCCCTTGATGTGGCTGGGCCCGTCTACCTATCAGCCTCCACTGTACACATGTCGTGCATTGTGGGTTGCGCAGGGGCGTGGCAGAGCTGTGGACAGCAGGGTAAGCCGTGATGGTGCAGGCCATGACAGGCTCCTCGCTCGGCGGCAAGAGCCCACCCGAGCAGTGATCCCAGCAGCGCCTCAGGAGATCGTGCACTGTGGGTGGCGCCGAGGAGTCGCAGAGCGATGGACGGCCAAAGTGAGCCACGATGGCGCAGCCATCACGGCAAGTTCGTGTCGTGATGGCCCTGGCGTCGGCTTCTGACACCGCGTGAATCGTTCAACCTCGAACGATCAGTTCGATCGCCAAATCGTTCCACATTGGCCGATTCTGGGCCACTGGCGGCGTTCAACCTTGAACGCCCGCGCTGGGGTCGCCACCGCGGCGACACGACAGGAACCGACCAAATGCTTATGGCGAATCCTGTATATCATTGTACGTCGTTCTCCTTCACTTCGCCGTCGCCCCTGAATGTCAATCATCAATTACATGTCCTCCTCTGCCTCTCTCCCCCCCCTCCCTCCCTCTCCATCCATCCCTCTCTCCCTCGCTCTCCCGTTGGAAGACAGCCTGGCACGATGCCTCTGGACATAGGAGCTGCCGCGCAGGCTGCCGCGGGTGAAATAGGCGCTCTGCCCTGCGGGTGAAGAACGGTAGTGGCAGGCAGAAATGGGGGTTCGGGGCGATATCCGACCGCCGACCTGTCAGGACAACCGAGATATAGGTCGCGCCCATGATCAAAGTGTTCGGCCCCGAAAGGACTCCAAGACTGTCCAAGAGAGCCCCGAGACGCCCGAAGATCGTACCAAGACGCCCAAGATGGTCCCAAGACGGCCCAAGAGGCCTCCGAGACGCCCCGAGAGAGTTCCAAGAGCCTTCCCAAGAGGGCCCCGAGAGGGCAAAATCATTGATCTTCCATAGGTTTTTCAATGAATTTGGAGTCCTCGACTTTTCGAGCTCCCGACGCGGATGGCTCTTGGGCCGTCTTGGAGTCCATCTTGAGCGTTTTGGAGGCCTCTTGGGCCGTCTTGGGGGCCTCTTGGGGCCGTCTTGGGCGATCTTTGGGGGCACTTGGGCCGTCTCGGGCCGTCGGAAGGCCGAAAAAAAGCAAATGCCACAATCCTTCAACAAAACTCTAGGGAAATCAATGATTTTGGCCTTTTCGGGGCAAATTTTCAGCATCCTTCCGGGTGGCCGGCGGGACGGGCCGAAGCCCCAGGGGGAGTTCTTTTGGAACAAGAACCAAAACCAACCCATATAGTTCGGCACGCCAGGCACCCCTGCGAAGAATCGACAGGGGGCGGCGGATTCTCTTTCCCAATCGGCCCGTCCCGCCGGCCGTCCAGAAGGGATCGGAAACGAGAACAACGTCCCTAAAAATCCCCTAGGACGGCCAAGATGGCCCCCAAGTTCGCCCAAGATGGTCCAAGATGGCCTCGAAGATGGCCCAAGAGTCCCAAATGCCTCCAAGTTGGCCTCCAAGACGGCCCACGAGATCTCCAAGAGGTCCTCCAGGAGGACCCGAGGAGCCCAAAATCAGTGATTTCCCATAGGTATTGCTTCTGTTCGGCTTTCCCACGGCCCGAGACAGCCCAGGAGCCCCCAAAGATCGCCCCAAGATCGCCCAAGAGGCCTCCAAGATGGCCCCAGGACGGCCCACGAGGCCCCCAAGAAGGCCTCAAGAGGGCCCCAAGACGAGCCAAGAGGCCTCCAAGTTCGCCCTAGATGGCCTCCAAGACGGCCCTGGAGCACCCCAAAGGGCCCCACCCCAAGTCGGCCCAGAGAGGCCCCCAAGACGGCTTCCGACGGCGTCAGACGGGCCAAGAGAGTGCCGCAGACGCCCCGGCAGGCCACCAAGAGGTCTCCAAGACGGCCCAAGAGGCCCCCAAGAGGGCGTCCAGGAAGGCCCGAAGAGCCCAAAATCATTGATCTTCCATTGGTATTTGAAGAATTTTGGCATTGGCTTCTGTTCGGCTTTCCGATGGCCCGAGACCGCCCAAGAGCCCCCAAAGATCGCCCCAAGATCGCCCAAGAGGCCTCCAAGATGGCCCCAGGACGGCCGAAGAGGCCCCCAAGACGGCCCCAAGAGGGCCCAAAGACGAGCCAAGAGGCCTCCACGACATCCTAGATGGCCTCCAAGACGGCCCTGGAGCACCCCAAGAGGGCCCCAAGTCGGCCCAGAGCCAACACGGCTTCCGACAGCGTCAGACGGGCCAGGAGGCCATCAAAACGACCCAGGATGGCTTGAAGATGGCCGAAGACGGCCCAAGAGGTCCTCCAGGAGGGCCTCCGAAAAGCCCAAAATCATTGATTGACTTCAGGTTTTTGAAGGATTTTTGACATGTGCTTCCTTTCGGCCTCCCACCCAACGGCCCGAGACGGCCCAAGAGCCCACAAAGATCGCCCCAAGATGGCCCCAAAGGCCTCCAAGATGACATCCTGACGGCCAAAGAAGGCCTCTGAGACGGCCCCGTGAGGCCTCCAAGTTCGCCCCAGATGGTCCAAGATGGCCTCCTCTTGCTCCTCCTCCTCCTCCTCCTCCTCCTCCTCCTCCTCCTCCTCCTCCTCCTCCTCCTCCTCTTCCTCCTCCCTCCTCCTGCTCCTCCTTCTCCTCATCCTTCTCCTTATTCTCCTCCTCCTCGTCCTCCTCCTCCTCCTCCTCACCCTTCTCCTCCTCCTGCTCTTCCTCATTCTCCTCCTCCTGCTCATCCTCCTCCTCCTCGTGCTCATTCCCCTCCTCTTCCTCCTCCTCCTCCTCCTCCTCCTCCTCCTCCTCCTCCTCCTCCTTCCTCCTCCTCCTCCTCCTCCTCCTCCTCCTCCTCCTCCTCAAGAGGGCCCAAGATGGCCTCCAAGACGGCCCAAGAGGGCCCAAGAAATTTCCGAGTCCGCCCACGAAGCCTCCAAGGCGGCCCAAGACCGCTCGAAGATGGCCCAAGACGACCCAAGAGGCCATCAAGTGGTCTCCAAGACGAGGCCCCCAAGAGGGCCTCCAGAAGGCCCGAAGAGGTCAAAATACGTGGTTTCCATTGGTGTTTGAAGGATTTTGGCATTTGCTTCTTTTCAGCCTTCGGACGGCCCGAGACTGCCCAAGAGCCCCCAAAGATCGCCACAAGCTCGCCCAAGAGGCCTCGAAGATGGCCCAAGAGAGTCCCAAATGCCTCTAAGTTGGCCTCCAAGACGGCCCACGAGATCTCCAAGAGGTCCTCCAGGAGGGCCCGAGGAGCCCAGAATCATTGATTTCCCAGAAAGGTATTTGAAGGAATCTGGCATTTGCTTATGTTCGGTTTTCCGACGGCCCAAGACGGCCCAAGAGCCCCTAATGATCGCCCCAAGATCGCTCAAGAGGCCTCCAAGATGGCCCGAGCACGGCCCAAGAGGCCCCCATGACAGCCCCAAAAGAGCCCCAAGACGAGCCAAGACCCCTCCAAGACACCCAAGATGGCCTCCAAGACATCCTTGGAGCACCCCAAGAGGGCCCCAAGTCGGCCCAGAGAGGCCCCCAAGACGGCTTCCGACGGCGTCGGACGGGCCAGACTTGCTAAGACTGCCAAAGAGGCCCCCCAGAAGCCCCCAAAGGCCCCCAGGAGGCCCAAGGAGGCCGCCAAGATGGTTCCAAGAGGCTCCCAGGAAGCTTCCAGGAGGCCCCAAGAGTGCCCCCAGAGGCTCCCAAGATACCCCCTCCTCCTCCTCCTCCTCCTCCTCATCCTCCTCCTCCTCCTCCTCCTCCTCCTCCTCCTCCTCCCTCCTCCTCCTCCTCCTCCTCCTAATCATCATCATCATCATCATCATCATCATCATCATCATCATCATCATCATCATCATCATCATCATCATCATCATCATCATCACCATCATCATCATCATCATCATCATCATCATCATCATCATCATCATCATCATCATCATCATCATCATCATCATCATCATCATCATCATCATCATCATCATCATCATCAGCATCAGCATCAGCATCATCATCATCATCATCAGCATCATCATCATCATCATCATCATCATCATCATCATCATCATCATCATCATCATCATCATCATCATCATCATCATCATCCCCGTCCTCCTCCTCCGGATCTTCCCCGCCATCCTTCCCCAAGTGTCCCCCAAAGGGCTTCCACAACCGCTGGAGGCGCACATGGTCCGATAGATTGGCAGAGCTCTTGCCACAACGCTCGGCCGCATGGGCGATTCCAAAAGGTAGGGGGGCGGTGATTCGCCGCAGGCGACTTCGACTTAAAAAGATGCAATCCAAATCGGAATGCAATTGGAAATTCGCCTGATCGATACCCCCTCATTCCGATTGTTTATGGTACCAGTTCCTCATGTGTCTCGCCGCACGACTCCCTCTGAGGAGGTGTTATCGTACTGGATGCCCAAAGAACGAAAAAACAATCCGACACTGTGTGGGATTGCGCCTCGCCGAAAATATGGACAAACAGCAACTTCCCGCAGTGGCACGAGCCCATGAGGGTTCCGATCATAGCTCAAATTCAGGATGGGATGGTGGCGCTACCTGAATGTTCGCGATACTGAAATACTCAACAAACAATGATCTTCCTGAAGGTGATGCAGACGTAGTGCGAGCTCATAGGACGCAACGTCCACATGACAAGAGGTCGTGCGCTAGATTTGACACCTACGTGGCGAAGACAAACAGGTCTGCACAAGTGGCATACGACGGGATCGACGTCAAGAGCTAGATCCACCCGTGCGTTTGGCGAGGCTCTCCCCCAGACAGTACCAGCCTGGAACCAACAGGGATGGCGACGCACTTGACGACGCCTGCGACTGCAAGGAGCTCGTACGTAGACGAGTCTATCGCGAGAGGGCTCCGAGACAGAACCAAGAAGCACGAAGAGGCTCACGTTCGGACTTGGAGTTTTGCAGCTGTGCGCCCCTACACTGGACAATGCTGGAAAAAACTCACCCCCAGGCCCGGAATCCACACCCAAGAACACCCCAACAGAACCCCCAAGCCCACCTCTCCAGGAAGCCCCCAAAAAAGCCCAGAAGAAGCCGCGATTGCTGCCCAAGGAGCCCCTGAGAGGAGGATGAGGAGGAGGAGGAGGAAAAGGAGGAGGAGGAAGAGGAGGGGTGGCCAACAGAGGGCAGAGCCGATCTCCTCGTCTTCCTCCTCCTCATTATCCTCTTCTTTCTTGTTCGCTTGTCTTGCGAAGGGGCAAGCGGTACGGTAGCGGCGATAAAGCAAGGCACGAAAGACCACGCATCGCCCAAAGGCACCCGGGGTGCCTGCTAAACTTACGCCGAAAACCCATCGTGCAGAGCATCCGCCGCACCGCTGCCCCCTGCCCCGTACATTGCATGTTGAGTCCCACTGGTTTCATGACGCTGTCCTCTCAGCGTCTAATCCTGATGATTCGAGCGCTGGTGATTGCGCAGCGTCGGTCTTCGAGTCCATATGGAACACACAGGCGCCATTGTGCATTGCAGCGCCCCCTTGTTGCAAAGGCATCGGGGAAGCCAAGGGGCCCCTCTCCTCCGAGATGGTCCAGTCGGCTCCAAGAGGCTCCCACGAGGTCCCTAGATAGCCCAGAGAGGCTCCTGCGAGGCTCCAACAGCCCCGAGAGCCCAACGACAAGGATTCAAAGAAACCATCATAGGCGCCCTACACGCCTCCAATCCCAGACCCAGGCACGGTGGAGGAATGAGCAAACGGCCACTAAATCTGCGAGAACCCCGCCAAACTCCCAGGGAGCAGGCGTCCTCGATCAACCCCCGACCTGTCGAAAGGTGCATGTTGACAAGGAGTTCTGGGAAAATCCAGACGTGTCGGTGAGAGGCCCCCAGGATGCCCAGAGAGGCCGAAAAGCGCCACCCAAGCGATCCTCGAGATTCGATCCTCCTCTTTCTGTCCCTCCTGAGTAATATTCTCCTGACCCTACCGTCGGACTTGGTGGGACAGGACACGCGAGAGGACACAAGACCCTGCCGAGGGCCACATTGCCACGGGAATGCAGGAGGCGTGGGTCGCGAGGCACCAGACGCAAGAGTACCCTGGATTTGGCAGGGTCGACCTGCTAATGCGGGCCGACTGTAGCTGCCCCCCCCTGGTCAGGAACCACATCCGCAGCCACGGCCTCGCGGGCGGGACCCCTGGGCCGCGACCCGGCGGATACAGAGCGGCGGAGGATGAAGGGGCCCCAGGACACACGAATAGATACACACAAATAAAAATATTCCCCATGTTTTCCCATATGTTCTGGGCTTCTGTCTTCCCCCCCGCTTCCCATATTTTCCCACATTTTCTGGGGAATCGACGATTCATTGTGTCTGTGTGTTTTTTCCTCTCCAGAGAGGAGCGCGGCCGTCCCGCGTGCAACGTACTCCTGCGCGCGGGGCCGCGCCTCGGTGTCCCGACCACGAGGCCACGGATGTCGGAGGCCTCCTATCGCTGGGGGCTGAGCAGGTGGGATCGGAGGATCGCGCCGCATCGCCGATGCAGCGGCGATTCATCGCCGATGCATCGGCGCCGCCGGCGTGGAGAAAATCGGGCTCCGCCTCGAGCCGCATTGGCGACGCATCGGCGATGCGGCGCGATCCTCCGTCCCCGTCCACTCCGACCCCATCTAGGAGGCCTAGAGATATGGATGTGTTCGTCGCTCGAGGGGGGCCCTCGCAGCTGCGGCAGAGGAGGCAAAGTGCGCCTGCTGCTGCTGCGGCTGTGACAGTGGCGCCGCACCGAAGAGCCCGCCGTGCTGCGGCTGCGAAACTGCGCCGAAGCCACCTCGGGAAGGATAGCTCTCTAACCCAGTCCGCGACGCGCGAAGGGTGATTATCCTCGCGCCCCTGGGTACGACGAAGAGTAGTATGTCGCCAGCAAGCGAAGCGGGGTAAGTGAAGAATAGGGGAGGAGGAGGAGGAGGAGGAGGAGGAGGAGGAGGAGGAGGAGGAGAAGGAGAGAAAAAGAGGAATGAGCAATCGACAGTCTATCCGTAATCCTGCCCCTGCCACATCTCTCCGACGGCCTGGGGAGGGGACGTGGGTAAAAAACGAAAAACAAAAAAAGACTCTGGGTAACAGACTTGCTACCCTGGCCGCCCAAAGTCAGAAACATCAGCGGTGGTATGGATCGGACCGATCGCCGAGGGAAGGAGGATGAAGAGGAGAAGGACGAGGGGGAGAAGGAGCAGGAAGAAGAGTCATCTCTCTCTCTCTCTCACTCTCTATCCGTGTCACTCTCTCGCTCTATACATACAAACACCCACCCACACACACACACACACACACACACACACACACACATACACACACACACACACACATCAGCGTGGACCCATAGATTGACTCGACGGAACTGCCGACACGCGTGTAGAATCAATGTTTTTGACCTTTTCAAGCCCACTTGGGGGGCCTGCTGGAGCCGTCTTGTAGCTTTGGGGGCCTCTGGGGTTGCCTTGAAGCATGTTTGCCTTGAGGCTCCCTTGGGCCCTCTGGAACCGTATTCGTGTCTCTTGTGGTCCTCTGGTGGGTAGGCAATCTTCGGGGCCTGTTGGCCCGTCTTGGGGTCTCTTGGGGGCCTCTGGGGGGCTGAACGGGCCGTCTTGGGCGCCGCTTGAGGGCCTCCTGGGCCGTCACTGTGCGATATTGCGGGCATCTTGGGCCGTCATTGGGGCCCTGAAGCTCGAAAGCGCGAGTACTTCGAGATCGCTCGAAAAGCTAAAAAACAAAACATAAACGAGTTTGGCCTCTTGAAGTCATCCTGAGGGTCCTCGTTTGGGGGCCTTGGGGTGGTCAAAGCATCCTGGACAAGCTTGGGCTGGGCCGCCTTGGGAGCATACAAGGCCCTCTTGGGTCGAAACGGGGCCCTCTTGGACCGTCTAGGGACCCTCTTGAGAGCTGGAGAGCCAAGGGCATGGGGGTCCCCCCCAGCCCGCCAAGGCTTAGTGTCGCTTATTTGAATGAATGTCCCTCTCCCTCTCGTCGGCTACAATCTTGTCCCCCCTGGAGCAATATATGCGGGGGGAAGAAGAAGGAATTCTGAGGGAGCCAGCACAAGGCATCGCCAGCTATAGCAAGCGTTGCTTGCGAACTGCCACCTGGGAAGTAACCTGACCGTACCTGAGCAATAAACTCGAGACTGGAATTCACCTGCCCTTCCTCTTCAGGCCTGCAGGCCACCACGGTGCCGTTCAAAACGACTCCAAAACCTCCTCCACAACACCACCACCTCGTACCCAACATCATCCTCGAAAGGGGGCATGGGAGAGGGGGAGGAGGAGGTGGAAGATGAGGAGGAGGAGGAGGAGGAGGAGGAGAGGAAGATCAGGCAGAGGGGTAGAACTGGCATGAGCGCGGGAACCCCGTTGGCACTCTCGTCGGCTGGCGGCCTACAGTTGTCTGCCGAATCTCCATTCCCCGATCCCTTCATTCCCATCCAGGCGCAGCGGGAGGGCTTTCCCTGTCCCTTGTCGACCCAGTCTGCCATCTGTCAGGGCCAATGCCTTCTCTCTCTCTCTCTCGCTCTCTCCCTCTATATATATATATGTATATGTATATGATATGCTATGATGATATGATCTGTGTGTGTCCCTACCTCTCCCCCTGTCGCTCACAGCATCCTCCCTGAGGGCCAACAAAACGCAGAAAATGGCACACACCGAAAGCTCTACCAGTCCTCAACCGTCACGTTGCATCGGTTTTGATGACTCGGGGTATCTTGCTGTCCGATGTGTGCGCCTGGATCATCTGGCGCACGTGGCGCACCTGGTGGCGGCAATGGGCCGCCCCAGGAGCACCAAGCGCAGCAAGGCACGCCTATTGCACTGGGCGGCGCACGTGGGGCAACTGGTGCACATGGCGACAGCTGAGTACTGACTGGGTGCGTATGGCACACCTGGTGCTGACTCTCAGGTGCTGCACACGCGCTGGGAGGGCGGTTGGGAGTGAGCGAGCCGCCTTCACACATTCCGCTTGCAAGGAGCTTCGGGGCCCCGACGGTGCACGGGCCTCCCCTTCCGTCTCTGAAGCCATCTACGCAGATGACAAAGACATGCAGGACAAATCGCCAACACCTTGAGCACTGGCGTGGGAGATGCATGCCCCATCCCCCGAACCATGCCGGGGGGCGCGATCCTCGCGATCCACGGGGTGGCTGGGGGGGGGACGCGCGGAAAGGCTGAGCGGGTGCAAAGGGAGGTCGGGCCGCCTCGGGAGCAGGCCCACGACGGCCCGACCACGGCGCCGAGATGCCGCCCTGACGGCGCAGGAAGGCCGCGGGAAGCCCAAGAGGCCTCGAGGAGGACCCGGAAGACCCCAGGAAGCCGCGGGAGAGATGCCGAGGGCGCCCCCGAGAAACCCGAGGCGGCCGAAGCCATCGAGGACAGGGAAGACTTTCCATGCCGAGGGGGCCACAAAGTCCAGGGAGATACCATGGCCCTGGCCATGATACCCTCCCCCTACGGCAGGCTCGTGCTGTGCGGACTTCGGCGTTGGTCTCTGACACCGCGGGGCTCGTGCAACCTTGAACGAACGATCGGCTGTTTCCGAAACGTCGGATCGCTCAGCATCGACCGCTTCTGAGTCAACGGCCGCACTCAACATGGAACGCCGGCGGCGGGGCCGCCGCCAGTCGACACGACGCGAACCTGCCGCAGCCACCACCCACCCCTTTTGGGATCGTCCAAGAGGGGGGCGTCCAAGAGGGGGTGTGCAAATCGTGGCCCGAGGCAGGTGCGCGGACCAGGGGATGGCAGGAAACGCGTTGAGATAATTACGAGGGACTATGAAACCTGGCGGGATATCATGGCACTGGCCATGATATCCACCCCCCCTTGTTGGTGGCGAGCGCGGGGGGAGAGTGAGAAGGCGCGGGCCTTTTCAGAAGGCCCGGAAGTCCCATGGCCTCCTGAGAAGTCTTATTTGCCTGCCCTGAGGACGCCGAAAACCTCTTGGGATGCGCGAGGCCTTCTGGAGAAGCCCCGCCGCTTTCTGAGAGGGTCTCCTTCTTGCTCCCCCCCCCCTCGCTCTCCGCCGACCTCAGTCGTCATCCCCCTCTTGACCGACCCAGAAAAGCTTGACCCAGAAAAGAGAGGAGAGAGAGAGAGAGGGAGGGAGAGGGAAAGAGAGAGAAAGAGAGGCAGAGGCAGAGCCAAGGCAGAGGCAAGGGAGAGGGAGATCCCGCAGCTCCCGGGGGGCCGAGGAAGCCCCGCGGCCGGCGCTCGCATCCAACAGCCCCCTGGGGCCGAACCCTCCTCCTCCTCCTCCTCCTCCTCCTCCTCCTCCTCCTCCTCCTCCTCCTCCTCCTCCTCCTCCTCCTCCTCCTCCTCCTCCTCCTCCTCCTCCTCCTCCTCCTCCTCCTCCTCCTCCTCCTCCTCCTCCGCCTCCTCCTGCCTCCGCCTCCGCCCCTCCGCCTCCGCCTCCGCCTCCGCCTCCGCCTCCGCCTCCGCCTCCGCCTCCGCCTCCGCCTCCTCCGCCTCCGCCTCCGCCTCCGCCTCCGCCTCCGCCTCCGCCTCCGCCTCCGCCTCCGCCTCCGCCTCCGCCTCCCTCCTCCTCCTCCTCCTCCTCCTCCTCCTCCTCCTCCTCCTCCTCCGCCTCCTCCTCCTCCTCCTCCTCCTCCTCCTCCGCCTCCGCCTCCTCCTCCTCCTCCTCCGCCTCCTCCTCCGCCTCCGCCTCCGCCTCCGCCTCCGCCTCCGCCTCCTCCGCCTCCGCCTCCTCCTCCTCCGCCTCCTCCTCCTCCCTCCTCCTCCTCCTCCTCCTCCTCCTCCTCCTCCTCCTCCTCCTCCTCCTCCTGCCTGCCGCAACCGCTGCGCGACGCGCGTCGGGTCACAGCCCTCCACCGCGCACGCGCGCCCGCGGCCGCGGCCGCCGCGCGAGACGAGGGAGGGAGACCCACCCCCTCCACCATCCTGGCTCCTCTCATGCTCAAAAAAGGAGTGGGGGAGGGCCCTCGGGCCCAGCTCATCCCCCCCTCAGGGCCGCCAGCCTCCGCCTTCTACGGCGGGCGGCACGCTCACCCTGCCGGGGGGGCCTTCACGACCCAGAAGTAGCGGTCCTGCACGGCCCTCCAGTCGCAGTACTGGTGGTCGAAGGTGCTGGCCCGCCCTGGCTAGTCCAGGTTGTGCTGCTGGACCCGCAGCTTCACATACTGCATCACGTCCGAGGAGTCGAGCGGACTGCCTCGAACCGCAGCGACTGACCTCTTCGAGGCAACTGCCTGGGGGGTTTGATACTGTCAGCCGAAGAAAGACAATCCACTCACCGAAGGGCAAGTCACGCACGGTGCCCTCGCCAGCAGTCATGATTGAAGTCCTCCGCTGCAGCGCCGTACTCGTCCAGGGGGACGTATAACTGCACAAGGTCCAGGCTTATGTCGTCCCAGTCCTCGCCAGCATAATATGTGCGATCATTCCAAGCATCTTGGAGGCTCAACGCCATGTGAAGTGATAATTGCTCTGGATATTCCTTCAACTTGGCTGTGAGGTACTTGCCCTGAATATCTCTTCCAATAGAAGCCAGGTGTCCATTCATATGTGGGCAACGTCCTCTGTCTTCCCGAGCTCTCATAACTCTCCCAAAACTTGGGCATGCGATGGTGAGCACCGTAGTCGGCTTTTTTGACGCAGCTCCAAAGCAGCACTGGTCAAAAGTGATAAGCTCCACGTCTTTGAAGGCCAGCATTCTGCGTACCTGGGCCAGTGCCCAGCATGAGGCTGTACCTGGGCGCCAATTGCGCGCTGGGTGCTCCATCAGCATCGGGGTGACAGTCACAATGCAGACTGCGGCCAGTAGCAGGGCGGCCCTCATCAGAAGGTTGCCGAGTTGTACTTGCTGACGGTACAGCATGTCGATGTGTGGCATGCCCCATGGGTGGGTGGCCGATCTGAGCGGTGGTGGCCCCTGGTAATCGCCATTCAATGCTACGTGTCGAGCGCCAGACCACGTCTCACACGGCGGCGCAGCCACTACACCGAGGATATATCCTTCTCGAATCATGGTAGCAAATGCCAATATCTGATCCATCTGTGTTAAATCCGCACGGCTATTGGAATTGACAACGTCTACTGATAACACAACGCACGGAAAATCTGTCATACCTTCGATCCAGTGTTGTAAATCCCCTCGTCGACGTCGCCCTGAAAATAAATGCAAAATATATTTTACCGTTGGAGTATGCAAGGGCGCTGGTGTCGGCTGCCGTTGTTGATCGTCTGGTTGGCGGTGTTCGTGCTGGGCTGCATCGTCTTCTTCTCCGTCAGAAGGTCCGTCGAGCAGCTCCGGGGGAACACCTGGTGGTAAGAACTTTGGTTTAGCCATCTTAGCGCGACGTCGTCGTCCATCCCTTCTTGCAGGAATTAACGCTTTTGTAGCATGGTAACCTTGTCGCTTGAGTTCTGCAATGTGGGAGCGATCTAAGGCCATGAGCTTGTGCACCTCGTCGTCATCCAAGGCCTGGCACGTCTGACGTAGCGCCTCCAAACAAGCCTCGGAGCGGTAACGAAGGTGGGTGATAAGTCGAGGCCGTGTATGATGCTCCGTACGACAAGCATGACAATAGGTAGAAGCGGCATATCTCTGTGCGTCATCGATCCCATCGTGATCACGTTTGATATGTGCCAGAAGAACAGAAGCATTCTCATATGTGCGGCCACAATGATAGCATACGACTGGTGGTCGCTCCGGAGGAGGTGGTACTGCAGCTGCCTCGGCTGCTTGCAGTACCTGTTCAAGTCGGTAATTCCAATCTTCGTGATGGTGCTGGTCATGTTGGTGAGCACGATACTTATCCCATACTTGCTTCAATGTCTTGCGAAACTGCTTCGGCTCGTGCTGGATGTGGTCGATCCAATCCTGGACGGTGCGGTGGGCGATCGCGTCCTCTTCGTCCTTGACTAGATGTCGAGCTACCCATTGGAAATCCGCAGGTAGTTGGGCAGCCCATCCGTTCTTCGTTTTTGTGACCTCCCACGTGTGTTCCAGCATCGCCAGCAAAATCGTTGGCCCTCCTTCCAACAAGGCCGTCAGGTACCGTAGTCGGCGTAACCTCAAACATGCCATGATGGGAGGGCGATGAGCTTGGTATAGCACATACTCGTTCGCACGGCGGTGTCCATCATCCTGCGGCATGTGGAGCTTGAGGGCCGACCTGTACGAATAAACTTGGGCTGCTTCAAGGGTGTCGATCTGCTTGTTGCTTGGCGCCGGCCAAGTCTCGCTGTGGTATCCCAAGTGCACATTTGCGTACGCGTCCGCTAACCGCAATTTGGGCTCGCACTTCATCGTATTCAACTTGTTGACACTCTTGCGGACAGGGCCCAGCGCTTGCTTTTGCTTTTGCAGGTTCCGAGCAATCTGGGTACCAATGCACCCATCCTTGTCGATCTGCGTGCCCAGGTGCTTGTACTTGGTCTCAATGAAGACTTTGAGGTTATACTTCTTCGTGATGATGTGGGGTTCAGGCATGGAGAACAGCTGCTGCTTGACCAAGTTCGCTCCAGCTCCATGTAGGGTGGGAAGTAAAGCCGTCTTAGTACGCCTGTAGTTGATCTCGAAACCGTACACGGCCATCGCGCTGTGCACAATGTCCACGGTCCGACACATCTTTCTTTTCATTTCGTCTGCTCTGGCTTGGACTGCGAACAGCGCGTCGTCAACAAAGGACACATCCGACAGCACGGACTTCACGTCGCGGCCTTTCGTGAACCTAGGAGCTCCTTCAGGTGCTGGTGGAACTCGATAACACAGGTCTGCTTGTATCAGCGTACTTTCGGCTAAGGATAGTGGCCGCGTAAATGTAACATTGAAAAGCGAGTCCGCTAAGCCATTGCCAGGTCTGGAACTGCGTCTGGATATTGCAACCTGGTCCGTGTGCGGCATGCCGAAGTGGGTCAGCCTGTTGGACTCGATCAGTTGCTGGGCGAGGTGAGGCTCCTTATCCAAGTGCTGCATTAGTATAGGTGTTGATAAGGCCAACTGCGCCAACGGTCTCAGAGCATCTGGCATGGCGCTGTGTTCCATGATGTACTCGATGTCCAAACGATGTGGATCATAACCGCTCGTGTCCAGCGCCATTTGCCGAATAACTCGGTGGAATGCAGCGCGCAGGTCGATAAACAGGATAAATCCACATTCCTTGTTTTCGCGCATGGTGCACAGGAAAGTATTGACAATATGGCCTGCCATAGCTGTAGATCGTCCTGGTCGTCCACCCGTCTGCGTGTCTCGAAGCATTACCCCAATGAGCTTGGAAAGGCATGTCTTGAGGTACTTGTGATAATGCTTGGAAACTTCACTGTTGAGGAGGATGAGCCGATAATATTCATGCCAAGCTGCCTTGTCGATATTCTTGTGAAGCGCGATCCCGATCCCGTGCTTGAAGGAGAGCGGCTCTTGAATCAGCAACGCTGCCTTGCATAAGATCGGGTTGTATAGCCTTGCAAGTTCGCGGGGCGCCGTCTTGAGGATCGTGGTGCTGACCCCGTCTGCACCTGCTGCTTTGCCTTCCTTCACTTTGGAGAGGCTGTGGCCTAGCCATGGTAAAGAAGGTACATTATCAAGATCAAGACGGGTATGTAATACAGCGGTCGCGACGTCCTCGTTGTAGCGAACCCGTACATCGTTGGTAGTCGATATGTCCGCATCTTCCTGCGCCGCGAAGTGTCGCAGCCTGCTGGCTGCCAGCTTCCGGTCGTCGTCGATGGTGGCGCCGTCGTCCTCCTCGTGGTAGGGGGCAGGGCCAGCTGCAGGGCGTCTGCGGCTCTGTTTGCTCGGTACACGTCCGCCATATTGTAGGAGGGATCTAGTGCACGACCATGCCTGCCCAGACCGATGGTCCGTTATGAATCCTTGCGCTTCTTCGGCCATTCGCGTGAGGTGATTCGCTCGGTCTTTTCTTAAGTTGTACGTGAGCTTCGGCTTGGTAGCTGTTAAAAACATCTTCCCCGCCTGCACGATGTCCACGGCTTTTCCAAACGCGCGATGTGCTTCAACAACTAGAGCAAAACGGTAAGCATCTTCTGCCCAATTGTCTGAGTCCTTTACGTTGGCAATCACGTCCCTCTCGGTGTGGAAGATGAGGTTGGTCCATTCCTTGCTGTCCACGTCCTTTGAACGCATAGCCTGGATGATGTATCGCCGCATCCTGATCAGGCGCAGGGTGTCCTGGGTGATGTATGGCTGGCGGGGTACACTGTCATCGGCTTTAAAGAAAATGCTCGCCATTTTGTTGACCACGTCGTTCGTCTGCTCTAGCTGCAGGTTAGCCTCCACTGTCCAGTCGTGCAGCGGGAGAGATCCAAGTTGTTGCTGAAACATTTGCCTGAGTTCCACATTATGGGTCTTTCGCTTGTCGATCGGTGCAAAACCCGTCTTTCTGCCTGAGGGTTCCACCAGCAGCGCAGTCCTCACCACGACGGGTAAATGGTCTGCGGATTCAACTCCAGTGTCGAAGTCCGTGAGTACTGTAACTTCGTTTGTGCCCTGGAGGTACTGCTTGGCGGTCATGATGTAGTCCACACGCTTCTTGGCACTCTTGTCACGATGAAGCGTCGCCCTTTCGTCGTGCATGACGAGAGTGTTGATGACGTGCAGGTTGTAGTCTTCCACAAAGTCCCGACACCTAAGTGCATTGTCGTCGTCGGCATCGTCGTCGTTGAGGCTGATGTTGCCCACGCCTGGGGTGTCATTGGGCCCGAATGTAGCGTTGCAGTCGCCCAACACGATGGTAGGCGGCCACTTGGAGCTTAATCGTCTTACTTCTTTCCACCAGTTTAAACGTTCCTTCTTCTTCGAGCCTTTCTCATGATGTGGAGTATGCCATACATGAATAGTTTCGTGCAGGATGGGAGTCTTGACCGCTACAATCAGAATCCTGTCTGCTGCATGCAATACTCTGAACTGGCTCTTCTTGAAATAATGCTCTGTTTTGTCGCTGACCGCGTACGGCATATCAGTGTTGACCAATAGAGATGTCCCAAGTCTGCAATCTTCCGGTCGTATACCTTCTGGCCTTCCGGAGCTGAATTGCATATATCCATTGTAGTGCGAATATGTCTCTTTTGCCGTACTCTCTTGAACTCCTGCGATGTGGATGTTCTCGTCGCGCATCTGTGTCCGCATCAGCTGGCCCCGGTTACCTTTGAGCTTAGCCGTGACTCTGTTGATGTTCTGCGGCTCGCCTGGCTTCTCATTGTCGGCATCCACTACTGTACGCTGGGCGTTGTACGTGCAGAGGTTGAGGTTGAGGGTCGTCTTGGCCTGCGGCTTTCCTTGACGCTCTGCTGCGGTATGGGTCGTAGATGCCAATGGAGCTGCTGGATATACAGGGGGTTCGCTGACTTTGATCTCGATATTTTTGACTGCCTGCATCGGCTGATACTGATAATATAGCCCATGTCGATCCGCAGCTGGATAAGCGTGGTTGTCCTGATAATCGGGGTCTCGTAACATGCTCCAATGGATGTATTCGCTGACATAGAGCTCTTCGACGATCTCGCTGGGCAGGAGGTTGTCAATCTCGATATCGATAATCTCAGTCTTTTGATATTTCTGAGTATGATACTTGGCTACTGAGTCACATAATTCATTCCATGGTTGACCAACATGAGCTTTTGTGTGCCGTAATGGTACCAATCGTCGCCGCTGTACCGTATCATAAGTGCTGATCGCCAGAAGTGAGATGGGATCCGTTCTGGACGTTGCTTTAGTAATGATGTCGATCGCGCTCTGCGAGTCGGTGTAGATGCTGGTGCACACTGTCGTATCTAGTTGCAACGAGAGAATCAATGCCCATGTGATAGCCACCATCTCTGCCTGGGTTGAGTCCAATAGCGAAAAATCAATATCCAATGCCGTGCTTCCTGAAATGAGGTGTCCAATCTGTCCGTGAAAGTGAAAGTCTTCTTCGCTCTGGGAGATTAGTGCCATTGACCATGCTGCTGCCTTGTTGTCATTAGGTACCGAGGCGTCCGTGTAGATATAATAGTTGAACGGGTCCACCTCTGTGTACTTGGTCATCTTGATCGCGACTTCGGCGAACTCGTGCAGCTTCATTTCTGAATGGCATTCCTGTAAGTTTATCCAAGTGCTTTTCCGATCCAGGCGTACCGTGATCGGCTCGGGAATCTCGGCACGGCAGTGCAACGTGTCCGCTGCTGCATTTCCCCCTTTCGGTACTGGTTTTGCTGCTGCTCGTGATGCTTGTGACACTCGATCTCGAAACTGCCTAGCAACTTCTGTAATCTTTCCAATGCCAGACTTCAAACTATTGAACATCTTCGTGGTTTGCCCTACGGAATGTTCGTACGCCAGTGCTGCTCGTTCTTCGCGGCTAAGGGATGGGTTCATCTTGGCCTTCTGCTGCTTGTCCTCCTGGCCGAGCCATGTAGGGGGGTTCCAGGATAGCGGCAGGGACGAACGAGCATCTAGATAAAGGTCCGAATGAGGTGCATGATCTGTAACATCGGCCAATCCGACGGATCTGGTACAACTGCCTGGCAACCCAATCTCAGACGTGTACTGCGCACCCATGGTGTCGTGGCACTCGGATTCAAGTACCTCCGAGCTTCTAGGTTGTTTTCGTACAGCGGATGTGAGGCCCGCTGGTGGTCTATCTATACTGGAAGGCGTTAAAGTCGTCCGATCAGCTGCGGGTGATGCTTCACGCAGTGTCTTCCGTCTGCTTCCAACTTTGAATTCCATGCACTCGACAGGTCCAAAGTGAACCTGCTTGCCGCTCTTAGCGGCTGCCCGCGATCCCGTCAATGGTGCGATCGCCCCAGCCTGTGCTGGCCGTTGCTCCGAGGGACCCCGTGCGCGCGAACCTGCCGAAGGCGAGCATGGACCTTCTGGCAATGCGTGCTGGCGGTGGCTTCCCTGATGAACTGCTCTCTCCGTCACGAAAAGCGGTACCAAATCGGGGAAGTGATTGAGCTCGTTCAGGTTCGCGAGGGGGCGTATCTCCACTGGCGATACTGTACCTTTCTGGGCCTCCTTTTTTGCGAAAACCTTCGCGCGATCTCTCTCTCCTCGCTGGTGTAGGCGATCTCCAATGGCGGTGCTTCTCATTTTCTCCATCTCGTTCATCATCTTGGGTTAAAGGCTGCGTCGTAGTAATCGGTGATTTTGGTGACAACGCCCGTGGGATGCCATTCGGGGTACGCTGCTCGGGCGTGGCTGTTCCGTCTGGACGCACTGGCACTTGATGTTGATCGTTTTCTCCCACTTCGCTTGCCACTTCTGTTGGTGAGCATACAAATTCCGGAGATGGCTGTTCTGCTGGTACCGAGTCCGTATCCGATCCGACTGCTTGCAGCGCCGCTCGTAGCTGGCTGGCGGTCAGGGCTGAGAGGACGTCCTGGCTTGGAAGTTCTGGATAGCGATCTTGAGATGCGGCAGGTACTTCGACTTCTCTTTCTGGTTTCGCCTCCATCTCGATCTCGCCCGTGATGGTCGGTTTGGGAACGCCTTCTGCTGGGCTTTCGGATATTTTGACTGGCTCTACCACCGGTACCTCTTGGCTCTCATTCTGCTTTTTCTGCCGCTTTGCTTCCTCTGCCTTCACACGATCGGCCATGTCCGCTACCAACTTCTGCTTGCGATCCTTGGTCTCGTTTGTGTTGGTACTGGTGTCCGCTACATGCAAGCTGCCGCTCGCTGCCGCGCGGGCGTGTGCTGCAGCTGCCTCTTTTTGAGATTTTTGCATCCAACTCTGAGCCGTCTCCACTTCTTCGTCGGGAAAGGTAGCTGGTGACCATTCTTCTGGATGCTTATCCATCAACTGCTGCATGTAATACTGCTGCATGGCCATCTGCTGGTCGTACGTGGTCTTCTGGTTGGCGTTGTCCATCTGCAGCTGGTGGATAGTCGCCTGGAGATTGCCATTCTGAAGCTGCTGCTGCTGAATCATCTCCATGAGTTTTTGGATCTGATGGCTCGCTATCATGTCGGCGTGCTGCGGCTGAGGTGCTTGAGGAACATAGCTGCTGGATACCTTTGATTATGGTGGAGTTCTCTTCCTCAATTCCTTCGGCGTAGATGGTAACGGTACTGCAAGTCGGGGTTCCAAATCCATTAAAGCTTCCAGATACTCTGCTTCCGAATTATTATCTTCTTCATTGTCTGCTTCTTCTTCTTCGCCGTCTCGATCTTTGATAGCTTCTTTCAGTGCCGCACATGCTCGTTCGAGTTGCTGCTCTGCGTCTTCTTTCTTATAGTTGAGCATGACTTGTTCTTTCTTCAGCTCTTTGATCTTATCCTTCCAACGATCCACATTTTTACGATGCCCTTCAACTCGTGCTGCTGCAGGCTTCATTATGTCCAAGGTGTACTTGAGGGTCGCGATGATATCCTTCTCGTTGTCCATCTCGATGCCTGCTTTCTCTGCTGCGTGTACTGCTGCTGCGACCTGTGTCTGCTTGGCGTAGATCTTGTACCGAAAAGCTCTTGCCGCCTGATTGTCTGTCGGCGGCTCTTCCCAACACTCCATTTCCCTCGCTTCATCAGGCATAGCGATCGGGATGTCATCAATGAGCTTCTGGATGTGCGGCAATCTCTTCGGCGGAGCCTTTTCTTTTGGCGTTCTTGCCCTTGGAGGTCTGTCCTGGCACGAGCATGTCTTCGAGCTGTTCGGGTTGGTCAATCCACACTGCCGACACTGCCACCTGTTTGCATGGCGCTGCCTTCCATCTCTTGGCTCCTGACCAGCTCGCTCGCGATCACGACGCTCGTAACGGTCACGACCTCGATTCCGAGATAAAGACCTTGCCATTATGCTGTGATGCTTGTCCAAGTAACTTTTTGCTTTGGAAATCCGCAACAACACTCTTGCCGCAGCCCTGCGGCGTCTGGCTCGCCTGTGCCAAGCGGGCGAGCGGGGTACCTTCCCCGTAGTTGTCGAAGTTGACGCTGGTGTTGCGGTCCTTGTTGCACCTGGCTGTGCGGGATCGCGGGCGGCGCCTGCGCGGCGCGCCCCGCTCGGCGCGGCCCGCCCTGGGCGCTGTGCCCGGCTCTCGGGCAAACACGCCTCTCCTCCTCCTCCTCCTCCTCCTCCTCCTCCTCCTCCTCATCCGCCTCCTCCTCCCCTCCTCCTCCTCCTCCTCCTCCCTCCTCTCCTCCTCCTCCTCCTCCTCCTTCTCCTCCTCCTCCTCCTCGGGGGCCGCCCCCGACGCCCCCGAGCCGCCCCCGAGACGCTCCCGCGGCCTGCCCGCCCTCGGGGGGGGGGGCGGCGCGGCGGGGCGGCGGGGCGGAGGGCACCGGTGAATGGGGCCCTGGGGCACACCAACAAAGGCACACAAAGAAAAGGAGTCCCCATGTTTTCTCACATGTTCAGGGTTTTTGTCTTCCCCCCCCCCACTTTCAGGGGGGCGTAAGACCCGGGTACAGGGACTCGGAAATCCCCGACGAGGTCGACAAAAAAATGACGAGGCCGAGCCTGCATTTTGACGAGGCCTCCCGCTGCAGACATCCCACGAAACTCCTACTCGTCAAAATCCAAGTCGCGGTCGTCAAAAAACGATGGCGAACCCGAGTCCTGGCAAACCCGGGTCTTACGCTCCCCCGACACTCCCCATATTTTTCCACATCTTCCGGGGGATCGGCGATGACTTGTGTCTGTGTGTTTTGTTCCCCTCCTGAACCGGGGAGGGCGCCTCGAGCGGGGCGGGGCTGCGCAGAGCACGCGCCCGGGGCGGCCGCACAGCGCACGCCCGCCGTCGGGGTCGTCGGGACGGAGAGGCCCGAGGCGGCGAGTTCCACTCGGGGTGCGTGCCTGTCTGGGCGTGGCCTTCTCGGGAGGCTCGGAGGGCCTGGGGCCTGCCGGGGAGCCTTCGGGGCCTCCCCCGAAGACACTTTTTGTTGCGTCGGCGGCTGGGCAAAAAGGGACCGCGCTGGCGGAGAGGCACTGGCAGAGGGCATACGAGCGCGAAGTCAGCCGCGACGCACGAGAAAAGGAGGAGGAGGCGCCCGGCGGTGGCGGGAGGGAGGCGGCAGCCGGGGAAACGTCCTCCCCGAAGACACGGCAGATTTCTCGGCAGGCGCGAGGAGCTCTGAGAAGCCCCGCCGCCTCCTGAGGATGCCTGCTCTCCTTCTCCCTTCCCTCCCGGGCGCGCCGTCGAGTGAGCTCCACTCGGGTTCCGCTCCTGTCCTCGGGGCCCCAGCCCTCGGGGCGCCTCTTTGAAGCGTCGACCGCCCTGCCCATCCTCTGGCCTTCCCGTGCGGCATCTTCCACTGCTCCCACCTCCGCCCCACCGACGGGAGAGGTGGCGGCGGACGCCCCGTGCCCTGATCGAAACCCGCTCGCGCCAGGAGCGCGCGCCGGAAGAGCAAGAGGGCCAAGGGAGAGCCTGGCAGGGGAGAGGCGTGCACCATCCGCCACCGCGCCTGCAGCGGTTGGTCTACCTCGGGCCCTTTCTGTTCGCCCTCCTGGCTGCTGCAAACTGAGGACCCCCGACGCAGCGAGCCCAAGATGCGTTCCTTCGCGCGGCCAGGTCCCTCCATCTCCGGCCTCCCCGGCAGAAAATGCTCCCAAATACAAAGCCTGGGAAACAGGGGGGCTCGTGGACCCTCACCCCTCCCCCCCCCAGAAGACGCCCCCGCCCCCCCCCCCCCCCCGCCCGCCCGAGCGCGGTGGCGGAATCGCGCGGCAGCGCAAGTGCATAGCTCAGAAAAGGCAGGAAGCGGGGCGGTGGCGAAGAGGGACCACTGGGAGACGAGAGGGAGAGCACAGAGCGGCAGACTTCGCGGCCCCCGCCCACCAAACATCACGTTCTTCGCCGACCTCCTCGGCTTCGCCACGACGCACCTCGGCGCTGGCTTGCAACTTCAACACGTCACGGCATTGCCACGGGCTCCAAAATGGAAGGGCCGTCTGGGGTACCCGCACATTCCCTTCTGAGCCCGTTCGGCGTCTGAGCCCGTTGGGCCGCCGAGTGGGCAGCTGAACGAGATTTGTTTCGCCCGCGGCGTCTGTCCAGGCCACCGCATACCATTCCAGAGCCCCGGACCCACATCATCCACGGCGGGTGACAGCCTTCCGCGCGGGTGCAACTCAGCACATCTGGCCGATGACCAAACTCCACCCATTGTCGCTCAGGTATCTCGTTCCCGTTCCCCTCTCACTCCTCCCCTATACTCCACGGCCTTCTCCTCATCTTCCTCCCCCTCGTCCTTCCGCCCCCCCCTCGCCGCCCACTAGTACTCATCGCATCGTTTCTTCACCAATGCAAAGTACTCCCACGTCCGTCGGTCTAGCCCCTGAACATGCCCAAGCGTGACACCCCGCCTTACGCATCGAACGACAAGATCACGTTCCCCTTTCAGCATTGATGCTGGGTGGTCGGCGCTGGAAGCTGCGCGGCAGGAGCGGGGACGCGGCGCACATCGCACGCGAGAACGCGGAAGGCCGCGCTGGCCCGAGGGGGCCGCGCAGACCTCTCCCGACAAGCCGCGCAACGGGCGGACGCGCACTGTCGCACGCAGCCCTCGGAGGCCTGGAAATTGGCACCAACACCAACTCAGGGGGCTGCCTCCTCGGGGGGAAGGTGATCCCAGATCGCGGTGTTGGTGGTAATATTTCGGCCACCTTGGAAACCAGAATATTACCACCATCACCGAGACTGGGATCTTCTTCCCTCGGTGGAGGCACGCCGCCGATATTGGTGTTGGTGTCAACCTCGAGGCCTGCGAAGCCCCCTCTCGCGGTGCGCGCCGGCCCGATCTCGAGCTGCACTCCGCTCGCCAGAGCAGACTCGGTGCGCGGCCGAAGGGCGCTGGCCGTCCCCCTGCACGGAGCCCGACCGGGCCCACGCCGGGCCTCTGGGCACACGCCCTCTCTGGGCTTGGCCGGGAAGGCCCGCGCGCCGATCCTGGGCCTCCTCCTCCTCCTCCTCCTCCTCCTCCTCCTCCTCCTCCTCCTCCTCCTCCCCTCCTCTCCCCCCCCCTCCTCCTCCTCCTCCTCCTCCTCGTCCTCCTCCCTCCTCCTCCTCCTCCTCCTCCTCCTCCTCCTCCTCCTCCTCCTCCTCCTCCTCCTCCTCCTCCTCCTCCAGGATCGGCCTGTGCAAGGTGCGTGCAGGCGTAAAGTCGGCGGCCAGCATGCCCCTCCTCTCTGGCCAGGGCGAGGCGGGGGGAGGCGCAACCCTCGGGCGCGCATGCCCCGCGCGCGCGGCGAACGCGGGCAGGGCGGCTTCGCACTGCGCCGCGCACGCAGGGGCGGACTCTCGAGGCTTCTGCTTTCCTCTTGTAGAGGGCAGCACCCGACGCTTTCGCGACGTGGGGCAGAACACCTCCGGGCAAGCGGGGAATGCCACGCGAGGCTGCAACAAGAGCGCACGCGCGGGGAAAATAACAGCTGTCTTTGTGCCGCGGCGACCAGGGGTCCAGGACGCGGCCAGGGCAGGCGAAGGAGGAGGCGGAAGCAAGTTCGGCACGGGAGGAGCACGAGAGGCGCGGAGGGCAGGAAGGGCGCCGCGGGCGGCGGAGCGCGCTGAGACCGCGAAGATGTTGTGCGCATGTGCCGGAGCACGGGCCTGCACGGGCAGCAAGCTTAGACGAGCGCGTTCCACTGCTCGCGAAGTGGCTGCTCGCAAAGGGCCCGGATCCGCCGCGGGGGATCTACGGTAGAGTCCATCGAAGCAGGCGTGTGTTTTTCCAGACGTTTGCGAGTAGGCATTTTGCGAGTAGTGGAACGCGCTCGGTGAAAACTTGGAGTGGCAAGACGAACCTGCGGGTGCGCCGAGTCCACGAAATGTCGGGCGGAAAGGATACACATCCCTGTCAATCTGCGACTGCAAGCGACTCGGACGGAAGTCGAAGCATACGCTGGGACGCAGGCAAACCAATATAATCCGCTGACCCTGTCGACGTGAGCGAGGGGCTTGTCTGTTCGAGTCGTTGTCTCCAACAGTCGTCGTCTCCGACGTCTCTTTTCCCTGCACCGTCCTCCTCAAGCTGGTCAGCCATAAAAAATCTAGGAATGCCACAATCGAGTCGAAGGGAAGCCCCTTCCCTTTGATCCCTCCCCCCGGCGGCGGGAAGGGTCCCAAGGGGGTAAGGGGGGTCCTGGGTAGATGGGGTCAAATTCCCAGGAATGGTTTCTGACACCATTCAGAATCGTCTGGACTCAACAGGCAGGTTGCCTCGTGGCGTTAAAGTCATCCAACGGGGCACTCCCCTAGTGGAAATGAACCCCTGCAGGCGCCCATGAAGAGGGAGCTTGGAGAGAGGGTGTGCTCCACCATCGTTGATGAGTCTTGGGCTTACACTGGTCTTCCTCCTCCTCCACCTCCGCCTCCTCCTCCTCCTCCTGCTCCTCCTCCTCCTCCACCTCCGCCTCCGCCTCCGCCTCCTCATCCTCCTCATCCTCCTCATCCTCCTCATCCTCCTCCTCCTCCTCAAGGACACCAACATTCACCGACAGTCAATTCCCCCACGCCGTGCCCAGCTCGGCGCACGGCTACTCTCGCTGTCGACGCGCCTTGCTCGCACGGCCCAGGCGCGCTTCTGAGGCGCGCTGTCCCTGCGGGCGTGCGCGGGCCTCCCCTTCCTGTCATGATTACGGTTCCCTGACCCGAGCGTCGCCAGGCCGGCACAGCCGTGCACCGCAGTCTCATGGCGCTGCACTGCGCCCCGGATCTGGTCCACGATGTTGTCGGCGCCCACGCGCCAGCTGCCGCTGAAGCTGAGGCCGACGAGCGCACAGCTAC
>CAUYUJ010000382.1:0-54141 GCA_963575745.1 Prorocentrum cordatum | reverse complement strand
CATCATCATCATCATCATCATCATCATCATCTTCATCATCATCATCATCATCATCACCATTAGCATCATCACCATCATCACCATCATCATCATAATCATCCACATCATCATCGGGACACCGACGGGACACCGACGGTACACTGGCGGGACACCCGCGGGACACCGCGCGCCACCGGCCGCCCGGAAGAGACACATTTGGTCCGGCCGCGCCTCAGCCACAGGGACACCGACGGGACACCAGCGGGACACCGGCGGGACACCGCGCGCCACCGGCCGCCCGGAAGAGACACATTTGGTCCGGCCGCGCCTCAGCCACAGGGACACCGACGGGACACCAGCGGGACACCGGCGGGACACCGCGCGCCACCGGCCGCCCGGAAGAGACACATTTGGTCCGGCCGCGCCTCAGCCACAGGAGACTTTCCTCTCGCCCGCCCACGCAGCTTCGCCTCGCCCGCGCGCACGGCACGCACGAACACGAAACCGAAATCGATTTCCCGGTAGGGGGGCTCTCCGTTCCACTTCGATCTCACCCCCTCACCTCCGATAGATCCGATATATATATATATATATATATATATACTAGAACCACGCGCGCGCTTCGCGCGCTTAGGTTCTAGCTAGGAGGCGAGCTTGAGTCAACGAAAGTCGCAGGGAAGGGGGCAGGGGGAAGAAGGCCAGAGAGCGCTGAAGGATACAAATACTGGAACCCTCTTGTGATTTTGTGGGGGGCCTCGTCCGGCCGCTCGCTGGGAGTTTGACGTAGCTTCTCGGGAGCCTCTGAACCTGTCGGGGGCCTCCTGGAAGCAGGTTCGAAGCATTTTGGGGGCCGATTTGGGGCTTCTCGGGGCCTCCTTTGGGCCTCTTGGGGGTCTCCTGGGGCCTCTTGAGGGGCCTCCTTGGGGCCTCCTGGCGGCCTCTTGGGGCGGAAGGCTCGAGCTTGCGGTTCGTGGTCCCCCTCTGGGCCCCCTCTTGGGCCCGTCTTGGGGCCCTCTTGGGCCATCTTGGGCGCCTCTTGGGCCGTCTTGGGGCCCTCTTGGGCTGTCCTGGGGCCCTCTTGGAAGCTTCTTGGGCCGTCTTGGGGCGGTCTTGGAGGCCTCTTGGGCCGTCTTGGACGCGGTGAAAGCCCAAGATGCGAACATGCGAAAAATATACGTTTTCCCATAGGAATGACACGATTTTTGTTTCTTGGACCTCTCTTGGGGTGCCTCTCGGAACGTCTTGGGCTGATTTTGGAAGCCTTTTGGCGCCTCTGGGCGGCGTTTTGGCGCCTCCTGGGATATGTTGGGCCGGAAGCTCGGAATTCGAGAGTGGCTTTCTCCTTCTGGGACCCCTCTCGAAGTCGTCTTGGGGTTCTCTTGGGCCGTCTTGGGGCCGTCCTGAGCCACTCGTGCGCAGCCTTGGAGCGCTCCCGGAGGCCTCCTAGGCCGTCTTGGAGGCCTCTTGGGCCGTCTTGGACGCGGTGAAAGCCCAAGATGCGAACATGCGAAAATATACGTTTTCCCATAGGAATGGCACGATTTTTGTTTCTTGGACCTCTCTTGGGGTGCCTCTCGGAACGTCTTGGGGTGCTTTTGGGAGCCTTTTGGCGCCTCTTGGCGGCATTTTGGCGCCTCCTGGAGCCTCTTGGGCCGGAAGCTCGGAATTCGAGGTTGGCTTTCTCCGTCTGGGACCCCTCTCGAACTCGTCTTGGGGCTCTCTTCGGCCGTCTTGGGGCCGTCCTGGGCCACTCGTGCGCAGCCTTGGAGCGCTCCCGGAGGCCTCGTAGACCGTCTTGGGCGCCTCTTGGGCCGTCTTGGACGCGGTGAAAGCCCAAGAGGCGAACATGCGAAAAATATACGTTTTCCCATAGGAATGGCACGATTTTTGCTTCTTGGGCCTCTCTTGGGCTGCCTCTCGGAGCGTCTTGGAGGCTTCTGGGACCTTCTTGGTGTCATGACAGGCGTCTTGGAAGGCATCTGGAGCCATCGGAGCGCGTTCCGAAGCCGCCTGCGAACGATCTTGGACGGCGTCCGGCGGTCCGACGAGCCTCTGGGCCCCCCGGGGCCCACATTTGTGGTCGGGGTCCCGGCCCCGGGCCCCCGGACCCGGTGCGCCGTTATATGTATATATATATATATATATATGATCCAGGGTCGAGGGCCCACGGGCCCCCGCCCCCCCCCCCCCCCCGGATGGTATGGTCCCAGGACTCCTCGGGCCCCCCCCCCCCCAGGACCATACCCCGAGACGACGACGACGACGACGACGACGACGACGACGACGACGACGACGACGACGACGGCGACGACGGCGACGACGACGACGACGACGACGACGACGACGACCACGACGACAACGACGGCTGCGGCGGCGACGACGCCGGCGGCGGCGGCGACGACGACGATGACGACGATGACGACGGCGACGACGACGATGACGACGACGACGACGATGACGACGACGACGATGACGACGACGACGACGACGAGGACGACGAGGACGAGGACGACGAGACGACGAGGACGACGACGACGACGACGACGACGACGACGACCTCTGAACCACCACAGCACCACACCACATCCACAGGGGGGGGGAGGGGGGCACCGCAGTGCAACACCACGCCACGCCCACCTCTGAACCACCACAGCACCACACCACATCCACAGGGGGGGGAGGGGGGGAACCGCAGCGCAGCACCACGCCACGCCCACAGGGGGGGGCGGGGGGGACCATCGCGCGGGGGGGGGGGGGCCCAATGGCATCAGCATTGGGGGGGGGGGCCCAAACCCTGGACCATATATATATATATATATATATGTACCCATCGGTCGTTGAAAGTAGGTATCTTTGGATTCCCAGATTCCAATCTACTTTCAGCGCCTTCCTACTTCAAGAGTCGAGCGGTGTGCCCTCGTGCTTCCTCTTCAGGAGGCGGACGGAAACCCAATGTATTTCCAACGCCTTCCTACTTCATGTTTCTACCATCATCCTGCAGATCTTGCCTCCATGAACAGTTCCTCCCTGTCGAGTGTCGGCGGGGCGGGCTGGGCGTGTCGCCGAAGACTGCTTCACCATGCACAGCCATGAAGCTTGAAGTGTGCAGCAGCTTCAAGGATGGAGCGGGGCAAAATGCAGTCATCGCCGCAACGCCGCGAACATTATCTCAAGAATCTGCAGCAGCTTCACGGATGGAGCACGAGTCGTTCTCAAGATGTGGTTGTCGCCTTCGCGCCGCGAGCATTCGTCTCGAACGTGTGCGACAGCTCCCAGGATGGAGCACAGGTCGTGTTCAGAATGTGGTGTTCGCCTCAGCGCCGCGCACAGTCGTCACGAAAGCTTGCAACCGCTTCACAGATGGAGGGCGCCCCCTCTTTCAAAGTAAGCCTCGCCTTTGTGTGTCTCGCTTTAGGGCCACGCACGTGCGTGTTCAAGGTTTGCACCAGCTGCACGGATGGACGACGGCTCATGCTCAAACTGTGGTTGTCGCCTTCACGCCGCGAACTGTGTTCTAAGTGTGAAGCAAGTGCACGGGTGGAAAGGGAAAGGTGTGCAGACTGGTGCGCTCGCCTTAGCGCCGCGCACATTCGCTTTCAGGTTGCACCAGATTGACGGATGAAGGGCGGCTCTTGTTCGACGTGGGGCTCTGGCCTCAGCGCCGAGAGCACTCGTCTCACCGCTGAAAGGATTTGGCACTGGTCGTCTTCACTGCGGGGCTCTGGCCTCAGCGCCGCCCGCAATCGTTTTTTGACGCAGCGTTGAGCAGGATGAACGACTACCATTGCTTGTTGAAATTGATCTTAAAATAGGGTTCTCGTCTGGGAATCCGTCAAGTCTACAAGCCCGAAAATTCCACTCATGTAGCGCTGCACAGGACCATGGAGTGCCTTGCTCAAACTTACACTACCGCTTGGAACATCCAAAAGTGCACAATTGCGCAACAGTTAGACGGATGGGGGGAGGTCCTTCTTCGAGAGGGGGATCTCGCTGGACACATCGCTGAACTGTAAAATCGGTGTCCCTAGCGTTTCTGAATGCGCGCCAATAAGATGCACGACAACTCTTTTGAAAAAGCGGCGCCCTCGCCGAAATGGCAGGCCCCAGTGTGCTTGTCCTGCAAAGGGGGCGCTTCTTGGTGCAAAAAAATGCACGGGCGCATGAGGAGGGGACTTGCAGCATCGTTTATGCACGCATAGTTGACTTATTATGGTCCTCCTCCTCCCTCTTCTTCTCCTCCTCCTCCTCCTCCGCCGCCTCCTCCTCCTCCTCTCCTCCTCCTCCTCCTCGTCCTCCTCATCCTCCTGCTCCTCCTCCTCCTCCTTCTTCTCCACCTCCGCCTCCTCCTCCTCACTCTCTTCCTCCCCTTCCTCCTCGTCCTCCTCCTCCAAACTTTTCTTGTGACAAATTCCTCCCTGTCGTTCCCGAGGCCAGTGGGAAGGGCGGGACTGGCGTTTTGCAAAAAAAAATCTCAACCTTTTCGGACTGAAGCCAACAAACTGGCAACAGTTTCACGGATGGAAGGCGGGACGTTTCCAAAACATGGTTCCCGCCTTAGCGCCGCGCACAATCGTCTTAAAAAAGAGCAAAGTGTGTCACGGACTGAGGGCTGGTGGTCTTCAAAATGTGGCTATCGCACTAGGGCCGCGCACATTCGTTTCAAACAATATACAAGAGCTTCACAGATTGAGGACAGGTGGTTTTCAAATTGTGGTTCTCGCCGTAGCCTTAGATGTTCTGAAAAACGCAGGAGGCGTTTCTATTCCCGTTTTCGAGATCGACGTTTGTTATTCTGTTTTGGGAACTGTGTTTCTCCGTTTGGGGATTGTCGTCTTGACGCTTTCGGTCGTTTTGCGATCCGTTGTCTAATTGGTTTAACTGCAGTGCTCTCGTGGCTGTTCAATGTTTTCTGGTTTGGGTTTCCATTGTTTTTCTGTTGTAGGCTGCCGTGTTTCGCTCGTTTGGGGCCCCGCCGGTGTCGTTGTTTGTTATCTTTGGGGTTGCCGTTTGATTTACGGTTTGGTCAATCGCAACACGAAAAGTTGAAAACGGGAGAAAAGCAGCGCTTTTAAGAACGACTAAGGCCTTAGCGCTGCGCACATTTATTTGAATTGGCAAGCTTACGGATTGCGGACAGGTCGTTTTCAAAATGTGGCTCTCGCCTTATCGCCGCGCACAGTTGTTTCAAAAAATGCAAGAGCTTCACGCCGTGCAGACAGGTGGTTTTCAAAATGTGGCTCTAGCCTGAGCGCCGCGCACGTTCGTCCTCAAAATGTGCAGGAGCTTCACGGATTGAGGGCGGTTCCTTTTCAAAATGTGGTTCTAGCCTGAGCGCGGAGCACATTCGCTTCAAAAGTTTGCAAGAGTTTCACTGGTTCCCATGGCTAGAGAACCAGGAAAGTTGTTTTGGAACGATTCGAGATTGTCAAGGTGCAACAGTGACGTTGGTTCGCGGTGAGTGTGAGAAATAATGTTGTGGCACGATTCGAGATCGTCAACACTCAACTGTCAAGGTGACTCGTGGCGTTGAACTCCTGAAAATGGTGTTCTGGCACGCTTCAGAATTTTCATACGGTTGTCCCCCAACGAGTCATTTCCCTCAGTGGAAGAGAAATTGTAGGGACCTACAAGGAGGGAGCTTGGAGGGACGGTGTACTCAAACATCGTTGAGCAGCCTTGGGTTTATACGGGTCCTCCTTTTCCTCCTCCTCCTCCTCCTCATCATCATCATCACCATCATTATCACCCTCACCATCACCATCACCATCATCATCCTCATCATCATCATCATCATCACCATCACCATCACCACCATCACCATCACCATCACCATCATCATCAGCATCGTCGTCATCATCATCATCATCATCATCATCATCATCATCATCATCATCATCATCATCATCATCATCATCATCATCATCATCACCGTAATCCCCCCATTCACCCTACTCCTCATCCCCTCCTCCTACTCCTCCTCATCCCTCCCCAACCCTTCCCCAGCCCCGAGAAGCAAACCATCGACCGCGGGAGCGCGCACGCAAGGGGCGGCTCTGGCCAGGGCCGCCAGGGAAACGGCTGGAGTTGATACTGCTGCAGGCGTTCCTTGGTCACTTGATTTTGCGGTATCGCACCGCCCAATGCTTTTTTGATTCGCGGGTCGACAGCGCACCTCTTCCGGTCGAAGCTAAGCGGGCCGCGCGAAGCTTGAATTTACAAAGAGGGCGGGGCAGAAGGATAGGCCTCACGTCAAGGCCAGGAGGAGGCAAAGCCTCGGGATCAGGCAGTGCCGAAGACGATGTGCTTGCAAAGGAACGCCTTGGACAGGAACCCCGTGGCGAAGTACGGGAGGAAGCAAACGCACCGCCCAATGCGCGACGTGTGGTTACGAACCTTCTCGCCCTGGAGCCGCCCATCTGGAGAAGCAGTTCCCTGGCCAAGGCCACGCCGCGCGAAGCGCGAGCACGTTTGCGTTCCCGCGGACGACCTGGGCTTCGTTACCAGAGCTGCAAAGAACGCTGCTGTTGACTCTGGGCGGGGAAGGGCCGTCGCAGAGACGGCGGACAGAGCAGGCAACCTGGGTGGAGAGAAGGAAAATAAGGGCGGCCGGGACTGCAGACGAGGGAGTCCAGCACACGCTGACATGGATTGGGGGTCCGTGGATCTGGCGCGCAGGCGCCCCCCAATCCACGGATCCAGAAGATACCCCCCGAGACGAGGCGCCGGTGCCGCCTCGTTCGGTGGCGGAGCGCGCAAAATGCTGTCCAGAAGCGGGACCCGTCGCTAGCGGACGCGCCTTAACTACATGTCCGTGCTTCCTCGAACAGGGAGATCTGGCAGCGATGTTCTTCCCGATGCTCTCCCAGTCGTTCCTCCTCCTCCTCCTCCTCCTCCTCCTCCTCCTCCTCCTCCTCCTCATCATCATCATCATCATCATCATCATCATCATCATCATCATCATCATCATCATCATCATCATCATCATCATCATCATCATCATCATCATCATCATCATCATCATCATCATCATCATCATCATCATCATCATCATCATCATCATCCTCATCATCCTCATCCTCATCCTCATCCTCATCCTCATCCTCATCATCATCATCATCATCATCATCATCATCATGATCATCATCATCATCATCAGCAGCAGCAGCATCAGCATCAGCATCAGCATCATCATCATCATCATCCTCATCCTCATCATCATCATCATCATCATCATCATCATCATCATCATCATCCTCATCCTCATCCTCATCCTCATTCTCATCCTCATCCTCATCCTCATCATCCTCATCCTCATCCTGACGCTGTCGTGCCCGTGAGGTGCGGCACTCGCCTGGGAAACAAGGGCTCAACACCTCCGTCGTGGATGGCCGACCCGACCCGATCCCCCTCAGCCCCTTTTAGCGAGAGGCCTTCGAGATGGGGTCGGAGTAGATGGGGTCGGAGGATCGCGCCGCGTCGGCGATATATCATCGATGCACTGGCAATGCATCGGCGACATCGGCGACGCATCGGCGACGCCAGCGTGGATCAAATCGGGCTCCACATCGGGCCGCATCGCCGATGCATCGTCGGTGCGGCGCGATCCTCCGACCCCATCCACTCGGACCCCATCTAGGAGGCCTAGACTTAGGTCGGGCATGTCCCCCTACACGCGGATTTTGGACGAAAAATGAAAGTTGACAGAGATCGTTTGAAAATAGTCCAAAAAAGACGTCCCCCGACTATTGTTATTCTGTTTTTGAAGAAGCCTCCTGTGGAGGGACAGGCCCGACTTAAGCCTGCACTCGCCCCCTTTCCAAGCTCCTCCTCACTCGCGCTTCGCCCTCCCAGCCCTCCCCGAGCCTCATGCCGCCCCCCACCCACCCACCCGCGGCTCGGCGGCGGCGCGCCCGGTGAAGGAGGCAGGGGAGCGGGCGGCCCTCTCGGAAAGCGGCGGGGGCTTCTCGGAGGCCCCGCCGCCGGTCTCGGGAACCGCCCGAGGCCTCAGAGGAGGTCCAGGAGGGCCCCTGAGAAGCACAAGGACAACTCAAAAAAAAAACAAGTAAACAGACACTCTGGGGGCTCCGCGCGGAGTTCTTGGATCCGCGCTGGACGGAGGCGCCGCCAGGGGGGGGGGGGCCCGGCGCGGATCCAAGAAGTCCGCGCGGAGCGCCAAAAACTATGTTTGTGCCGTTTTCTCTTCTTCGAAGAAGGCGGGAGGGCTTCTGGGAAACCCTGCCGCCTTCTGAAAAGGCCTCCCAGGCACGTACGATAGGAAATCTTGGTATGAGCAAAGTAGGGACACATCCTTCGTCGAATCTCAGCTGCTTAAGGTGCCCCAGGGCTGTGCGGACCCATCGGGAGATAAGAAAATCCTCGTGGACCACCCGGTGGCAGGCCAGGTTCTTACCAAATGTGCATACTTCGGGGGCATGCAAACATGGATGAGCGATCCATGGATTTGGCGCGGCGCCTCCCCAAAAAGTCGGCCGCTGCCGCCTCGTTCGGCGGCGGAAAATCCGCACTTTCCCATGGAAACGGGATCCGTCACTAATCCACGCCCCCTGAATCCATGTTCGTGATCGCCCGACCCCCTCCCCCTCAATCGCCCCACCCCATCCCCCGCGCTGACGGGCAAGAGAAGGAGTGACCTCCCCGTGCTCCACGGTCAGGTTGATGCTCGGCTCCTTCGGCTGCCTCTCGCTGGGCACGGGCGTACGGTGGTCCGTCTTCGCGCGCCCGAGGCGCGCGGTGGACCCGGAGGCGGAGGGCAGATTGAAGTTGAAGGAGAGCGAATCCTCGAGCAGCTGCTGCACGCGCGGCACCAGGGAGTGGCTGTTGCGCTGCACCGCACAGCCCCTCCCGCTCAGCACCTGCATCCAGTCGTGCGCCAGCATTGTGCCGCTCGCATGCTCGTCCGCGCAGGCGACGGCAGCGGGGCCCCCCGTGGAGAAGTCCACGCGGAGCCTGCGGGCGAGCTCGTCGAACGGGAGCCTGGACATGAGGTAAAGCACCACGGGCTGGCCCGCGCTGAGTCCTTTGAGAGCGGCCTTCGTGTGGTCCATCTCGCTCACGTCTGGTAGTTCGAAGCTCGGCTGCTGGGCGTCTGAGCCCACACTGCTTCCCGGGAGCACTGCAGCGAGGCAGTCGACCGCGTTCTCCCAGCGCGTGCCGTGGCGCGCCTCCCACGGCACCGAGCCTGCGGACACGGTGGCTGTGAGCGGCATGGTTTTCATGGCCTGCAGCCAGTGGTGGAGATCCCTGCGGAAGATCGCGTCCTGCGCGTCCTCGGGCGGGAAGTCCAGGCTCAGCACGCAGGGCCCGCGCAGGATCTTGGCCAGGCGCATGGCGCATTCCTGGTCCACCCAGGCGCCGATGCCCATCACGAAGCCACCCACCACGTCGGCGCGCTCCCGCAGCTGTCGCACAGCCTGGTAACAGGAGCCGCGGTTGTTGCCCCCGTCAGTGTCCCAGTTCACGAACGCGGTCTTCCACAGCTTGGGATGGGCCCGCACGTGCGCCTGGACCTCCTCCGCGTAGCACGAGGCCACGTGGTCGGCGGCCACCTGGAACGAAGTGGCACCGCCAGGCTCCAGGCGCCGGAGAGTCTCCAGCGTCTTCACCACCGAGTCCAGCAGCTGTGCTGCTCCCGCCTGCACGGCGCCGAGCTCCCCGCGCCGGCCCTGGAGCGTGCCGCCCGACCCCTGCGCGAGAGACTGCACAGCCCGCACCAGCTCTGCGCTGACGTCGCCCGCCCTGCACTCGAAGCTCCAGTACTCCCTGACGGAGTGGTCGAAGGCGCAGAAGACCTGGCGCCAGACGTCCTGCGCTCGGAGAACGCCGCTCTGCACCAGGAGAGGGATGCTCTCGAGCCGCCGCAGGAAGCGGCGCTCCTCCTGGCGGTTGAGCTCCGAGCGGACCGTGCGGCCACCGCCGCCCCCAAGAAGACTGTGGCCGCCGCCCTGCAGCGACATGCGCGTGGAGCCCGACGCGTCGGTGATCACGACGTCCGTGTGCACGTGCAGGACATCGACCGGGGGCGATGCCAACCGGGGCGTGACCGTGCAGCGGAACAGGCGAACCTCTGGAGCGAGGCCCGGCATGGGAGATCGCAGAAAGTGCTCGTCCCCGGGCGCAGGCCGCTGCAGCGCCACCGACGAGCTCGACAGGTCGAGCTTCTGCATTCCGCCCACGAGCTCCCACTCGCCCTCCGCTGCAGCTGGGCAGGACATCCAGAAGAGGAGGCACGTCGGCCTCGGGGGCAGCACAGGCGTGGAGAAGCTGTACTCGACCGCTCCCCGCTGGTCTGTCTTCTCAGAGAGGAAAAAACTGCGTAAACATGAACTGTCAGAGATGCGCGCGCATTTGTTGTATCGGCGCCAGGACCCCCTGGCGCTCTCCGCGCGCCAGGGAGGGTGGGGTCCCAGCGCCGACCCAAGAAATCAGCGCGGACCTCCGAGAGACTATGCTGATGCAAGGTTTCCTTCTTCGATCTTCGGCAGCGGGAGGAGGACGTTGTCCTGCCCCTCCCCCAGGGAGGGCCGCAGGTGCTGCAGCGCAAGCACGTTGGCCACCAGGTCCAGCGAGCGCGACGCCGGCGGCCCGCGCACTGTGACGGACAGGTGCGCGCTACCGCCCAGGCTGTCCAGGGGAGCGTGGGGCAAGTGGACGGCGAGGGGCACCAGGTGCCTCGGCTCCGCGCAGGCGGGCCCCAGGCCCATCTCTGCGTAGCAGTACAGCTCCTCGCATCGGTAGCTCAGCACGACCCGTCCGCGCTCGCCCACGGGGCCGAGCTTCGCATCGTCCGTGGCGCCGGCGCTCACCACCCGCCCCACAGTCTGGCCCGAGTCCGTCTCCATCACAGACTTGGCGATGGCCTCTGCCTCGGCGGCGAAGCGGATGTCGGTGTCGATGCGGACCCACTGGCCGTTAACCTGATCGTAAAAGGTCGTGTCGACCAGCACAACATCGGAGCCACGCGCATCGTTGATGAGCTGCTTTGCACGCTTCATCCACACCACCATACTTTCACCTGGGTGAACGGTATCGAAGTCCATCGTGACCGTTAAGTTGAGTCCATATCGCCCTTCCCCCAAATCTTCCACAATCATATCATAAGCCGTGGAAGAAGCCGACCCACAGCGTTGACCCTGGGACGACGAGAAGCCCACCGATGCTTCACCGTAGCTGACTATCCTGTTCAGCTTCTCGGGCCTGAAGGCGTTCGGCGGCCTCGTGTCGTCGCCCTCCTGCGGCTGAATTCCTTGGTCGCTCGGGCTCGGAATCAGCGGCGTCGCCGCCTTCAGCGGTGCCAGGACGCCGTGCGCGTCCACCGTCCACACCTTCGGCACGCTCATCTCGGCATCTATGCACACCTTCGGCCCGCTCATCTTCGGCACGCTCATCTCAGCTGCCGTCGCCATCGCCATCGAAGGCGGCCTTCACAAACGCTCAAATCCCAGAATGTCCAGCTGATGAGTGTCTCGGCTGAAGCGCGCTTGTGCCGAAGAGGACGGCAGACAAACGCAAACGCACACAATCGCACACGCACACGCACACACACACACACACACACACACACACAAGGCCACATGCGGGCCACGGGATACGAGACACCAGATGACAGCTGCCTGCAAGCTGCCACTAGGCGAACAGCAATGTGCTAGCAAGGACGCTCCAAGCCTCGGGTCTCTCCGCTCCCGTCCTGGCCCCCAGGCTGCCGGCCCAAAGACCAGCACTGCTGGGAGGGTTGGCACGCCCCCCACGTACTGACGGGTTCCGTTCCGAAGGTTCGGTTGTTCGATCTAGCTCTGCACATGACTTCCTCAGAGTTCTGTCCCCGCCCATCCCTGGCACAGGCGCCAACTGGGGGAGGGAGAACAAGTTGCCGCAGGCGCATGGAGGAGATACAAGAACGCAGGAGACAGGAAGCGGCAGGAGAGAAGAAAGGAGTGAGGAAGTTCGGGAGCAGGAGGGAAATATACTAATTCGGAGAGTGACACAGTCCGCTTTCCTCTTCCTCCTTCTCCTCCTCATCCTCTTCTTCATCCTCGTACTGCTCCTCCTCCTCCTCCTCCTGCCTCTCCTCCTACAACTCACTGCAAGAGCAGTACTGGCCTGGCACGGTTCGAACACGGGCTGGCCAGGGCCAAGGTTCTAGCTGCGGATACCGTGCGGGCGGTAGCTCCCTGCGGAATTCAGCCTCGGACCTTCCTCCTACGCCTGTACTGGTGGCCACCCGTCCCGAAGATAAGCGGGTGCCAGGACTGGAAAGAGAGATCGAGAGAGAAAAAAGGGAAAGAGATAATGAGAGATAGACAGAGAGAGAGAGACAGAGAGACAGACAGACAGACAGACAGACAGACAGACAGACAGACAGACAGACAGGCAGGCAGGCAGGCAGGCAGGCAGGCAGGCAGACAGACAGACAGACAGACAGACAGACAGGCAGACAGACAGACAGACAGACAGACAGGCAGGCAGGCAGGAAGGCAGGCAGGCAGGCAGACAGACAAACAGGAAAACTGAAGGAGACTGAACTGGAAATCCGCCGACCCCCGATTGCCAGGATAAAAAAGCGAAGTGATGCATCTGGCTGTCTCCCCTCTCCTTTCCCCGTCCCCCCAGGGCCCAAAATCACGTTCAACGGGGGGTCACACTACGGCCTACAGACATTCACGGACCTCGGAGCCTCCCAATCCGGCCTCCGTCGCATCCATGATGCCCCAGGTGCCTTCCAAGACGGCTCAAGACGGGCGCCGCGCGAACGGCCTCAAGAGCACCCGAGATGGCCTCCACATGGCCGGACAGGTCCCCAAGACGCCTCGAGAGGGCTCCAAGCAAGCCTCCAAGACGGCCTCAGGGGGCAAACATAATGTTTCCCTGGGGTCCCTGGTCCGAGAGATCCTGAAGATGGCCCGGGCGCGGCCCAACAGGGCCCCAGGACGGTCTCGAAGATGCCCCAAAGATGGCCGAGGTCCGCACGAGGGCCGCAAGAGGACCTCAGAAGAGGCGCAAGTGGGGGAACTCGCAAGGGCCCAGGGATGCGTCCCCTCACGCTGTCCCCGAGGCCCAAAACATGCCCAAGAGATCCCCAAAGCGCCCTGATGGCCCAAAAAAACACGAGGAGCCCTGGAAGGGCTCCGACGCGGTCGCCCCCGAGACCTCCAAGAAGCCACCAAGAATCGCGCAACAGGAAGAGGACAAAACAGCAACACCTACACGCGGGCAGCAAGAACAGAAGCGGAAAACAGAGAACAGGCGAAACGAACCAGCCCTCTTGGTGTAGATGGTCTAACGGGTTCATCTTCTCCACTTCCAAAATCCCTCTTCACTTCGGGGAGGGGTGCCCTCCCCCCTCCTCCTGAGGTTCGGAGGGCCCCCGCGATGTGTTAGGAGTACTTATTGGCCCGAGATGCTTCCAAGAGGGCATCCGATGCTCCAAGATGGCCCCCAAGATGGTTCAAGATATCTCAAGCTGGTTCAAGCTGGCTCCCGACATGCCTCCAGGAGGCCCCAAGAGGACCACAAGACGGCTCCAAGTGCTCTCGGAGCCCCCTCTGGATTTCCCCACAAGGCCAAAATCCGTGTCGCCTTCTCCATAACGTTCGTATTGTCGCCTTACTCCTTCCGATGCGGCTTCGAAGTCTCAAGATGGCCCAAGATGGCCCAAGCGAGCCCCAAGAGAGACCCAGAGGCCCCCAAGATGGCCTCAAGACCCCCAAGAAGGCCCGAGATGCCTGTTAGAGGGGTTTTTGAGGGGCACCTGAAGGACGCAGACTCCATTCTTGCGATCGGCGCCTTGCATGATGGCCCCAAAAGGGCCTCCAGCGCTCGTAAGAAGCCCAAAAAAAGACCGCATGAAAACCCCAAGTCCCCCCAAACTAGCTCCAAAACGAAACCAAAAACCTCCAAAATAGCCCCACGAAAGCCGCGGGGAGCCCCGAGAAAACCTGAACAGGGCCTCCGGAAGACCCTGGGACAGTTACCAGAGTCGTCGTCTTCCTGTGCCTCTCCCCCCTCCTCGTCCTGTTCCTCCTCCTCCTCCTCCTCCTCCTCCTCCTCCTCCTCCTCATCATCATCATCATCATCATCATCATCATCATCATCATCATCATCATCATCATCATCATCATCATCATCATCATCACATCATCATCATCATCATCATCTCATCATCATCACATCATCATCATCATCATCATCATCATCATCATCATCATCATCATCATCTTCCTCCTCCCCTTCCTCCTCCTAATCCTCCTCCTCCTCCACCTCCTCCTCCTCCTCCTCCGCGCTTCATGGTGCAATTATCAGGGCTGTAGGTGCAGCATTTCGATCAAAGCACTAGAAGGAGCCGACGTCGTATAAAACCAAAAAAAACATGTTGCAAGTTTTCGAGCCGACATTCGAGAACGCTCTCTCCTCGTTATCTGGGCGCTGAGTTGCGTGTTGGGAGCTCTGCGAGGGTCCCCGCGGTAACCTGGTTGACGGTTTACCGTCGGCTCCCAGTTGGCCCACCCGGCCCGTGCGGACAATGTGGGAACCTGGGGTCAGTTTTTTGGAGATTGTGTGAGATTTAACAATTCGTTGTGGAAAACTATAGTGGATTATGTCGCGTTCAGTGGTGAGAGTCTGAGGCCTGTAGCTGTAGTACAGCTCTCGAAAATTAGGGGGAACGATCGGCCGTCGGGATACATTTTCGAGATGATAACGGTTTCGCAGGCTTAACGAAAGCAAGAAGCGAACTACACAGCTCAAGTATGCTCTGCACCTGCAGCAGATTATGACGGGTCGCTTGTCGAGTTCCCAGATCTCTAGCTGCAGTATTACTATCAGAACACTTCGCGGCGTAACTTCGTTCAAGACGGGAAAAAATCCGAGTTTTTGAATTTCGAGGGCTTTCTCGTCGTATTCTGGGCCTCTTCTCAAGTGTGAAGAGCTCTACGAGGCATCGGAAACCTGGTTGGCAGTTTACCGCCGGTTCCCAGTTGGCCGACCCGGCCAGGGCGGATAATGTGACAATCTGGGGCCGGTTTTGTGAAGATTTCGATATTTGAAAATGGCTCGTAGAGCTTCCCTAAGAGCGAAGCGGCGAAGCTAGAGAGTAATTCCGGCGCGATGGGGGGCTAGTTGGCAAAAAAATATCGACGGAAGTTTTGCATAATTCTCGTCTGTTAAAAATCAATTCCTCCAAAATTCGAAAATTCGCTCGAGCTCTAATATTTGATCTACCCATATTCGATCTTATTCCCGCTCGCCATCTGAATATTAGGTCGATCGGGTACATATTACCATCAAGAAGCACTCAGGCGGGATCGGCTGTTTAGTGTCATCTTGGCAGGTGCTGTCGGTTTTCTGAACTTACCTCGAGCTGCAGATGAGCTACACAGCTGTTCGGCACAGCAATCGGAAGAGAATCATCAAAAGCGCTAGTCTCAAGTATCTAGATGCCCGAACTCGGTCTGCTTCCAGAGCTGGTTCCGAAAACTACTCGTGCTCTGCTATTCTTTCAGATATGATGATGAGTTTCTTGATGTAACTCGAGCTGCAGATGAGCTACAGAGCTCTTTGGCACAGCACTTGAAGTAAATCCTCAGAGGCGTTCGTCTCAAGTATCTAGATGCCCGAACTTGGTCTGCTACCAGAGCTGGGTCCGAAAAACTATCGTACTCTGCGAATTCTTTAGATATGATGAGCTTCTTGATGTAACTGGAGCTGTAAATGAGCTACAGAGCTGTTTGGCACAGCAATCCAAAGGAAAATATCAGAAGCGCTGGTCTCGAGTATCCAGACGCCCGAACTCGGTCTGCCACCAGAGCTGGGTCCGAAACATTATCCAAGCGAAGGGCCCAACCATACGCAAGTGTGAAAACCGCAGGGCAGGTGGGACGAAGCAAGGGGAATTCCTCATGGGGCCACGAACCGTGTGAGGGGTGCACCAAACTGGCGCGGGGCCGCCATGCGAACCCTGTCACTGGGCCCTTCGGTGGAGCTCCCTATGGGGCCACGAATCGCGCGAGGGGTGCGCCAAAATGGTGCGGGGCCGCCATGCGAACCCTGCCACTGGGGCCTTCGGTGGAGCTCCCTATGGGGCCACGAACCGTGTGAGGGGTGCACCAAACTGGCGCGGGGCCGCCATGCGAACCCTGCCACTGGGGCCTTCGGTGGAACTCCCTATGGGACCACGAACCGTGTTAGGGGTGCCCCAAAATGGTGCGGGGCCGCCATGCGAACCCTGCCACTGGAGCTTTCGGCGGAGCTCCCTATGGGGCCACGAACCGTGTGAGGGGTGCACCAAACTGGCGCGGGGCCGCCATGCGAACCTTGCCTCTGGGGCCTTCGGTGGAGCCCCATATGGGGCCACAAACCGCGCAAGGGGTGCGCCAAGATGGCGCGGGGCCCCCATGCGAACCCTGCCACTGGGGCCTTCGGTGGAGGTTCCTAGGGGGCCACGAACCGTGTGAGGGGTGCACCAAACTGGCGCGGGGCCGCCATGCGAACCCTGCAACTGGGGCCTTCGGTAGAGCTCCTTATGGGGCCACGAACCGTGTGAGGGGTGCGCCAGAATGGTGCGGGGCCGCCATGCGAACCCTGCCACGGGAGCCTTCGGTGGAGCTCCCTATGGGGCCACGACCCGTGTGAGGGGTGCACCAAACTGGCGCGGGGCCGCCATGCGAACCCTGCCCCTGGGGCCTTCGGTGGAGCTCCCTATGGGGCCACGACCCGTGTGAGGGGTGCACCAAACTGGCGAGGGGCCGCCATGCGAACCCTGCCATTGGGGCCCTTCGGTGAAGCTCCCTATGGGGCCACGAACCGTGTGAGGGGTGCACCAAACTGGCGCGGGGCCGCCATGCGAACCCTGCCACTGGGGCCTTCGGTGGAGCTCCCTGTGGGGCCACGGACCGTGAGGGGTGCGCCAAAATGGCGCGGGGCCGCCATGCGAACCCTGCCGCTGGGGCGTTCGGTGGAACCCCCTATGGGGCCACGAACTGTGTGAGGGGTGCGCCAAAATGGTGCGGGGCCGCCATGCGAACCCTGCCACCGGAACCTTTCGGTGGAGCTCCCTATGGGGCTACGAACCGTGTGAGGGGAGCGCCAAAACGCGGGGCCGCCATGCGAACCCTGCCACTGGGGCCCTCGGTGGAGCTCCCTATGGGGGCACGAAACGCTGTACTGGGCTGGTGAAACGCAGGGAGGAGGGAGGAGGGGGAGGAGGAGGAGGAGGGGGCAGCGGGAGGAGACGCGGGGCACCGTCTCTTCAAAACGAGGACCGAACACCACAGGACGGTTGGGAACTATTCGTACTCTGCAAATGTTTAAAGAGATGATGATGACTTTCTTGAGATAACTCGGGCTACAGCAATTGGACGAAGATCAGGTGGAGCGCGTTCGTTGCAAATATCTACGTGTTTGAAATCGGTCTGCTACCAGAGCTGGAACCAAAAAAACTATTCGTACTCCTGCTCCTCGTTCTTTTCCTTCTCCTCCTTCTCCTCCTCCTCGTCCTCCTTGATCTGCTCCTTCTCCTCTTCCTCCACCTCCTCCTTCTCTTCCTCCTTCTCCTCATCTTCCTCCTCTGCATCATCATCATCGCCCCTCTTCCCCCCCTTCCCCCCTTCCCCCTCCTGCTCGTCATCCCCCTCTTCCTCCTCCCCCTCCATCTCCTCCGCCTGCTCCTTCTCATCCTCCTCCTTCTCTTCCTCGGCCTCCTCCATCTCCTTCCCCCCCACTCCTTCTCCTCCACGTCCTCCCCCATGAAACCGCACCCTCGCGCGCGCAGAATGACAGGTTGCCGCGCCCGCATTCCAGTCATGTATATCGGGGAAGCTCTACGAGTCCCCGGCGGTAACCAGTTCCTGGCGGTTTACCGCCGGCTCCCAGTTTTGGATATTTTCGGTCGGTGCAAAAACCATTTCTCGAAATTTCGGAATTCGTTAGAGCTCTAATGCCTTCCCCCCCCCCCATATTCGATCTGATTCCCGCTCGCCATCTCAATATCAGGTCGATCGGGTCATAGTACTGTCAAAAAGAACCAAGGCGGGATCGGCCGTTGAGTCTCATCTTGACAGGTGCTGCTCGTTCTCTTAACTTAACTCGAGCTGCAGACGAGATCCAGAGCTGTTCGGCACAGCGATCGAAGGGGAATCACCGGAAGCGCCATTGTCAAGCATCTAGATGCCCGAAGTCGGTCTGCTACCAGGGCTGAGTCAGAAGAACTAATCGTACTCTTCTAATTCTTTCGATCCGAGCTTCAGACTGCTTCTTCCCCTCCTCCTTCCCCTCTCTTTTCTTCACCTTTTCCCCTGCCCCTCCTCGTTCTCCTCCTCCTCCTTCTCCTCCGCCTGCTCCTTCTCCTCCTCCTCCCACTTCCCCTCCTTCCCTGCCTCATCCTTTTTCTTCTTGCTTCTCTCCCCCCTTCCTCCTCCTGCTCCTCCTCCTCTTATTATTATTCCTCCTGGTTCCTCCTTCATCTGCTCCTCCTGCTCCTTCTCCTCCTCCTTCTTCTGTTCCTCCTCTTCATCATCATCATCACCATCGTCCCTCTTCTCCGCTCCACCCTTCCCCGTCCTGCTCGCCATCCCCCTCTTCCTCCTCCTTCCCCTCCTTCTCTTCCCCCTGCTCTTTATCCTCCTCTTCCTTCTCTTCCTCAGCCTTCTCCATCTCCTTCCCCCCCTCACTCCTTCTTCTCCTCCACGTCCTCCCCCATGAAACCGCACTCTCGCGCGCGCGGAATGCGAGATTGCCGCGCCCGCATCCCATTCAAGTATATTGCCAGGATGCTCTACGAGTTCCCGGCGGTAACCATGGTTGACGGTTTACCGCCGGCTCTCAACACGTGGTGAGAATCCAAATTTTTGTTCCCGCAGTGGGTTATGCCTCGTCTCCCTGTCGAATTCTTAGGCCCACAGCTGCAGTAATAATATCAAAGCACTTGGAGCAACCGGCCTCGTCTAAAACCCGAAAAATACATGTTGCAAGTTTCTAAGCTGAGGTTCGAGCTTTCTCATAATCTACGCACTTATCTGCGTGTTCAGAGCTCTACGAGGGCCCCGGCGGCAATCTGGTTGGCGGTTTACCGCCGGCCCCCCCACCAGGCCCAAGCGGACCGGGACCCGGCGGCAAGCCGTTAACCAGGTTTTTTGCGGTTTGCGGTCCGACCACGGGGCCCTACAAGGGCGGTCGGGTTGGTGCAGCCATCCCCTGCGGGCTGGATGTACCCTGAAAAACGTGATACTCTTGAAGTATCTACTACGCCTCACGTCGCCGCTACAAATGAAGCGAAGAACAACGAGAGAGAGCATCAATGCAGTTGAAGTAAGACCTCATGCAATGAAATTAACAATTATCCACCTAAGACCTCATGCAATGAATTATCAATTATCAATCAATGAGTGTATGTTCCAATAGTCAATGGACCTCCAACAACAAATGAATGCATACTCCAACAGCCAATCAATGTGTACTCCGACAATCAATGAATGCGTACTCCAACAGTCAACGAACGTATCCTCCGACAGTCAATGAAAGTGTACTGTGCACCGACAATCACTGAATATGTCATCTGTGCCGTTTCCGATGCTTCTTGCCGCTCCGCGTCAATGCACTCCTGGAAGTAGGACTCTGAGGACCCCCCTGTTGCGAATCATCATCCTCGGAACTTCCAATTCCCATTTGCAGCCTGTATGCATTAAGAGCCTCAATCCTACGTTGAAACTCCTGTCTCGGGAGCCGGTGTAGCTCACGCCAAAGAGCACTTACATCGACACCGACACGGGCCCAGTCCCTGGCAGCTTGACACTCAGAGCGTGTCTCACTCGGTCGATCTGCAGAACTCCCATTCATGGAACTCCCTACTGCATCAGCTGAACTCCAAACCGCGGTACTCCCAACTGCAGAACTCCCAGCTGTTGAACTCCCAACTGCATCAACAACTGCATCAGCGGAACTCCGAACTGTGGAACTTCCTACTGCACTCAGAACTGTTGAACTCCCGACTGCACTGGAACTCCCGACTGCATCAACTGAACTCCAAACAGCGGTACTCTCCACCGCACTCCCGTTGGTCGCATGCCATTCTGAAGTGCGCAACTTTGAACTCTCGATGGCCTCCGCTCGTTTGAAACAAGATCTCTTCATTCTGAGAGAAGCATCACCCCGATCAACGCGCACTCGATGACACTCCTCCTTCTCCTCCTCACCAACAACGAGAACACAACGATCAGTCTGAGTCCCAAACGCAATGTGAACACAGGGATCTGTCTGAGTCCCACAATCGGAACACTGCGAACACAAAGAGTTGCCAGCCAATTCAACAGCATCAATATCAGTCTGTGTTCCACCAGCGTGCTCAACCCATTCCTCTTCCTCAGAATCGTCCGAGCAGAAATTCCGATAATATCTGGGCGCGCAAACACCCGCGCGAACAAGGCACGACGAATCTGGCCCCCGAGCCATGGACCACAAACGATACCTGGTACGTTTCGCCCGCAGGCGGCGCAATTTCGATTGAGAAACTTTGTCATCATGCCCATACAGCTGGTCTCGCTCACGCAGGCGGGACTCACCTCCGTACGAAGGGCGAATACGGCAATATAGATCACTAACACACACTTCGAGCGTAGACAAACGAGCAGCGAGAAACACGGAAGATAACAACGCCGTATCTGTCCAATCTGAAGCAACAAAATCCGTGCCTGACAATTCAGATGAAACAAACGCCATATATAAAACGTGGATTCGCTCAACAAGAAGAAGGCAAATCACAGGCAATAACAAGATGGACAGTTGAGTACGACACTTGTAGAGCTCAATGAATGTAAACGGTACTCCGACGATCTGGACCGTCAATGTGTAATCCGACGACGATGAATGTGCACAGTCATTCGACACTCAATGAAAGCGTACGGTACTCCGACAATCTGAACAGTCAATGTGCACTCCGACACTCAATGAACGTGCACGGTACTCAGGCAAAACAGACACTGAAGCACCGTGTACAGTATGAGGAACCAAAGACTCCTTACTGCACAATGCAGCTCGAGACGAGGGGGACCCCAGCGGTGAGGCCTGGCTGAGCAGGAGGTAAACTCTGCTACAACCAGGTTACCGCCGGGATCCTCGCAGAGCTCCTCACACGCGAAGTAGTGCTCAGAATACGAGAGAAAGCTCCCTTAAATATCAGCTTAAAAACGGGAGATTCGTTCTGCCAAGTGCTTTGATAGTAATACTACAGCTACGGACCTAAAACTTCGACAGGCAAAAGCGCCGTAACCTACTAGAAGTGACTCGTAGAGCTTCCCTCAGAGCGAAGCGGCGAAGCTAGAGAAAAATTCTGGCGCGCTGGGGGGCTCGTTGGCCCGAAAAAGTTCGACTGAAGTTTTGTCTTTTCTTGACATATTTAAAATCATGTTCTCGAAATTTGAAAGGTCGTTAGAGCTTTACTTTGTTCCCCAACCATCCTGTGGTGTTGGGTCCTCGTTTTGAACAGACAGCGCCCCGCGTCTCCTTCCTTCCCCCTCCCCCATGCTCCCTTCTCCGTCCTCCCTCCTCCCCCCTTCCCCCTCCCCCTCCTTGCCTTTGCTCTCGGCGCACCTCTCACACGCTTCGTTGCCCCATAGGGAGCTCCACCGATGGCCCCAGTGGGGGGTCGCATGCGGCCCCCCTACCTAGGGCAGCGCTTCGTGGCCCCATTGGGAGCACCGCCGATGGCACCAGTGGGGGGGGTCGCACGCGGTTCTCCCACCCAGGGAAGCGCTTCGTGTCCCCATAGGGAGGAGCTCCGCCGATGGCCCCATTGGGGGGGGGTCGCATGCGGTTCCCCCACCCAAGGCAGCGTTTCGTGGCCGCATAGGGAGCTCCGCCGATGGCCGCAGTGAGCGGGGGTCGCAGCGGTTCCCCAACCCAGGGCAACGTTTTCGCGGCCCCATAGAAAGCTCCACCGATGGCCGCAGTGGGTGGGGTCGCACGCGGTTCCCCCACCCAGGGCAACGCTCCGTGGCCCCATAGGGAGCTCCGCCGATGGCCCCAGTGGGGGGGGGGCGCACGCGGTTCCCCCGCTCTGAATCGATTCCAGTGATTACCAGCCATGCAGCCCCTTAGAGCTCGAGTTAAGTGCAGAAAACTGACAGCACCCCTCAGGATGACTCGAACAATACGAATAGTTTCGCGGACCTAGTTCGGGCAGCACACCGAGTTCCGAGCTTTGGATTCGACAGGCGGACGCGTCTGATCTCGCCGGATCGATTCCTGTGATTACCAGCACTGTAGCCTCAGCCCGAGCTCAGTGCAGAAAACTGTCAACCTCTCAAGATGACTCCAACAACACGAATAGTTTCGCGAACCTAGCTCGGTAGATGGAACAGACAAACGCGCCTGATGATTCGCAATCGATTTCTGTGAGAATGACCTCTGTAGCTGCCCTACGAGTTAAGTACAAAATACCGACAACGCGTATCTAGATGACTCGAAACAGCCGATCCCGCCGCGATGCTTTTTTGCAGTAATATCTATCCGATCGAGCTGAGATTAAGATGGCGAGCGGGAATCAGATCGAAGATGGTGGGAAAGAATACTAGAGCTCTAACGAATGTTGAAATTTCGAGAACAAAATTTTCAACCGACCAAAAGTCAGCAAAAGGTCCGTCGAATTTTTTCTTGCCAACTAGCTTTCCAGCGCGCCGGAATTACTCTTAAGCTTCCAGCAACTAGCTAAGGGAAGCTCTACGAGTTACACCAGAAAGTTTTCCTGGCGAGCCCTCGGACGCCCCCGTGAAGCGCTTCTGGGGCTCCGGGGGGCTGTGCTGCCCTTCTGAAGCGCTGCCAGGAAGTCCTCCACGCACGGGAACCAGCGGTAAACCGTCAACCAGGTTTTTTGCGGGCTTTGCGGTGGGGTCCTCCAGCACATGCAAGCAGCGGTGCTCCCCGCGGCCACCAGGCGCAAGTGGCTCTACCGAGCGTGTGAGACGCTATCTATAACAGACGCAATCTGCGAGATTGCGTGAATTAGCTTCGAGGCGGCCGTTAACTCACAGACCGTCACGGTTGACTCCCTATCGAGGCCAAACGCCTCCTCGGCAATCACGTGACACTGTATAGCATTTTTATGTTCTACAAAAGCCTGCAGCCACCAGCCTCCCCCAGCCCCAATATCCGAGGTTCCTCCGTCGAAGTAACCCCTCAATCCTAACACTTTCGAAATATATAAAGGGGCAAGATACTCGTTTCTCTTCGATGTGTGTGGGCAAGCTCTGCAAGCCCACGTGAGTTCATCAGCATAACTGTTACCCTCCCTGTAAAGATGTTTGATTGGGTCAGCCCCCGCACACGCAGTTCTCAAACAGGTGTCCGTTATAGTATCAAGAGTGTTTTGTGCCGCCTCCAGGGTGTTATTATAGCCCATGTTCGTGCACCTCCAGTGCCCTCTTATCCATTGGACCACACACAAGCTGTCACCCAGTATTTCAAATGTAATCTTATCCGCCTCATAGTCAAAGATAGTCTCATTTTCAAAGTTATGAGCAATGCGACGCGCAATCCTATCATTATTAACTTTCGTCCCCTCCTCCTCCGTACGGGCAACCGAAACTCTAGGTTTGGCCAGATAGTCAAGAATGGCGGGCAGGTGCAATCTTTTGAGCAACTTCTCAACGAAAATCGACCAATCTTCTTTCCCAAACGTCATAGTCTCCCACCATTTAGCATTGCCATCTTGATCCGCAATGAAGACATCTTCCCATTTTCTCCAACCGACGTATTTAGTACCACCACGCCATCCAAGAAGGGCAGCCTGGGAATCCCTCGAGCGTGCAGCGAACGCGCGACGATGAGCGGCCCAGTCACCTGACGCATGCATCATGCCCAACCGCGCCTGAGAGTAGGCGTTGAGTTTGAAGACATTCACGTTTGCGCCAGAGGGTCGTGCCTCTCGCGGCTCACTATCATGGTTAGAAGAGGGGGGGTCCCGTGGTCGCTTACTTCCCTGTGGGGCAGCAGACAGACTATCGGCGGAAGCGATGGGGTCATCATTCACCTGAGCAATACACCGTCTCTTTTGACTGCCCCTTGGCGAACATGTTTCATCCCGATCTCTTTTGTCGCATGGGCGCTGGGGCTGTCTGACACGCTTGGCGAGCTCCTCCTGGCTCGCCGTGAGACTCGGGCCAGGGCACCGCTTCTCTCCCCTGGCGGCCAGACGGGTCTCCACAATCTGCCTGCGACGGTTCTTGGCCGCGGGCGTGGGTTCGCTCTCGCCTTCGACTGGGGGGGCAGTGGCCGCAGGACTGACAGTGCCTTGGGATTCGCGCTGGCTGCCCCTTTCTTCCAGGAGCCTGGCGCACTCAAACAGATGCGCCACCTGCAGCGGATCACTCAAAGGAACTCTTATTCTGGACGCAGACGACACACGACCAGAAGAACAATGAGCATCCTTTTTGTTCGGCTCCAAAGAAACTCTTATACTGGACGCAGACGACACACGACCAGAAGAACGTTGACAATCTTTTTTGTGCTCCGTCAGCGTAGCTGTCTGAATATAACTGGGCAACGCGTCGAAAGAATGGTCATCAACCTGCGGCACAGGCAACAAAGAATGGACATGTGTTGAATCATCACTGTGAGTGTGCAGCGTAGCTGTCTGAATAAAGCTGGGCGCGGACTCCAAAGAACGTTGGCCAGACAACTGAGGCACAGGCAAAGACGAATGGACATGTGCGTGAGCCTGACTGTACGTGTGCAGCGAAGCTGTCGGATCAACATGTACTCTGTCCGTGTGCAGCGCAGCTGTCGGGATATTTTGACACGCAAAGCCTCTGGCAAAGCAAGCAATATCTTTGGCCCAGAGCCAGTTCTTGTGAATGAAGAGTTCCACCGCCGACAGAAATCCAAGGTTGGCGAACTGGTCGCGAGCATACTTGAACCTCCTCTTTTGGTAGACCGTCCAATCTTCAGTCACTCCTTTCCTCCTTCCTCCGATGATAGCTAATAGCTTTCCTTCCCAGGAGAATATTTTTTGTGCCGTGATGTTGTCAATCGTCATCCCCTCAATTGCGAAAAGTAGCTTACTCTGGATACGGAGTCGGTATCGCTGGAATCGTCTCTCAATCGGGATGCGATGACTTCTATAATATTCAATGTCGGCAAAGAAGGCACCACGGGCACGATCCAAGTTGAACTGCAGATCGCTATGCTGTGTCCAATATCTGTCCAACCTGTAACCCAGGATGTCCAAAGTGTTAACGCATTCAAGTTTATACGTGTGGGCCTGGATATGAAGAACTACATCATTCGAGCCATTGACGCCAAAGGGGATGAGCTTGAGAGAGGATGGTTTCCAATTGAGGCCGGCCTGGAGCAGGGGGAGAGTGAGCTCAGTCACCATGGTCCTGAGCTGCCGTTCATCTCTAGCGTACAGCAGCAAATTGTCCGCCCAGAGGGCATGTGAAATCGTCGATCTAGTGGGCATGGGAACGGGGGACTCGACTACATAACCCAGATCACGCCCTGGCCAGGTCCCGACGATATCATTCCACAAGGCCACACTCACCACTTTGAATATGAATGGTCCGTCCACCCCGCCCGTCCTGATACTCCGATCCCAACCAATCCAATCCAAATTCTGGGTCCCTTCGAAGGTGGCTTTACACGTGTTTTCGGTCATAGGACAAAGAAGGGCATAAATCAAAGCGGGGTCAAAACCAAGCTTCTCCATACTTTGTAACGCTAGCTTGATAGTAACGTGGTCAAACGCCTGGAGTACATCGAGGCTGGCCAGATAGAGCTTCTCCCCTTTTCCCCATTGTGCCGCATGTTGGCAAAGATGTTTGGTAAACGATGTGACCTCAGAAACCTTCCTGAACTGCACAAACCCATACATGTTAAGAGAGTGTTTGATATTCACCAGATGTTGTTCCCCTTTAATGACTAGGACATGGTTGTACCACTTCTGGACCAGGCTCAGGAGGCAGATCGCCCTAGTCTCTGAGAGCTCCTGAATGGACGGCGCCTTCGGGATGAGAGTTACCAGAAACCTCTTCCAATCCGAGGGGACCTGTTGACGACGATTAGCGATCAGGCTGAAATGATGTCGGATTGTCTTGAGGCTGGCAAAGGGGATGAGCTGCAGCATCTCCCGTGTCACTTGGTCAGGTCCAGCCGCCCCACTCTTGAGGCGAGCCCTCGCTCGCAAGATGTCATGCATGGTGATGCTCACGCACTGGGACTGGTTGAGCTTCGATGCCAGACCTTCCAGAATCGACTGCACCTCCCTCCTCGCCCCGTAGTCCTCCACCCTGTCTTTCAAGTACCTCCCAATTTCCACCTGTTTGGCCTCGACATCGTAAGTAAGTTCCCACTCCCCCGTCATCTTTTTGACTTTAAGTGCCTGTGCTTGTGTACGTAATTTACGCTGTTCAACTTTGTGTTTGTATTCGAGCATGTCGGCATCATATTGTTTTCGCAGTGGTTTGATCAATCTCCGAAGACTCCTGACTTCATTCTGGCATCGAAGTTCTCTGGGCCAAAGAGCACGCCGTAACAGCCGTTCGAGCGTCCAAAGACGTTCCGGCCTCACAGGTGCCCGAAGTGCGGCCACCTGGCGGCTAGGGATACTTGCCGCCGTATCTGCGATGATCTGGCTGAGTGTGCCCCTGCCCTGCCTCCTATGCTCGCCCTCCTCCTCCTTCACGGGTCTCACGTCCCTTTTGATGTCCTCCTCCTCCTCCTCTTCAACCAAAGACTGTAATGGGCGATACCGAGAGCCTGCATCTTGAAACTGCCGTGACCCTCGTAGAGCTCTTTTCTCACATCGCGCTTCTCGGAACACATGAAGAAAGCTTCTGGAGCGAGAAACGAAAAAATCGAAAAATTACGTTTTTCTGTTTTTATCCAATATACTAAAACTGGCTCTAGAGAGCTGAGCTGCTCAGGGACAAAGTTTATACGCCAATGCTCGGCGTAAAAATCTGCCTTCTCAAAATGAATTGTCAAATATTTTTCAAATATTCGCAAAACAAAAGTTATCACATCTTCTTTTCTGGCCGGGTCGCCCAACTGGCGCCGGCGGTGAACCGTCAACCTGGTCACCGCCGGAACCTCGTAGAGCTCTTCTCACTGGTAAGAGTGCAGAGAATCGACACGAGGTGAAAAAATAGAGATTTTTCGAAAATCTTTCAATTCGATTTTTCGATGTTCACATTCGCTCAGTTCCTGGAAGTCAACTCATGCAAAAATGCATCGAGATAGCTGAGCTGCTGTCAGAGAGGAGTTTATATGCCAATGCGACGCGCAAAAATCTGTTTTCTCAAAATAAATTATCAAATACTTTTCAAATTTTCGCAAAACCACCCACAAGTTGCCACATTGTCCGCCTCCGCCGGCTGGGCCAACTGAGCGCCGGCGGTAAACCGTTGTTACCGCCGGGAGACTCGTAGAGCTTCCTAACCGGCAGCACCTACCAGCATTCCGACTTATAGTGAATATTTTTTCAGCTCTGAATGCGACAGGCGGACGCGTCTGATGTCTGCGAATCGACTCCTGTCATTACCAGCCCTGCAGCCCCCCTACAGCCCGAGTTAAGTGCAGAAAACCGACAGCACATCTCAGGATGACTGAAACAATACAGTAGTTTTCGCAGACCTGCAGACCGAGTTCCGAGCTCTGGATTCAAGCACTGTAGCAAGCACTGTAGCTCCCCTCGGCGCGAGTTGAGTGAAGAAAACGGAGAGCACTTACGAATAATTTCGCGATTCTAGATCGGGGCAGCAGACCGACTTCAGAGCTCGCGATTCGACAAACCAACGCAACTGATGGTTCTAAATCGGTTTCTGTAAATATCAGCTCTGTAGCTGTTCTACAGCTCGAGTTAAGTACAGAAAACCGTCTCGTCCAGATGACTCAAATAATACGAATAGGTTTGCGGGCCTAGCTCGGCTAACAGACCTAGCTGTGCTTACCAGCTCAATAGCTGTCCTACAGCTCGAGTTATGTTCAGAAAACCGTCAGCGCAAATCAAGATGGCTCGAAACGGCCGATCCCGCCACAGTGCTTTTTGATAATATTCACCCGATCGAACTGAGATCGAGATGGCGAGCGGAAATAAGATCGAATATCACGAAAAAAATACTAGAGCTCAAACAAATTGTTGAACTGGCGCCGGCGGTGAACCGTCAACCTGGTCACCGGAAACCTCGCAGAGCTCCTTGCACACGTAAGAATGCTCAGATTCAAAGCAGACCGCTTCTTAGAGCATTTCTAAAAAAAACATTATATTTGCATTTCTCAAGCTTAACGTGACGTCGGTTCCTCCAAATGTTTGAATAGTAAAACTATCTGGAGACAGCTGAGCTACTCGCAGAAGAAAATTAAGTTACCAATGCTCGGAGTAGAAAACTGCTTTCTTCAAATCCATTGTCAAATATCTTTCAAATATTCGTAAAACCGACCAAAAGTTACCACTTTCTCCTTTAACTGAGACAGCAAAAATTCCGTCGAGATTTTTCTCGCCCAACTAGCTCTCCAGCGCGCCGGAACTGGCGCCGGCGGTGAACCGTCAACCTCGTCACCGCCAGGAACCTCGTACAGCTCCTTTAACGCGTCAGAGTGCTTCGAGTCGAAAGAGAGAACTTCTGGAAATATTTCTCGAAGAAGAGAAAAATTCATTTTTTTGTGTCGACACGAAGTTGGTCAAGTGTTTTGATAGTAAATGTGCTTTCTAAAGATAAATTGTCAAATATCTTTCAATTTTTCGCAAAAACACCCAAAAGCTACTGGCGCCGGCGGTGAACCGTCAACTTGCTCACCGCCGGGAACCTCGCACAGCTCCTTGCAAAAGCTCAGGATCAAACCGAAAAACTCCTCAGAGCTTTTCTACAAACACTTCAAGTTGAAGTTTTTCGAGGTCAACATGAAGTCGGTTCCTCCAAGTGAACTGGTACTGAAAATGGCTCCAGAGAGCTCAGCTGCTCAGGGAACGAAGTTTGTATGCCAATGCTCGGAGTAAAAATCTGCTTTCTCAAATGAATTATCAAATATCTTTCAAATCTTAGCAAAACCAACCCAAAGTTATCACATTGTCCTTTCTGGCCGGGCAGATCAACTAGCCGCCCCGGAATTCCTCTAGCTCATCGATAACGAAGAGCTCTACGAGGTACTGGGCGCCGGCGGTAAACCGTCAACCTTTCTTACCGCCGGGGGACTCGTAGAGCTTCCTGACTATATATAATGTAGAAAATAAATTGCAGAGAACGAATAGTTTTTCAGCCCAAGCGATTTCAGACCTCTCGATGCAACAGCCCAACGCCCCCTGATGCTTCTGGATTGTCTTCTGTTCGCCCTCTATAGCTCTCCTACAGCCTGAGTTACGTGCGTAAATCGATAGCACCTCTGAAGATAACTCAAACAAAACGAATAATTTCCTAAACCCAGCACGAATATCAGACCGAGTTCAGGCCTCTGAATGCGACAGGCGGACGCGTCTGATGTCTCCGAATCGATTCCTGTGATTACCAGCCCTGCAGCTCCCCTACAGCCCGAGTTAAGTGCAGAAAGCCGACAGCATCTTTCAGGGTGACTCGAACAATACGAACAGGTTCGCGGACCGAGTTCAGGCAGCAGGCCGAGTTCCGAGCTCAGGCTTCCACAGGCGGACGCGCCTGATTTCTTCAAATCGATTGCTGTCCCCACCAGCACTGTAGCCCCCTACAGCCCGAGTTAAGTTTAGAAGGCGACAGTACCTCTTCAGATGATTCGAACAATACGAATAGTTTCGCGATCCTAGCTCGGACAGCAGGGCGAGTTAAGAGCTCTCGATTCAACAGACGAACGCGTCTGATGATTCCCAATCGATGTCTGTGACTATAAGCTTTGTAGCTGCCCTACAGCTCGAGTTAAGTACAAAATACCGAGAGCGTCAGTCAAGATGACTCGAATAATACGAACAGATTTTTGAACCTAGCTCGGCTAGCAGACCGAGTTCAGGCCTCTGGGTTCAACAGGCGAACGCGCCTGATTATTCTACATCGATTAGCTGTGCTTACTGGCCCTGTGGCGGTCCTAAAGCTCGAGTTATGTTCAGAAAACCGACAGCGCGTATCAAGATGACTCGAAACGGCCGATCCCGCCTGCCTGCTTTTTGACAGTAAAAGGTACCCGATCGAGCTGAGATCAAGATGGCGAGCGGGAATAATATCGAATATCATGGGAAGAAATACTAGAGCTCTAACGAATAGTTGAATTTCGAGAACGGCATTTTCAACCGACCAAACGTCATCAAACTGGGCGCCGGCGGTAGACCGTCAACCTTTCTTACCGCCGGGGGACTCGTAGAGCTTTCTGACAACACATAATGTCGAAAGAAATTACACAGAAAAAATAGTTTTTCAGCCCAGACAATTTGAGACCTCTCGGATGCAACAGCCGAACGCCCCGGATGCTTCTAGATTCTCTTCTGTGCGAGCTCTGTAGCTCTGCTACAGCCCGAGTTACGTGCGTAAATCGACAGCACCTCTCAAGATGACTCGAACAATACGAATAGTTTGGCAAACCTAGTTCGAGTATCAGACCAAGTTCAGACCTCTACATGCGACAGGCGGACGCGTCTGATGTCTCTGAATCGATCCCTGTCATTACCAGCCCTGGAGCCCCCCCCTGCAGCCGAGTTAAGTGCAGGACACCGACAGCACCCCTGAGGATGACTCGAAGCCAGGGAGCCCCCCTACAGCCCGAGTTAAGAGAACCGACAGCACATCGCAAGCGACTCGAACAATGCGAAGAGTTTCGCGATTCTAGATCGGGCAGCAGACCGAGTTCGGAGCTCTGGATTCAACAGAGAACAGTCACTGATGATTCTGACTCATATTCTGTACGTAGCAGCTCTTTAGATGGCCTCTAGCTCGAGTTCAGTAGAGAAAACCGAGAGCGCCTGTCAAGATGACTCGAATAATACGAATAGGTTTGCGCACCTAGCTCGACTAGCGGATCGAATTCAGACCTCTGGCTTCAACAGGCGACGCGCCTGATCATTCTGAATCGATTAGCCGTGCTTACGAGCTCTTTAGCTGTCCTGAAGCTCGACTTATCTTGAGAAAACCAGACCGCGTGACAAGATGCCTCGAAACGGTCGATCCCGCCCGTGTGCTTTTTGACAGTAAAAGGTACCGATCGAGCTGAGATGAAGATGGTGAGCGGGAATAAAATCGAATATCACGGGAAAAAATACTAGAGCTCAAACGAATTGTTGAATTTTGAGAACAAAATAAATTTTCAACCGACCAAAAGTCAGCAAAAGGTCCGTCGAGATTTTCATTACCAACTAGCTCTCCAGCGCCCCGGAATTACTCTTAAGCTTCCAGCAATAACTGGCAGACGCGTCATAACCCAGTACACGTGAGAAAAATCTGGTTTCTCAAAATAAATTGTCAAATATCTTTCAAATCTTAGCAAAACCGACCTAAAGTCACCACTTTGTCTCTTGAGGCCGGGTCGGCCAACTAGCTCCACCCCGCGCCGGAATTCCTCTAGCTCATCGATGTCGAAGAGCTCTACGAGGTACTCTTAGCTTCCAGCATTAACTTGCTAAGGGAAGCTCAACGAGTTACTTGGTCACATCCACTTGGCAGCGTCTAAAACCTGGAGAGCGAAGAGAATCTCGGGAACGGAAAATCTTTCTTGGAGAGCCTTGGGAGCCCTCTGAAGCGCGGCGGAACCGCTGACAGAAACGCTTCCATGCGTGCCTGCACGCATGCAGGCACGCGTGGAAGCTGGCCGGAAGCTCTCCCGGACCAGTTGCCGGCTCGAACTAGCGCCGGCGGTGAACCGTCAACCTGGTCACCGCCGGGAACCTCGTAGAGCTCCTTGCATCCGTGAGAAAGCTCAAGATCAAAGCGAGAGCTTCTGGGAGCTTTTCTACAAAAACTTCAAGTTAAGATTTTTTGGAGTCAACATGAAGTCGGTTCCTCCAAGTGAACTGGTACTGAAAATGGCTCTAGAGGGCTGAGCTGCTCAGGGAACAAAGTTTATATTTTAATGCTCAGAGTAAAAATCTGCTTTCTCAAAATGGATTGTCAAATATCTTTCTAATCTGAGCAAAACCGACCAAAAATTATCACATCTTCTTTTCTGGTCGGGTCGGCCAACTAGCTCCACCCCGCGTCGGAATTCCTCTAGCTCATCGATGACGAAGAGCTCTACGAGGTACGACCTGCTGCTGGGATTCTGGAGCGGCGGAGATGGGCTGCTGGCGGGCACCACCACCGTCCGGCTTCTAATTTTAAACTCCTAGCTCTCAGCGAGCTCTCCGGGAAAAACCCGGAGAGCAAAGAGGGGCACACACCAGGAAGCCTTTCTGGGGGAGCCTCGCTCCTCCGGGGCTCTGGGTGCTCACCTGCAGCGCTTCTGATGCGCCGCCAGGAACGCTTCCACGCGTGCCTGCACGCGTGCAAGCGCGCGTTCACGCTTGCCGGAAGCTCTCCCGGACGAGCTGCCGAGCCGGGCGAGTCGCTGCGGGGATCGTGGAGCGGCGAAGATGGGCTGCTGGCGGGCACCAGCACCGTCCAGCTTCTAATCTTAAACCCTCAGGCTCTCAGAGGGCTCCCCGGAAATCACTTTCTCCTTTCTGGCCGGGTCGACCAACTAGCTCCGCCCCGCGCCGGAATTCCTCTAGCTCATCGAAGCCGAAGAGCCCTACGAGGTATTACTCTTAAGCTTCCAGCAACTAGCTTAGGAAAGCTCTACGAGTCACTAGCTCCACCCCGCGCCGGAATTCCTCTAGCTCATCTTTGCCGAAGAGCTCTACGAGGTACTAGCTCCACCCCGCGCCGGAATTCCTCTAGCTCATTTATGCCGAAGAGCTCTACGAGGTATGCCTGCGCGCATGCAGGCACGCGTGGAAGCTTGCCAGAAGCTCACCCCGACACGCTGCCGGCTCAGGCGGGGCGCTGCGGGATCGAGGAGCGGTAGAGATGAGCTGGTGGCGGGCACCACCACCGTCCGGCTTCCAATCTTAAACCCTCTAGCTTTCAGAAAGCTCCCCGGGAATGTTCTGAAGCTGCGGGTTCAGGCGCGGCCGGCGCATCGATTATCTTGTCGGAAATGTACTCTGACTTGCGCGCCTGAACAAGTTGAGAAGAGTTGCCCAGCGTGTTGCCGCACGTTTGCCGACAGGGTTTGGCACGACCAGCAGACGGGGCCCACGGGCGTGCCGCGCGTTTTGGTAGTTGAATTGAGAGGGGGTCACGAGGCGCGGCTGCCCGTGTGGGTCGAAGAGCAACAGTGGCTGCATGGGTTTCCCCAGATGTAGCTTATTCGCGTTGTGTACCACAATGGACGAACAGTGCATGCCAGTCACTATGCAAGGTTGTGCTGCGCCCCTGACGGGATTGCCTACCTCGTAGAGCCCTTCTGCGAAATGAGCTAAAAGGAATTCCGGCGCAAGGTGGAGCTAGTACCTCGTAGAGCTCTTCAGCAAAGAGCTAAGAGGAATTCGGACGCAGGCTGGGGCTAGTTCGCCTGCCCGACCAAAAGATAAATGTGGTAACCTGGCGTCGGTTTTTACCTCGTAGAGCTCTTCGGCATCGACGAGCTAGAGGAATTCGGGGGCGGGATGCAGCTAGTTGGCCGACCCGGCCCCGACGAGACCCCAAGTTACCACATTCCCGGAGAGCTCTCTGCGCGCTAGAGGGTTTTATATTAGAAACCGGACGGCGGTGGTGCCCGAACAGCCCATCCCCGCCGCTCCACGGTCCTCGCAGCAACTCGCCCGTCCGGGCAGCTCGTCCGGGCGCGCTTCCAGAACGCGTCCAGGCGTGCCTGCAAGCATGCAGGCACGCATGCGGACCTGCCTGGTTGCTCTTTCCAAGCGCTTCAGGGGGGCCCCCCCCGCGCTCTCCAGGAATGATTTCCCGTCTCCGAGGATCTCTTCGCTCTCCGGGTTTTGCACGCTACCAAGGTTGTCTCGGCTGGGTCGGCGAACTGAACCGGTAACTCGTAGAGCTTCCCTAAGCTAGCTGCTGGAAGCTTACGAGTAATTCCCGGAGAGCTGGCTGAGAGCTAGAGGGTTTAAAATTAGATGCCCGGAGGTGGTGGTGCCCGCCAGCAGCTCTTCGCGGCGGTCGAGAATCCCCGCAGGGGTTCGTTGGGCCCGGCAGCTGGTCCGGCAGAGCTTCCGGCAAGCTTCCACGCGTGCCTTCACGCGTGCAGGCACGCACGGAAGCGTATCCGGCAGCGCGTCCGCCGCGCTCAAGGGGAGCTTCCCAGAGCTCTCCAGGAAAGATTCCCGCCCCGGAAGGGTGTCTTCGCTCTCCGGGTTTTTGCCGGAGAGCTCTCTGAGAGCTGAACGGTTTTAGATTGGAAGCCGGGCGGTGGTGGTGCCCGCCAGCAGCTTATCTTCGCCGGTCCACGATTCTCGCAGCAACTCGCCCGTCCCGGCAGCGGGTCCGGGAGAGCTTCCGGCAAGCGTCCACGCGTGCCTGCACGCGTGCAGGCACGCGCGGAAGCGTTCCTGGCAACGCTTCAGAGACGCTGCAGGGGGCCCCCGAAGCCCCAGCAGAGCTTCACGAGAGCTTCCGTGGGCTCGCCAGGAAGGCTTTCCCGTGTGCGCCCTCTTACCTCGTATAGCTCTTCGGCATCGATGAGCTAGAGAAATTCGGGCGCGGGGCGGAGCTAGTACGTCGTAGAGCTTGTCGGCATCGATGAGCTAGAGGAATTCCGGCGCGGGGTGGAGCTAGTTGGCCGACCAAGCCAGAACGGATAAAGTGTTAACATTTGGGTGATTTTGCTAATATTTGAAATATATTTTATCATTCCCGGAGAGCTCTCTGAGAGCTATAGGGCTTCAGATTAGAAGCCGGTCGGTGGTGGTGCCCGCCAGCAGCCCATCTCTGCCGCTCAAAAATCCCCACAGCAGTTCGTTTGGGGTCGCTGCGGGTCCGGGAGCGTTTTCGCCACGCGTCCACGCATGCCTGCACGCGTGCAGGCACGCATGGAGGGCTGCCAGGCAGCAGTTTCGAGACGCCTCAGGCGCACGTGCACGCGAGCAGGCACGCATGGGGGCCTGCCTGGCAGTTTCGAAGCGCTTCACGAGAGCCCGCCAGAGAAATATTTTCTGTCTTCGAGGGTTTCTTCGTTCTCCGGGTTTGGGACGCGACCAATTTATTCCGGAGAGCACCCTGGGAGCTAGAGGGTTTAAGACTAGAAGCCGCACGGTGGTGGTGCCCGCCAGGAGCGCATCTCCGCCGCCCCACGATCCTCGCAGCAGCTCGCCTGAGCCGGCGACGTGTTCGGGGGAGCTTCCAGCTAGCTTCCACGCGTGCCTGCACGCGCGCAGGCACGCATGGAAGCGATTCTAGCAGCGCTTCAGCAGGGCTGCAGGGGAGTTCCCCAGAGCACCAGAAAAGCTGAGCTAGCTCTACGAGAGCGCTTGAACGCTCGCCGGGAAAGCGTTCTGGTGTGTGTGCCCTTTGCTCTTCCCGGGGAGCTTGCAGAGCTAAAGTGTTTACAATTCGAAGCTGGACGGTGGTGATCCCCGCCAGGGGCTCTTCCACGGCGGTCCACAGGCCTCGCAGAAACTCCGGCGAGCCGGCAGCGGTTTCGGGGGCGCTTTCCAAAGAGTGCCTGCACGCGCGCAGGCACGCGCGGGGGCGTTCCTGGCAGCGCTTCGGAAGCGCTGCAGGGGAGCGCCCCAGCGCTCTCGAGAGGAGGTTTCCCCCCTCCGAGGGTCTCTTCGCTCTCCGGTTTTCCCGGAGAGCTCGCTGAGAGCTAAAGGGTACCTCGTAGAGCTCTTCGGCATCGATGAGCTAGAGGAATTCCGGCGCGGGGTAGAGCTAGTGGCCCAGCCGGCCGAGGCGGACAATGTGGCAACTTTTGGGTGGTTTTGCGAAAATGTGAAAGATATTTGATCATTTATTTTGAAAAAGCAGATTTTTACGCCGAGCATTGGCATATGAACTCCTCTCTGACAGCAGCTCAGCTCTCTCGATGCAGTTTTACATGAGTTGACTTCCGGGAACTGAGCGAATATGAACATCGAAAAAATCAAATTTCAAGATTTTCAAAAAACCTCCATTTTTTGATTATGTGTCGATTCTCTGCACTCTTACTAGTGAGAGGAGTTACGAGGTTCCGGCGGTGACCAGATTGACGGTTCACCGCCGGCGCCAGTTTAAGATTAGAAGCCGGACGGCGGTGGTGCCCGTTAGCAGCCCATCTCCGCCGCTCCAGAATCCCCGCAGCAGGTCGTTCGAGCCGGCAACTGGTCCGGGAGAGCTTCCTGCAAGCTTCCACGCGTGCCCGCACGCGTGCAGGCACGCGTGGAAGCGTTTTTGGGAGCGCTTCGGAAGCGCTGCGGGGGGGCCACCAAGTGCCTCAGAAGAGCTTCACGCGAGCTTCCGTGGGCTTGCCAGGAAGGTTTTCCGGTGCGTGGTCTCTTTGCTCTCCGGGTTTTACTCAACTCGTGCTGGGGGAGGGCTACAGTGCTGCAGGTCATAGAAATAAACTTCCAAGCGTCCACTTGTAAGCGTCCATTGTAAGCGTCCATTGTAAGCGTCCACTTGTAAGCGTCCAAAACCCGGAGAGCGAGGCCAAGCGCGGAATGCCGCACGGGGACCTCTGCCAGGCCGCCTGAAACGATGCGCGGGACGCTGGAAACCTCGCAGGAGACGCTTGCAGGGGCGCCGTTTACGATGCGTGGGGCCCTGCAGAGCGCGCGAGGAAAATTTGCCTAGGAGCCTGGAAGAACTGCCGAAGCTCTTCCGAAGCTCTGCCGAAGCGCTTCGCGCACCCTGGAGCTACGCGTATTGGGAAACGCTAGGAAGCCACGCTCCCGGACCCGCTGCAACCTCCGGCAACTTGCTGGAAAGATCGTGGACCGGCGAAGGTGGGCGTGTGCTTCTCACCACCCACTTCCGGCTTCTTATCTGAAACCCTAAGCTCACCAAGGAGCTATCCGGGAAAAACCCGGATAGCGAAGCCAAGCGCGGAACGCCGCACGGAGACCTCTGCCAGGCCGCCTGAAACGATGCGCGGGACGCTGGAAACCTCGCAGGAGACGCTTTCAGGGGCGCCGTTTACGATGCGTGGGGCCCTGCAAAGCGCGCAAGGAAGATCTGCCTAGGAGCCTGGAAGAACTGGGCGCCGGCGGTAAACCGTCAACCTTTCTTACCGCCGGGGGACTCGTAGAGCTTCCTGACAATATATAATGTGGAGAAGAATTTCAGAGAACGACTAGTGTTTCAGCCCAAGCGATTGTAGACCTCTCAAGATGACTCTAACAAAACAAACGAACAGTTTTCCAATCGAGCTCGAGTATGAAACCGAGTTCAGACCTCTGAATGCGACAGGCGGCCGCGTCTGATGTCAGCGGATCGATTCCTGTGATTACCAGCTCTGCAGCCCCCCATACAGCCTGAGTTAAGTGCAGAACGAGAGTACCTCTCAGGATGACTCGAATAATACAACAGTTTCGCGGATCTCGTTCGAACAGCAGACCGAGTTCCGAGCTCTCGGTTCGACGAACGGACGCGCCTGATGTCTCGAAATCGATTCCTGTGACCAGCAGCACTGTAGCCCTTCCCCAGCACGATTTGAGCACTTCTCAAGATGATTCGAACAATACCAATAGGTTCGCGAACCTAGCTCGGGGAGCAGGCCAAGTTCAGAGCTCTTGATTCAACAGACGAACGCGCCTCATAATTCTCAATCGATTTCTGTGATTATCAGCTCTGTGGCTGCCCTACAGATCGAGTTAAGTACGAAAAACCGAGAGCGTCTGCTACAATGACTCGAATAATACGAATAGGTTTGCGACCCTAGCTCGGCTAGCAGACCGAGTTCAGACCTCTGGATTCAACAGGCGAACGCGCCTGATCATTCTGAATGCATTAGCTGTGCTGACCAGCTCTGTAGTTGTCCTGAAGCTCGAGTTATCTTGAGAAAACCGACAGCGCGTATCAAGATGACTCGAAACGGCCGTTCCCGCCTGCCTGCTTTTTGGCCTTCAAAGTTACCCGATCGAGCTGAGATCAAGATGGCGAGCGGGAATAAGATCGAATATCATGGGAAAAAATACTAGAGCTCTAACGAATGGTCAAATTTTGAGAACGAAATTTTCAACCGACCAAAAGTCACCAAAAGGTCCGTCGAGATTTTTCTTGCCAACTAGCTCTCCAGCTCCCCGGAACTGGGCGCCGGCGGTAAACCGTCAACCTTTCTTACCGCCGGGGGACTCGTAGAGCTTCCTGACAGTATACAGTGTGGGAAAAAACCAGAGAACGAATAGTTTAGCCCAAGCGATTTCAGACCTCTTGAGATGACTCTAACAAAAAACAAACAGTTTCGCAACCCAGTTCGAGTATCAGACCGAGTTCAGACCTCTCAATGCGACAGGCGGGCGCGTCTGATGTCTGCGAATCGACTCATGTGATTACCAGCCCTGCAGCCCCCCTACAGCCGAGTTAAGCGCAGAAAACCGACAGCATCTCTCAGGATGACTCGAATAATACAATAGTTTCGCGGACCTGTTTCGAGCAGCAGACCAAGTTATGAGCTCTCGAATCGACAAACGAACGAGCCTGATGTGTGCAAATCGATTTCTATGACCCGCACCACTGTAGCTCTCCCCCAGCGAGAGTTGAGTGCAGAAAATTAAGAGCACTTTTCACGATGATTCGGACAATACGAATAGTTTCGCGAACCTAGCTCGAGCAGCAGGCCGAGTTCAGAGCTCTCGATACAACAGACAAATGCGCCCGATAATTTCAATCGATTTCTATGAGTATAGGCTCTGTAGCTGCCCTACAGCTCGAGTTAAGTGCAGAAAACCGAGAGCGGTTGTCAAGGTGCCTCGAATAACACGAACAGATTTGCAGATCTAGCTCGGCTAGCAGACCGAGTTCAGACCTCTGGAGTCAGGAGGCGAACGCGCCTGATGATTCTGAATGCGATGGATGTACTTACCAGCTCTGTAGCTGCCCTGCAGCTCGAATTAAGTACAAAATACCCACCACGCGTATCAAGTTGACTCGAATAATACGAATAGGTTTGCGGACCTAGCTCGGCTAGCAGACCGAGTTCAGACCTATGGATTCAACAGGCGAACGCGCCCGATGATTCTGAGTGCGATAGGCGTGCTTGCCAGCACTTTAGCTGCCCCACAGCTCGAGTTAAGTAGAAAATACCGATAACGCGTATCCAGTTGACTCGAATAATACGAATAGGTTTGTGGACCTAGCTCGGCTAGCAGACCGAGTTCAGACCTCTGCCTTCAACAGGCGAACGCGCCTGATGATTCTGAGTGCGATAGGTGTGCTTACCAGCACTGTAGCTGCCCTACAGCTCGAGTTAAGTATAAAATACTAACAGCGCGTATCAAGATGACTCGAAACGGCCGTTCCCGCCTGCCTGCTTTTTGGCCTTCAAAGTTACCCGATCGAGCTGAGATCAAGATGGCGAGCGGGAATAAGATCGAATATCACGGGAAAAAATACTAGAGCTCTAACGAATGGTCAAATTTCGAGAACAAAATTTTCAACCGACCAAAAGTCACCAAAAGGTCCGTCGAGATTTTTCTTGCCAACTAGCTCTCCAGCTCCCCGGAACTGGGCGCCGGCGGTAAACCGTCAACCTTTCTTACCGCCGGGGGACTCGTAGAGCTTCCTGACAATATATAATGTGGGAAAGAATTTCAGAGAACGACTAGTTTTTCAGCCCAAGCGATTATAGACCTCTCAAGATGACTCTAACAAAACAAACGAACATTTTTCCAATCGAGCTCGAGTATGAAACCGAGTTCAGACCTCTGAATGCGACAGGCGGACGCGTCTGATGTCTGCGGATCGATTCCTGTGACTACCAGCTCTGTAGCCCCCCATACAGCCTGAGTTAAGTGCAGAAAACCGAGAGTACCTCTCAGGATGACTCGAATAATAGAACAGTTTCGCAGATCTCGTTCGAGCAGCAGACCGAGTTCCGAGCTCTCGGTTCGACAAACGGACGCGCCTGATGTATCGAAATCGATTCCTGTGACCAGCAGCACTGTAGCCCTCCCCCAGCACGATTAAGTACAGAAAACCGAGAGCACTTCTCAAGATGACTCGAACAATACCAAACGGTGCGCGAACCTAGCTCGGGGAGCAGGCCGAGTTCAGAGCTCTTGATTCAACACACGAACGCGCCTGATAATTCTCAATCGATTTCTGTGATTATCAGCTCTGTGGCTGCCATACAGATCGAGTTAGGTACGAAAAACCGAGAGCGTCTGCTACAATGACTCGAATAATACGAATAGGTTTGCGACCCTAGCTCGGCTAGCAGACCGAGTTCAGACCTCTGGAGTCAACAGGCAAACGCGTCTGATCATTCTGAATGCATTAGCTGTGCTCACCAGCTCTGCAGTTGTCCTGAAACTCGAGTTATCTTGAGAAAACCGACAGCGCGTATCAAGATGACTCGAAACGGCCGTTCCCGCCTGCCTGCTTTTTGGCCTTCAAAGTTACCCGATCGAGCTGAGATCAAGATGGCGAGCGGGAATAAGATCGAATATCATGGGAAAAAATACTAGAGCTCTAACGAATGGTCAAATTTCGAGAACAAAATTTTCAACCGACCAAAAGTCAGCAAAAGGTCCGTCGAGATTTTTCTTGCCAACTAGCTCCCCAGCTCCCCGGAATTACTCTTAAGCTTCCAGCAATAACTTGCTAAGGGAAGCTCTACGAGTTACTTGGTAGCGTCCAAAACCCGGATAGCGAAGTCGCACGGGGACCTCTGCCAGGCTGCCTGAAACGATGCGCGGGACGCTGGAAACCTCGCAGGAGACGCTTGCAGGGGCGCCGTTTACGATGCGTGGAGCCCTGCAAAGCGCGCAAGGAAGATCTGCCTAGGAGCCTGGAAGAACTGGGCGCCGGCGGTAAACCGTCAACCTTTCTTACCGCCGGGGGACTCGTAGAGCTTCCTGACAATATATAATGTGGAAAAGAATTTCAGAGAACGACTAGTTTTTCAGCCCAAGCGATTATAGACCTCTCCAGATGACTCTAACAAAACAAACGAACAGTTTTCCAATCGAGCTCGAGTATGAAACCGAGTTCAGACCTCTGAATGCGACAGGCGGACGCGTCTGATCTCTGCGGATCGATTCCTGTGATTACCAGCTCTGCAGCCCCCCATACAGCCTGAGTTAAGTGCAGAAAACCGAGAGTACCTCTCAGGATGACTCGAATAATACAACAGTTTCGCGGATCTCGTTCGAGCAGCAGACCGAGTTCCGAGCTCTCGGTTCGACGAACGGACGCGCCTGATGTCTCGAAATCGATTCCTGTGACCAGCAGCACTGTAGCCCTCCCCCAGCACGATTTAAGTACAGAAAACCGAGAGCACTTCTCAAGATGACTCGAACAATACCAATAGGTTCGCGAACCTAGCTCGGGAAGCAGGCCGAGTTCAGAGCTTTTGATTCAACAGACGACGCGCCTGAGGATTCTCAATCGATTTCTGTGATTATCAGCTCTGTGGCTGCCCTACAGATCGAGTTGAGCACGAAAAACCGAGAGCGTCTGCTACAATGACTCGAATAATACCAATAGGTTTGCGACCCTAGCTCGGCTAGCAGACCGAGTTCAGACCTCTGGATTCAACAGGCGAACGCGCCTGATCATTCTGAGTGCATTAGCTGTGCTGATAAGCTCTGTAGTTGTGCTGAAGCTCGAGTTATCTTGAGAAAACCGACAGCGCGTATCAAGATGACTCGAAACGGCCGTTCCCGCCTGCCTGCTTTTTGGCCTTCAAAGTTACCCGATCGAGCTGAGATCAAGATGGCGAGCGGGAATAAGATCGAATATCATGGGAAAAAATACTAGAGCTCTAACGAATGGTCAAATTTTGAGAACAAAATTTTCAACCGACCAAAAGTCAGCAAAAGGTCCGTCGAGATTTTTCTTGCCAACTAGCTCTCCACCGCCCCGGAATTACTCTTAAGCTTCCAGCAATAACTTGCTAAGGGAAGCTCTACGAGTACTTGTAGCGTCCAAAACCCGGATAGCGAAGTCGCACGGGGACCTCTGCCAGGCTGCCTGAAACGATGCGCGGGACGCTGGAAACCTCGCAGGAGACGCTTGCAGGGGCGCCGTTTACGATGCGTGGAGCCCTGCAAAGCGCGCAAGGAAGATCTGCCTAGGAGCCTGGAAGAACTGGGCGCCGGCGGTAAACCGTCAACCTTTCTTACCGCCGGGGGACTCGTAGAGCTTCCTGACAATATATAATGTGGAAAAGAATTTCAGAGAACGACTAGTTTTTCAGCCCAAGCGATTATAGACCTCTCAAGATGACTCTAACAAAACAAACGAACAGTTTTCCAATCGAGCTCGAGTATGAAACCGAGTTCAGACCTCTGAATGCGACAGGCGGACGCGTCTGATGTCTGCGGATCGATTCCTGTGATTACCAGCTCTGCAGCCCCCATACAGCCTGAGTTAAGTGCAGAAAACCGAGAGTACCTCTCAGGATGACTCGAATAATGCAACAGTTTCGCGGATCTCGTTCGAGCAGCAGACCGAGTTCCGAGCTCTCGGTTCGACGAACGGACGCGCCTGATGTCTCGAAATCGATTCCTGTGACCAGCAGCACTGTAGCCCTCCCCCAGCACGATTTAAGTACAGAAAACCGAGAGCACTTCTCAAGATGACTCGAACAATACCAATAGGTTCGCGAACCTAGCTCGGGAAGCAGGCCGATTCAGAGCTTTTGATTCAACAGACGGACGCGCCTGAGGATTCTCAATCGATTTCTGTGATTATCAGCTCTGTGGCTGCCCTACAGATCGAGTTGAGTACGAAAAACCGAGAGCGTCTGCTACAATGACTCGAATAATACGAATAGGTTTGCGACCCTAGCTCGGCTAGCAGACCGAGTTCAGACCTCTGGATTCAACAGGCGAACGCGCCTGATCATTCTGAATGCATTAGCTGTGCTGACCAGCTCTGTAGTTGTCCTGAAGCTCGAGTTATCTTGAGAAAACCGACAGCGCGTATCAAGATGACTCGAAACGGCCGTTCCCGCCTGCCTGCTTTTTGGCCTTCAAAGTTACCCGATCGAGCTGAGATCAAGATGGCGAGCGGGAATAAGATCGAATATCATGGGAAAAAATACTAGAGCTCTAACGAATGGTCAAATTTTGAGAACAAAATTTTCAACCGACCAAAAGTCAGCAAAAGGTCCGTCGAGATTTTTCTTGCCAACTAGCTCTCCACCGCCCCGGAATTACTCTTAAGCTTCCAGCAATAACTTGCTAAGGGAAGCTCTACGAGTTACTTGGTAGCGTCCAAAACCCGGATAGCGAAGTCGCACGGGGACCTCTGCCAGGCTGCCTGAAACGATGCGCGGGACGCTGGAAACCTCGCAGGAGACGCTTGCAGGGGCGCCGTTTACGATGCGTGGAGCCCTGCAAAGCGCGCAAGGAAGATCTGCCTAGGAGCCTGGAAGAACTGGGCGCCGGCGGTAAACCGTCAACCTTTCTTACCGCCGGGGAACTCGTAGAGCTTCCTGACAATATATAATGTGGAAAAGAATTTCAGAGAACGACTAGTTTTTCAGCCCAAGCGATTATAGACCTCTCAAGATGACTCTAACAAAACAAACGAACAGTTTTCCAATCGAGCTCGAGTATGAAACCGAGTTCAGACCTCTGAATGCGACAGGCGGACGCGTCTGATCTCTGCGGATCGATTCCTGTGATTACCAGCTCTGCAGCCCCCCATACAGCCTGAGTTAAGTGCAGAAAACCGAGAGTACCTCTCAGGATGACTCGAATAATGCAACAGTTTCGCGGATCTCGTTCGAGCAGCAGACCGAGTTCCGAGCTCTCGGTTCGACGAACGGACGCGCCTGATGTATCGAAATCGATTCCTGTGACCAGCAGCACTGTAGCCCTCCCCCAGCACGATTTAAGTAGAGAAAACCGACAGCACTTCTCAAGATGACTCGAACAATACCAATAGGTTCGCGAACCTAGCTCGGGAAGCAGGCCGAGTTCAGAGCTTTTGATTCAACAGACGGACGCGCCTGAGGATTCTCAATCGATTTCTGTGATTATCAGCTCTGTGGCTGCCCTACAGATCGAGTTGAGTACGAAAAACCGAGAGCGTCTGCTACAATGACTCGAAAAATACCAATAGGTTTGCGACCCTAGCTCGGCTAGCAGACCGAGTTCAGACCTCTGCATTCAACCGGCGAACGCGCCTGATCATTCTGAGTGCATTAGCTGTGCTGATAAGCTCTGTAGTTGTGCTGAAGCTCGAGTTATCTTGAGAAAACCGACAGCGCGTATCAAGATGACTCGGAACGGCCGTTCCCGCCTGCCTGCTTTTTGGCCTTCAAAGTTACCCGATCGAGCTGAGATCAAGATGGCGAGCGGGAATAAGATCAAATATCATGGGAAAAAATACTAGAGCTCTAAGAAATGATCAAATTTTGAGAACAAAACTGGCGCCGGCGGTTAACCGTCAACCTGGTCACCGCCGGGGACCTCGTAGAGCTCCTCTCACTAGTAGGAGTGCAGAGAATCGATACGGGATCAAAAAAATGCGATTTTTCGAAAATCTTGCAGTTCGATTTTTTCGATGTTCATATTCGCTCAGTTCCCGGAAGTCAACTCATGCAAAAATGCCTCGAGAGAGCTGAGCTGCTGTCAGAGAGGAGTTCATATGCCAATGCTCGGCGTAAAAATCTGGTTTTTCAAAATAAATGGTCAAATATCTCTCAAATTTTCGCAAAACCACCCAAAAGTTGCCACATTGTCCTTTCTGGCCGGGTGGGCCAACTGGCGCCGGCGGTGAACCGTCAACCTGGTCACCGCCGGGAACCTCGTAGAGCTACTTTTACGCGTAAGAGTGCTCAGAGTCGAGAGAGAGAGAGCTTCTGAGAGCATTTCTCGAAAAGGGCAAAAATTGATTTGTTCATGTCGACATGAAGATGGTTGCTCCAAGTGTTTTGATAGTAAAAGTGCGCCTACGGAGCTCATACTAAGACAGAGAGGCCCTTATAGTTGTTTACAGGTGCGAAAAATCTGCTTTCTCAAAATAAATAGTCAAATATCTTTCAAATATTCGTAAAACCACCCAAAAGTTACCACATTGTCCGCCTCGCCGGATGGGCCAACTAGCTCCACCCCGCGCCGGAATTCCTCTAGCTCATCGATGCCGAAGAGCTCTACGAGGTACTAGCTCCACCCCGCGCCGGAATTCCTCTAGCTCATCGATGCCCAAGAGCTCTACGAGGTATTTTCAACCGACCAAAAGTCAGCAAAAGGCCTGTCGAGATTTTTCTTGCCAACTAGCTCTCCACCGCCCCGGAATTACTCTTAAGCTTCCAGCAATAACTGCCGCCGGCGGTAAACCGTCAATCTGGTCACCGCCGGGAATATCGTAGAGCTCCTAACACGCGTCAGAGTGCTCAGTATCAAACGAGAGAGCTTCTAGAAGCATTTATCGAAGAAGAGAAAACACGATTTTTTCATGTCGACATGAAGTTGGTTTCGCCAAGTGTTTTGATAGTAAAAGTGCACGTAGAGAGCTCATATTAGACGCTGAGGCCCTGAAGATCGTCTCCAGGTGCGAAAAATCTGCTTTCTCAAAATAAATGGTCAAATATCTTTGAAAAAATCGCCAAACCACCCAAAAGTTACCACATTGTCCGTTCTGGCCGGGTGGGCGAACTAGCTCCACCCCGCGCCGGACTTGTAAGCGTCCACTTGGTAGCGTCCAAAACCCGGATAGCAAAGAGGCACTGACACAAACGAGCACACGCACATAAGCACGCACACACGAACACACACACACATACAAATACATATACATACACAAGAACGCACACATACGCCAGCATGTTCCACACACACACACACACACACACACACACGCACACACACACAAACACACACACACACACACGCACACACTCACACACACACGCACACGCAACACATCCACGCGCAAAGGGCGACACACACGCGCAAACGCGCACACACGAACACACAGCACATCTCACATACACACACGCGGATCACACAAGCACATAGACACACGGGGGCACACACAAACACCCACACGCACACACGCACACACACACACACTCGCGCACGCACAACCCACGCACACAGACGCACGCGCAAGCATCCATGGAAACCTACGCACTGACGACCACACGATGACGCACGCACCGCAGCCACCTCGGCCCCCCCCCCGCGCTCCCCTGCCGCCCCCACGCGCCCCCGCCCTCCCCGCCGGCGCTCCGGAGGGGGGAGGCACCGCCCCATTTTGGGGCCGGCCCTCCCTCCGCTCCAACCACTCCGCCCTCGCGGAGCGCCAGAGGGGGGGGAGGGGGGAGGGGGGGGGCGCGCGGACGGCGGTAGCACCGCGCGCACGCACGCGCACACACACATGCGCAGACGAACAACGAACAGGATGGCAAAGAGGATATCACACAAGCAAGCACACGCACACACACACACACACACAGACTAGCACACAAGAGCACACACGTACGCCAGCATGCTCCACACACATGCGCACATACGCACATGCACACACACGCACACACACACACACACGCAAAGGTCCACACACACGCGCAAACGCGCACACGCAAACACACATACATACACAAGAACCCACACAGACACACAGACACATGCAGCCACACATGCAGCCTGACAGACACACAGACACATGCAGCCACAAATCTGACACACAGCTTGAGGAGCTTGAGGACATGCAGCCACACAGACACACAGACATAAACACACGCAAACGCTTACACACTCACTCACACACACGCGCGAGCACCCAGACACGCACGCGCACACGCACACAAGATCGCGCACACACACACACACACACACATACGAGACACGCGCGAGCCCCCCCCACCACCACCACCACAACACACACACACACACAAGCGCACACACAGACGCAATCGCGAACACCCGCGGCTAACCACGCACAGACGACAACGCGGTGACAGACCCATTCCCCGACTAAGCAGCGCACTCTACCCCCGCGCCCCCCAGCCGCCCCCAAGCGCCACCGCCCACCCCGCCGGCGCTCCGGAGGGGGGAGGCACCGCCCCATGTTGGGGCCGGCCCTCCCTCCACTCCAGCCACTCCGCCCTCGCGGAGCGCCGGGGAGAGGGGGGGGGAGAAGGGGGAAGGGAGCGGCGGGGGTGGCAGCGCCGTGCGCGCACACGGACACACACACACACACGCACACACAAGGATGCACGTTTCCTCAGGAAGCGCGCCGCGTCGCAGGCGCGAGCGCGGGTCTCAAATGCGCACGCGGACATACACGCGCACACTAAGACACAGAGACACACATACACGCACACACACAAATACACAAACGCACGCCCGCACACTCAATGAGGGACGCCCTGGCAAGCGGCCATGGAGGGGCGATCTCATCCCAACCTGTGTGGATCAGAGCGGGGTAGGTCTACGCCTGTCCTGTCTGTCAGGCGGCCCCGTTCGCCCTCTTCGCGTCGCCTGCGCGCGGTCTCCGCCTCCCTCGCCTGCTGCTCCTTCTCGTGGGCCTCCACGTCCGGAATCCCGATTGTGGCGATGCGCGGGCGCGCTTGAGGGCGCGGCGGTTCGGTGGGCGCCGTGCCAGCGCCGGCGCCCACACGAACGACAACGCCAGCCACAATCCTCGTCGTCGCCCCGCCTCCACCGCCCACTGACGGGGCCGAAGCCCCACAGTGCGCGCCGGCATCCCCAGCACCCTCGGACGCGGCGGCCTCTCGCGCACCCTCGAAGCCGCCCTGGGCGAACACCTCTGGAGGCGCAGCCGCGGGCGAAGCCTCGGGCAGGGTCCCCGCCACTGGCGCCACCGGCGCAGAAACCGCGCCCGACGCACTGCGCGCCGCTCGCTCCTGGAACTCCTTCAACTTTGCCTCCGGGATTGCCCCGTCCACGCGCCCATGCCACCCCTTTGCCCCTTGCTGGCCGAAGTGCCTCTTGCAGAACACGCCGCATCCCTCCGCGGGGAAACTGCGGCACTGCGCGCCCACTCCATCCCCCCAAGTACGAGCCAAACATTTCCTTTCATCGATCGTCTTCGGCGTAAAGCGATGCCACTCGCGGTCGGCAGGTGGCGCCCCCACGCCTGGCTCGACCGCGGCAGGAGCCGGGTCCGCGGGCGGGACGCCCGAGGCCCTGCCAGCGTCGTCGTCCTCTTTGCCCGTGCTGCCCAGAGCAGGCGGGGACAGCCCGCGCTTCTTGCCCCTGCGCGACGGCGGCTGCGGCTGCCCCGAAGCGCCGGGGTCCCCGTCGCCAGCGCCAGGATCCCCGCCACCCGCCCGACGCCGCTTGCCCGGTGGCTCGCCACCCGACGCCTGCTGCCCCGCGGGCGCACTCGGCGGCGCAGACGGCGCGGCAGACGTGCTGGAAGCAGCGCCGCCGCCGCCATCGCCGCTCCCCGCAGACCCCGCCGCGCGCCCGCCTGCATGCCCGAGAGGCGCAGTCGGCGGAGCCGGCGGCGCACCAGACGGTCCCGCACCAGCGCTGCCGCCGGCGCCCCCCGCAGACCCCGCCGCCGCGCGCCCGCCGCCTCCGCCCCGCGGACCCGCCCTGCGCACATACGCAAACACATACGCGCCAATGTGCACCTGGTGGTTTCTGGCGATCTGCGCCCAAGTCTGGAGGTGGACAGTACTGTCGTCGAATTTGGCGTATTCGTTCACGCCCACGGATGCATACGCATAGTAGTGTCCGCTCGTCGCGCTTTCGCCCTGGTGCACCACGACCCCCGAGAAATCGTACTCGCACTCGGAATCCACAGGCCGCAGAATCTGAGGAAAGCGCACAGGGCGTCTGTCGTACCACTCGCCTATCACCCGCTGCACGATCACGAAGAGCACGGGCGGCGACCGCTCCCAGCGATTGCCTGTATATACCCTGATGCCTTGACAGACCCCGGCCGCCGCCCTCTGAGCATCATCGAGGTGAGCGTGCGCCGGACATCCTTGCCCTGGCTCACCGACATGCCTTAATTCCAGCCGGATCAACTCCTCCAGATCGCACGGCCCCCGGTAGTCGGGGCCGAGCAATTCGGAAGGCACCACCTTGAGAAACGTCTTAATTTCCCCCTTGTCCGAACTTGCTGTGCACGCGGCGCATCGCCTCCGCTGCCGAAACGCAATGCCGCAGACGTGCTGCTGGAGCACACTGCGCTGCCCGTGAGCCCCCCCTGCGGTGCAAACGGGGTGTTCGGCCGCGGTAACGGCATGGAGGGCGGCCAGGAAGAACTCTGACGCGTCGCATTGCTTCGGTCTCCCTTGCTGATCGAATTCTGCAAATTCTCGCTCACCAAAGAGCCCCTTGCGCGCGGCTATAGCGAGTGGCGCGACGGCGTCGACCCCCTGGACAGAGAGAGCCGCGGCCTGAGCTCCGAGCGCGCACGCCGCGCAAGAGTCTGCACCCAGAGGGCACCGGCCGTGCTCGTGGAGAAGCCGACGGAAGGGAGCCAGGCGCAGCAGCACCTGCGCGACTGAGCTCACGAAGCAAGTATTGCCGAGGTTTGCGATGCCCACGCCAGAGCCGCGGCCGCAGAGCCACTGCAGCTCCCTGGTGACCTCCTCCTGGGACACGCCGTAAGCTGCCATGCACAGATCCCGGTCCAGCGGGCGCAGCTCTGGCGGCTCTGCACCATCGCCAACAGTCGCCGCCGTGCGAAACATTTCCCCCCAAAGATCCCTCGGCACGACGGTGCACCTACCGGCGCCGCGGCCGGCACCCCCGCGCCCACGCCCCCGCGAAGCAGCGCTCCCAGTGGACGGTGCCGCCGCCGCATCTGCGGTCGCCGTCGCGTCGCCGCCGCGGCCGCGGGCCCTGCCCCGCCCCGCAGGCCCTGCGTCGGGCGCAATGTATGCCGGTGGCACCGTCAGAGCCTGGCCCGGGCGCAGCGCGTGCGAGGGCAGAGGCGTCTGCACAGACGCCGCAGGGGCCACCTCCCCGTCCGAAGGCGCTGATCCAGTGGCGTCGTCGTCGTCGTCGCCCACCTCGTCAACGACGCCCGCTGAGCTCCCCACGGCGCGAGGCGGGCCTGGCGGCGACGCCCGAGGCACCGTCGGCGGCGCGGGCGCCGAGCTCGACTCCGGGTTGCCCCGTCCCGCGGGCCCATCCCCCACGTCCCAGCCGTGCTCCAGCGCCCTCTGCTTGGCGATTTCGTAACTCGCTTTGAAAATCCTGCCTTCGAAGCGTTGGACCCCCTCGCGGACGTACTGGGGCGGGCCCCGCTGTAGGATGTCCCAGGGCGGCAGGTTGTAGACGAGGACGCGATGGGCCACGCGAACGCGACTGAGCATGACGTACAGGTGCAGCCACCAGTCATCGGCGCCCATGTTCATGGACTTCTGGAGCACCATGGTGGCCGCATCCATGCCCAAGCCCTGCGCCGTCTGCACGGTGCGAACTTTCTCTGGCAGCAACGGGATCTGGTACCTCGTAACCTTCACCTTCCGAAGCTTTCGCTCGCCATCGTCTTCGTAGTAGTGATGGTTCCACTCCCAGGACGCCCTGTGCGGGGCGATCTGTACGACCCCTTCTCCGAACCCTAGGTCCTCCGTGAAGTCATCAAACTTGACGAGGACACCGCGAGGCAAACGCTTGCATCGATAATAACCGAGCCGGTGGGCGTCGTGAGTCTTCTTTCCGCGCCAATCCGCGCCCGGCGTCTCGAACTCTCGCGGGTGGAACCTCACGTCCTTGACTTCCCCCACGGCGTCCTGGACGATCTGGTGCTTCGCCGACAACTTCACGGTCAGCCGCACACGCATGCCGATGTACAGCGGGCACATGCCGATGAGGTGACCAGTGTTGTTCACGTTCGGCACCTGCAGCATAGCCTTGTAATGCTCCTCACCGAAGGCCCCAAGGGCTGGAGGCAGGTCCACGGCCTGTACGTACAGCAGCATCTGCCCCTTCTCCCTGGCCTCTCGCACGGCCCGATACTGCATCTGCCTGTGCACGGCCTCCCAGGCGATGCCCATCTTGAACCCGTCTTTGACAGCGGGGTCCTGCAGCCGCTTGTCGTTCTTACCGGGTCGGACCACCCACCCTTGCACCACCCTTTTCTGCTCGGCCGTGAACTTCTTGCCCTCCCTCATGGTCTTCAAGAACCCCGGCATGAAAGGGCAGGGCGCGTGCGGAGTAACGAGCCTGTCCTTGAAGCGGTGCGTCTCGTACAGAAACATCGCGTGGGTCACGCCGTCCAAGAATATCTACTGCCCATTGCGGACGTGAACCCACTGGTCGGGTGCCTCACGCTGCAGCAGGGAAGACCTCTTGCCTTTGCCGCTCACAGGGCCCAGCTGATAAAAGTCACCCAGGAACATGACAATCGGAGCCTTCCCGAACATGTGTCCCCGCTCCATGCACAGGTCCACGTCGCAATTGTGCGTCGCCTTACGGGCTTTGCACATGCGAAACGATGCAGCGCCGAGAAGCGCAGGCGGCACCATGGACACCTCCTCCACGATGACGGCCTTGAGAGCGTTCATGCGGTCCACGAAATCATCCTCGACGTTCTGCCCGGAGAGCCTAGCGATGGTCAAGGCCTGCTGCCCGCTCAGCCCGAAGCCGCTGTGGATCGTCTCCCCCCCGATGACGCGCGCAGCGCTGTTCGACGAGGCCACGGCGATCTCCGATCCCTTGCCGGACACCTCGGCGAACAGACGCCGCAGCAGTTTCACCACCTCCGTCTTCCCCGTCCCGCCCTCCCCGTGCAACAGGAGAGCCATCTGCTCCACTGGCTTGGGGCATTTTCCGCTGCTCAGGTCTTCCTCGTATGCCACGATGGCCTCCACCTGGCCCACGACCAGGGCGACCACCGCCTTCTGCTCCTTATTGAACGTCACCGGGTTGTCCGCCCTGGTCGCCCACTCGTCCAACAGCCTCTGCGCGATGTCGCGCGCCCGCGGCGGCCGCTTCTCGTCGCCGGCAACCGCGGGCGCCGGCGGCCGACCAGGCACGATCACGGCAGGCGCCGAACCCACGAGGCCCCCCCCCCGTCGCCATCCCCAGACAAGCCCTCAGCTCCCTTTTTCCTGTATCGGAACGCCTCCTTCTGCTGTGCTTTGCCTTCCTCGAACTGAGAGTCGTCCAAGTCGAGACCACCGAAGCCGGTCTGCCTTCCAGTACTCGCAGCAGCAGGCTGCGGCTTATGGTCTTTCGCATAACCCTCAAGGAAGATGTTCTTATAGACCAAGCTTTGTGACGACCCACGAATTTGCTCCAACTGGGCCACCGCGGGCACCTCGCTATCCGGCACGGGGACCCTGGCCATCTGTCGGTGCGCCGCCCACGCTTCGTCCGCCTCGCCCTCGTCCACCTCCTCAGCAAAACCGTCGAAGGCTCCGCCACCGGCGCCCGCCCCCTCCTCCTCGTCCGCCTCCCCGGCAGGCCGATTCTCCGCTGGCTCCAGCTCAGAATACACAAAGTCCTTGGCCTCCGGACGGACCTTCGTTCGCGGCCGCCCTTTCGCCTCCGCCTCCACGTCGAGGTCCGTCGCGACCTGGACGGTGCAGCGCGCCATGAACTCGGCGGCGCTGGGGCGCTGTGCAAAGTGGCCCGGGCCCTCCTCGGAGCCCCGGTCCAGATCGATGTCCTCGATCGTGAACCACTTTCCAGCTCGCCGCTCGCACTCCTCATACTGCCTGGACAACGCCACCTGCTTCGCCCACCACTCCTCCCAGGCAGGCTGATGCTTCCCGGACGCGTCGACGCCGGCCCTGTAGGGCGCCCAGGCCGCAGCCCCCTTCTCAGCCGGCTGCAACGGACGAAAGATCACAGACTTGAACAGCGCGTTCACCTCTTTGTCTTTTTCCTTCGAAGGCATCGCGAAGCCGAAGAACTTGGGCACCCTGAACGGCGCGCCGACGCGGAGCTTCTGCACTCGGGAGGCGGCGGCCGGGTGCGAGTCGGCGAACGCGTACGTCTCGAAGTCCTGCGCGTCGAAGTGGAGCGGGTTGGCCTGCGCTGTATACACGTACATGGCGTAATGGTACATGCCCATGGACTTCAGGGGCTCCCTGTCGCCGCGATGCAACCAGTCCATCTTCATGTCGTGCTCCTGCCGCGCCCGGTTTTCGACAGCCTGCTGCTGCTCCTGCTCGGGGCGCCCCCCCCCAGCAGCACCGGCGGCCGCGCCCTCCCCGACGACGCCGTTGACGACCTCGGCGCGAAGCGTTGCGCGTCCCTCGTCCAGCGCATCCATGATACCGCCCCCTCCCTCGCCGTCCTCTTCTCCCGCGGCCGGCTGGTCCACCTCGATATCCTCTGCGCGGGGGTCGGTCCAGAAGTCGTCCTTTTGCTTGTGAACCGCGGAGCTGGCCTGGTACGCCAGCGCCACGATCCCCTTGCAATACAGAGTCCAGGTGTCATGGGAGCAGTAGCACTCGTGGCCATACTGCATCTGAAACATCATCTCGGGCAACTTCTTCAGGAGCGCCCGGTGCGAGCTGGTCGTGAGCTTGTTGATTGTTCGCCTGGCAGAGTCGAGCACTCCGCCCCAGCCGCTGCGACGAGCGACAGCAGCGGCCCGGGCCCCGTCGACGTCCTCCTTGCCCTCCTCCTCCGCCGCCTCATCCGCCTCCCGCTCCGCCCTCTGCTGGAGTCGGAGCCACTCCAACCCGGTGCTCTGCGCGTGCAGCACTCCGAGGTCTCCCGCGTTCGGCCCCGCCTTGGTCGTGTAGTCCGTCTGGTAGTGCGCCATATTGATGGCGTCCATGAACACGGCCTCCAGCGAGTGCAAAACGTGCTCCCGCAGGCTGCCCGGCGGACCGCTGCCGCTCGCGCCAGCAGCTGAGGCGGAGGCGGCGGGCGAGGCGGGCGCGCTCGACGCAGGGCCGCCAGACGCCGCGCTCGATGCGGCGCGGCCCGGCGCCCGCGACCTCGGCTCTGTCTCGACGGCTGATTCTGCCAGGTCGCGCTCCGCGCGCCGGTCGCTGTAGTAGCCCAAGCCCTGCAGCCCCTTTTTGAACACAAACCCGGGCCGGCTGCCGTCGTAACACGAAGCCGCGCAGAACCTCGCGGTGTCCTCGCCCGGTGGATCTGCTGGCCCGACTGCCTGCTTTACGCCGCGCTGCTCCGGCGTCGGCGGAGGCGGCGGACCCAGGTCATACGCATCG